>JAGKRU010000021.1:0-174752 GCA_022884055.1 Russula griseocarnosa | reverse complement strand
ATCTCGTGAACTATAATATGGTATAAGACACGTCAATCTAATAAGAGAAGCGAATAACTTACTCTTCTCCACAAATGGACACGGAAGATCTGGATCAAACTAATCTTTAGAGTCGGGATTTTGCCGTGCCTGTGGAAGCCAACATCAGCATAACTGAAGTCGTCGGTCACAGATAATCTGGCCGCACATGAAATAGGGTCGTCAGATCCAGTTGCACCTGGAAGCCAACATAGACATTCGCGCAATTGATGGTTGGACTCCACCAGAGCATGAAACGATGGTTGGCGATTTGGCTGAGACCAGAGCGCTGTGCATTCATGAGCTTCTTGTATCGCATCGACTCCTCGAAACCAACGTGTCCAGGCAGAAGAGGACGAGGTCCGTGATAAACATGATCGTAAGGCTGAAAATGGCGTGGTTACCGCAGAGAGAATCACCAAACAATTTCTCGTGACCTTCATTCCGGCCATGGCCCGGATTGGATCGCGAAAGCAAGGGTTAGGAAAATACGATTCCGTGAACTTGCAGCCGAATACAAGACGACGTTCCCCAGGCGCGCTTGAGAAGGTAAGATCGGATAACGGCCGTGAAAGCTTGAGATGTGAGGTACTTGCTCGCAACCCGGTCGCCAAACATCCGACCAGAAGGCATGATTTCAAACAGCAGGGTCGCACCGATAGATGAAAAACTGGGCAATACCGAGAATGAGAGAGGACCCCTGCCGCCCGGCTGATTTGTCACAATGGCAATGTAGAAGGTAGGACTAGCCGTAATAGCTAGGGTTAAAAGGAGAAAAAAGAAACCGACATGTGAGGTGGATGTATTGTTCCAGGTCGTGGGAATGTACGAAAACTCTGCGAAGGTGGCAAGGACCATGATGATGTTGCAACCGCACCCCAAGCGCCGTTGCGGACCATGTCAAAGCAGACGAGTGGCCTTGCTTCGGCTGGTATATGGTCGGGACATTGTATGCTGTGTAGAATCAAAACGAGATATGGATGACCCAAATGTGGTTGAAGTTGACGAGCAAATGCCCGAACGAACGCTTCTCGTAATACATCTGAAGAATGCGCGGTTCCAGTCGGTGCGGTCGAAACGCATGAAACGCTGTGCTGGTGGAATGTCGACCAGACGAGTCTGAAAAAAAATATTAACACTAATTGGTCAGATCATAAGGTTAGACGTACCTTATCTGCAAGCACAATGCGAACAATCCCTCTGGATAACAGAACAACTAGTTTACATCATCGTAACCAATGATGCGATCGTGATCACGTTCTCGTCGCACAAGCTTGCCATCAACAGACTCATAGCCCTGATCACAAATGAAGCGATACAGTGGCTTGATAACCGCGCGAGGTAGAGACCTTCTGGATGGGATCGATGCGGTTCTGGCAATCAGGAAAGCGGTATTTTTGCACTTGAAGCCTTGAGGTCGAACAATTCAAGAGGATCGTAAACAGTGAATTTGGCAACGGGGAAAGTAGACGTTGATCGCATGCTTATTGAATGCGACAGCTGGAGAAAGTAGTAGTAATGTGTACAAAGAAGGAACGTGTCTGTGGACAGACGTACCTCAAAAAACGGGTCCCTCCTCCGAATCCTCTCCCTTCAGCCATCACTCAACATCCCCCACGTGTCCTGCAACAGCTCCAGACCCAGTTTATCCGTCTCCGAAATCAGTACCGAGTTGAGCGTCTCGGGCAGACCGAACTTAGACAGGCGATCGCGCTCCTTGACTTCCAGACGGAGCGAGGGCCAGTAACCAGCCTGTGGTTCCCGAATACGCGTACGCTGGGAGGTTCGGCGAATGCGCGGTCGATTGCCTCGTCGAGATTTTCGGAGTAATAAATGTTTTTGGGCTGGTATAGAGAGACGAGTGCGCGCAGCTTTTGGGCGGAAGAACAAAGTCATATGGTGGCGTTTGGGGCTTGGCTTAGAAAGACATACTTCGTGCCAGAGGTTTAGACCGGCAAGCTGCTCTGCGTGCTATAATACAAGCATGGTGCATGCGGTAAGGTGAGACGGACTTCTACCATTCGCACGCCATAGTCCGGCCCGTGACAGCGTCTATGCACCTACACCAGCGTACATCATCATTACTGTACGTAGATACAGCAGACTCAGATGGTCTCAATTACTGGGGAAGCTTCAAGCCGTGCCTCTCTAAAAGCTCTTCTTCGCTTCAGCAGTCTTTTTAGCCCGAGTACTAGGCGCCCTCTTCAACTAACTTGCCTCGTCCTACCTGTTGGATGTGTGATCCATTGACGGTTTTGATGTTGCTCTGAGTCCCAGGGTTGGGAATAGTGTGTGATCAGCAACGGAGCATGTTAACGAATAATGATGAAAGCGGTCTACCTTCAATCTCTATAGCACGGAGTTCCCGGCTCTTGTCTAAGTGATAGGGACTGCCGACCCCGCCGTCAGAGAGTTGCGTTGGACGCTATATATCGTTTTCGGCTTTGTCCCGGCAGATTCAGCATCTCCACCATGCATTCTTTGAGCGTATCGATATCGGGCTTTCGTGCGCCACGAATATTGTCTGAGTGTAACTTGGAGAGAATGTCGTGACAAGCATCCGAGTCGGCAGAAAGCTGAGTTATGAGGGAAGAGAGGAGGCCATAGCAGTCCTGCTTCTTGACATCTCGGAAATCGAAATAATAGTAGGCCATCGTGGCCAATCCGGCTGCATGCATGCGCTCGATGTCTTGAATAATTGCGGATCTAATGGGCGCTATGAACAACCTTGGACAAACGCATGAAATTATAACATACAGAAGCGTACTTTTCCCGGCCCCAGCTGTAAGATCAACAAAATATTAGAGCAAGGTACTCATCGGTGGTTTGAGAAACGTACGTTTTCCATAGATCCACAATAGGGAGCCTCTCGATGACCACTCTTTTAATGCACTGCTCTCGAAGAACCATGCAGCAGTTCCTTTATGCCGTGCTTTTCGAACGGAGTTTTGATTCGTCGACGGGTCAGGGGGAGAAAGCCAGTTTTGAACCTCCCATCGCAGTTGTTCACCTACATGATATCGTCGGACTCGGCAACGAAATGTAGAGAGGAAATAACCAACGCTTCGCCTTGTTTATTTCGTTTAACGTTTGGTGAAGAGCAACTACGAACTTGAGTTAGCACAGTTGAAAACACGGTTGCATGCGAGACCCATACCCAAATCCTGCGAATACTATCAGTTGACGCCTTCCCATCTAGAGGAAGAGTGCCTGCTCAGAAATATATCTGAGAACTACCATGTATCTATTACGCACCTTCCATGACCACCTTCACATTACCCACAAGACTGTGGACCACACCAAGGTCTGTGCAACAGTTATCCGAGCCTCATCCTGGGTTAACCGATCCAATCTTTGGAGAACAGTCTCTATCTCACTCTCCCCCAGTAACTTTTTTGTGAACTTCTCTAAGGCACATTAAGCGACGAACAATGTACGAGTGTCAGACAGCCTACTTACTGAATCGCCCTTGTTTGATTTGCTTCGAAGCCAAGGCAAGCACCGAAAGTAACTCGACCATTATTTTGACAACTATCTCCGTCAATATCGGACTGGTTGGGATCGTCGTATAAACCTCCAGACGCTTGAGGAAGTTCCCCAAGCACTCAAACAACTCTAAAAGAGCATCGTAGCTCGATGTGACCCCGCTGGCAGCCTGGCATACCTATTCATTACAGGGGAGCCCCTTGAAAAGGGTATTGAAAGGACGTACGGCAAGGAGAGTATCAATGCCAGCAAACAAAGCGTAGGCTGGCGGGAAGGGGATCTGATAAGGTCACTGTTAATTTGAAAAGAGTCAGCGGATGGCATGTATGGCTCACCAGGTTGACCGCCTCGCCTAAGATCCCCGAGAACGCCTGTATGACACTCACGGCCGGGCTAATGCAGTTTATCAATCTCCGATTGCCCTCGCGATGTTCCTTGAAGGCTTCCTCTCGTTCTTGGAGCAGTTGGAGGATAGCTTCAAGAGAATTTGACTGTTGGATCGCGGCAGCAAAGGGAGTTTTAGAGAGGTCTGTTCCGGTAATTTTCGTGTAGTCGGCCAAGGCAGCATCGATGATCAATGGGATGTTAGAAGTGGAAGAGGGTATTTGTCCAATAGACGACATAAAGAAAATGGATGTGTTCACGTTCTTGCGTTCCGAGTCAGTGGGGGTAAGAGAGAAAAAAGGTTCAGGGCGGTTCAAGGGCTAACCGATGATGGATCGATATGGTTACGGCATCAGGCAACGATAAAAAAAACCCCGTATGACATGGCCATGATAAGTTCTCAATTTCTGACACCTCGCACAATGCCCTCGTTTTTTGGTGTCTCAAATGATCGTTCTTGAAGGTTTGTAATTCACTCTGTAGTACGCAAGAGCGACAGCGGCCGCGGCGTGCAGGGGTCAGAGGGCGTTCAATTATGCTCAACCAAGTCCCACATCACACGATGAACTTTGACTACACCAGTGATACCTTTGCCGCTTCCCGCCTCATTCTATGCGTATCTTTTCGAGGGACACGAGAAGCGACCCACACGATTGGGTGCCACAGAGCATCCATGGGAGTTCATGTCCACGCCCTGATATCTCCAGAGGCTCTCTACGGCCGGCTCCAATCCTCCCAATTCAGTTTCAAAGCACCACAGTATACTGTTGGTCGGCATCCGCCTGTCCCCACCACGTTTATGGGGACGTTCGTACGGACAAAGTGTTCATACCCATTCAGTAAGCAATGGCTTGAGGGTTACAATAATATTGACGTACATTGTTGTCTCTGAAGCTTCTTCCATGCCGGGCTCCGCTTTTGCCACGATTCATGATCGTTCATGTTCACCAGACGCAAATGGGCGACGCACGTCGCGTTGACGGAACGGTCACGCGGTCACGTGTAAACCACGTGTCTCTAAGATGTGAAGCTGGTGAAGGGGCGACGCGTTCGGAGCGGAACACGACAGACTGGTGGCAACAAAAAGACCAACGAATACTACATATCAAATTCAGTGAACTGGAGCAGGGAGTTCTGGTGAAGAAGCGTGTGCCAATGAGACGTTGTCTTGCAACCAAAGGCGGTGACCCCTGGGTCATTTATCTCATCGTTTAAGTCGACTGTGAGCAGTCCATGTTGAGACATGCGCGTGTATGAGCTGACGGGTCGACTGACCGGATCACGTATCCGCGTCTCGGACGTCCGAGCTCCACGGTCCGAGGTGCCCGGATGTGTAGATCCGTGCACCTCAGCACATAACGTAGTTACGCTCATATACGCACATATCACTATGATCACAGACATTGTACTTTATATTAGCTTATATCTAGCTCATATACTTATGATATACCACTCATATGTAGGCCGATCATGCTCCACACTCGTTAGCTATATAAGTAGATAGTTTTGCGCTGTATCACTTCAGTCTTGTGTATACCGACTGAAGTGAGTACGCCCTTTTACGCTCCCTATGATATTCCTTATTGACTCTTTCGTAGTACGCTCTATTAGGTGACTACCATATGCTTAATATAGTCTTGTGTATACCGACTGAATACGCTCTATTAGCGTTATCTTACCTGCACAGATCTCGCTGCGTTACAACAGTCCATTGTCCGATATGCGAGTTATGCTTTGTGCAGTACAGTAGTTAGGGTGAAAAAGGGAAGCAAAAGAGTCCTTTGGCTTCGGTTGGACGTTGGCAAATCCAAATAGTGACGCTTTGCGCTCATACAAAAGTCGGTTTCCCCTCTCCTCGGCGCCGCCGCATGCCTTACTAGCGGTGCAGCACGTGGCAGCGGTGAGATAGGCCAAAAAGGAGTGTGTGCTGCCGGGTGCTTTAAGTGCTTTTCCCAGGCTTTTCCCCAAAAAATTCTTTCAAGGATCCACTTTTCGTACATAAAGTATACTGGATTCCTTCTTGCTTTACTGGGATGGGAAAGGACGTGCCTCCTCGAGCACTGACTGAGAACTGACAGCCCCCGGGGAAGGGCAGGGCAGATACATCCGGATCCTGAGGCAGAATCCAACTCTCTTGCCGCTCGCTGTCTTGCCGGCCCGGGAAAAAGGCACCAAATTCGCATCTTTGCCAAGATCTTTGGTGTGTGTCCACGTTATGGCCGCAGGCTGTCAGTCCTCTGCTCTGCCTGCGGGATGTAACGATGCTCTTACCTGCTCGCTTTCAATTGACTACAATCAAGATAAATTGCGCCTCGTTTTGGAAGAACTGATCGTAAGTTTCGAAGAGATCTAGTTGGCCTAAATGTATCTCAACGCTCGTTGTGCGGACGTAATGCTCTCGTGGATACAGATAACCGGAAGGAGACACACCTCATTATACTGAAAATGTTTAAAGTCAAAGCCCGTCGGGGGCACCGACTCACAAGATTGTGATCAGAGTGGTTTTGAAGGGCTATGTGGCTACAGGAAAACCGCAACAGACGTAATTCGACGTGTGTCCTTGTTCGCCGTTCTCATGACTGATCGGGAATGGCATGTGCGTGCTACGGGCGGCAACCCGACGAGCAGAGTTCTTGTTGGTTTGCACAGCGAGCGCGCAATAGATCGAATGACGGTGAGGCACAAGTTGTGCAGCACCGGTGACAGTTCTCTGATGACTTCGCGTTAAGGCACGGCCCGGGAAGGCCTGGGGGTGCTTCCATATAGAGCCCCCTTTACTCCACCCGAATGCCCAGCCGACGTGCCAAGTGATTTTGGACCACCACGGGGAGGACGTCAGGGGCATGATGCATTGGCTTGGTCACACGCATACGTACATGAAAGAGCGTGCCCACAGCAGTCAAAGCCGAGACCATGCCCGGTGACGGCAGGACTCCGTCATCAGAGTGGGGACGTTGAAGCGTTTTCTTTCCGTTTTGTAAATATGGTCATCGTACTTCATCTGTGCGACGAGAAAGACTTTGGTGTTGCCTTTCAGGAGCGAAAAAACACTCAGGTACTCGGACCTTAGGCCTCAGGGGGAAAGTGGGTACCTTGCGTGCTATCGGACGCAACAGGAAACTTCACAGATCAGGACAGGACAGGACAACCTGAATACAATAACATGACTTTTGGGAAATGAGGTTGCCTAGTCTTGAGGCCGATCGGGGGGTGAGGGTGGCGATTGAAATTCGTTGGAAGCAGATGATTTCGGGGGCCTGTACATCGAGAAGCCACGCTTGCAGTTTGCGACTCTTGATCTTGCAGGTCGGGAATCGCGCCGTTGCGAACAGTTATTGTACCTCATTTGAGCAACTATGCTACTTCTTTTGCCTACCTGGTGAAGTGGTCCAACTCGGCGCACACTCTAGCACCCAGAGAGTAGATAATGCAGGGTAAAATGGCTGAGTCTATAACCTCTTCTTCTGCAGCCTTGTCGACATTAACGAAGTGCGGAGAGCGGATGTTGTTGGATGGGTCAGGCAGGCAGTGCCTGGCAGCTAGCGCGCTAGTTTTGTGAGAGCGGAGGGGACGGGCCGATTTTTACCTACGTACGTCGTGGGATACTTCACCTGGTCGTCGCTTCATTCAGAATCCGATCCACGAAACTGTTGGGGGTACGTATGGTTACGTAGTTAAATCCCACGGTTTTCTTGACCATGTTAACATGCGCTTTCATATTGATGAACTCCGACCCTCAAGCGACACGATCACTACTGTATCAGGAACTTCTTCGGTGAACGTTACGGTTGGCCCCTGGCGTCCCCCACGATGACAAGGAGTCAGGTTGACGCTGATAGTAGACACGTGGTGCGCACTCCTTCTGATCTGTATGTTTGCTATCTCCAAAATCCGCGTCGCAGTTACACCGACCACCTGTCATCTTTTCTCGCTCTTATTGAGGCCGCTCCTTGAGGAAGATCCGGGCCTCGTGAAAAGTGCCGAGATGAGATACAGGATACGACGACGGGGGCCTTTAAAGCCGTTGCCATCTTCGGGTACTACTTTGCGGTGCGGGAAAAAGGAGCAGACAAGACAGTGACAAGACAAGTAGGCACTTGCGCAGACAAGTATTCTTCAACCCCTACTTCTCCTCACTTTTACCACTTTTGTGGAATTATGCTGCGTCCTATTGTGTATCCACCGGTTCAGCGATATATTTGACAGATCGGAACAGTTTCAAGCCACGCGATGCGCACCTCCACAACGGGTGGACGTGATGGTGCCTGAGTATGACGACCAGCCTTCGAGGATGAGCTGATCTAGATCGCTAGGGATTGTACGGGACACTCTTGGTTAGCAATCATTTCTTCGCCATCGCGAATTCTTTTATATTTCTTAGGTTTTATTTTGAGGTCGTATCCTCGACAGCCGACGGAATCGGGAGGTAAAGAGTAGCTTTGACAGTCGAACTTTGGCAAAAATACTAAATCCTAACTCGCTTGGGCGGAACGATAAAGATGTAGAGAAAAGGCAACGAAATTCGCTAAATTCGGAGGCACACATTACTGACGCCGTACGTGCAAAACAATTTCTGATGCTTTTTTTTTTGGCAGGGTTAAAGGCCAACTGGCTAAAGTGAGGGAACGAAAGGGCATTATCTGTTTCGGTTTGATGGATTTGGTTAGCCTACAGTAGGCGCGCACCTCGGAGCCTCGGATTGGAACGGATCATGAATGCAGAAACGTTGCGTGAAGCACATCGGAAAGTTTGTGTACACAGCATGGGCCGGGGTTTCCGATACTTTGACACTTTGGAACCTTCGCTCGCCAGGCATATGCCGTACCGAGACCGAGCAACGAGGAATCAGGAAGAATAGACATCGCGACGGTTACCGGATCAAGATACTGTCGGCTCTCGATGACGACATTGTTTTCTGATGTGTCACAGTATTTCGTCATACAGATTACAGCATTGCATGGTATCGTTGTTCAATCAATCTTGTCATAACTTACTAGAGTGCGTGTTGGTGAAAACGTGTCAGTGTAATTAAATCAAGATGGAGAGTGGCCAAAAGCGAACTGTGTTGGTGACGATAAGCCATATTCTATCTATATTCTGACATCATATAGAGTAACTTATGTGACGAGGTGAGAGAGAGAAAAAGAGAGAGATGTAAAAGCGTGGTTTAAGTGACAGTGACTGAAATCAGAGAATAAGAAAAGCAAATGGTCAAAATCTCTAGGTATCACATCAGGTCTGGGGGTCTTGCCCTTCGAGAAAGTCGAACGAGCGACAAGGGCAAAATCAACACTGCTCCCACATCTTCACGTAATCACTAATGCCGAACCGTCAGCACGATTCTCAAAAAAGAGAAAAGAAAAGAGTGGAAACGGCATACATCCTCATCGCGCGGTCTTCTTCGCTCGACGGCCATGTCTTGTACCACTTGTCCTCTGCCTGTGCAAAAGTTTGCATGGCATCTGCATAGTGAACAGCGATTGGTGATGAGCCCCGAGTGTGGACGACAATAGTAGTAAGTAAGCAAAACCGCACCGAGGGCTCCATTCAACCACGGCTTGTTTCCAGCGCCATCCGGGAACCACCCATTAGTGCCACCGACGGCAACATCAAGAATAAGGTAGAATGCTATAATAAATAAAAAGGCATTTTTTTAATATTACAATTGAGCAGCTTGGGGGAAAAACTCATACGCTGATCGAAAGGAGCCGAATTAGCACGGCCCGCCCAAGGGTTAGGAACGATAATTTCCTGCGAGGCGTTCGAGACGGAAGCTGGGAATTTACCACGCTGGAAGAACGGAAGGTCGAAACGCAGGTTGAGCATATGCTGAAGACGGTTGTCTACGTAAACCCGACTGTGTGTGCCAGTGGGGGTTTTTTTTTTTATTGTGTATGTATTGTTTTTTTCGGGGATCAGTGACCGGTGAGAGAAAAAGAAAAAAAAGAAAAAAGAAAGTTTTTTGAATCTTACAGGAAATCCTCGGTCCATTCGAGGCCATATGTGTGGAACTTGTCGGCGTACGTTGATCGCCGCACTGTCCACCATCCGTACGTCTTCGACACGGCGTTCAGCCACGTCAACGGACCCCAGTTTAACGATCCTCGAACATAGTCGACACCTCTGCAAAGAGACAGTCTCTGTCAAAAGGCGCGGAATGAAAGTAGAAAGAAAGGGAAGTTTCTGCATACTGTGCGGGGTATGCCGGGCCGTTACCGCGGGCTTCCATGATATCGATCTCACCTGAGAAGATTAATTGGAGATGCGTCAAGGCACGTCTTGGCCTGAATAGTAGATCAAGGAACCCCATTCCGGGTTCTTACACACTCACCACTGAGAGGCCAAGGACCATATGTATTGTTTTCCGGAGCATCCAAATGGCGGGCCATAACTATATATGAAAAACAAAGGGGGACGGCGATAAGACAGCCCTGAAACACCAGATGGAGGGATGACACGGACCCAGTCCCTAAAGAGAGCAAAGAAAGCTGTCAGCCTTGATTCATTCAAGGGGTTGCCCACTTTCCAACAAGGGAAGGCGGCTTTCCTGGACTTACCCTCGTGGCAATTTGGCTCGCACCTCTACTTTTCCATAACGGATGCTACGTTTGCCTTTGGTGGATATGCGGGCGCTCATGACTGGGTTGATGACGGTGCCTGCTGTGGCGTTACTCACAGCGCCGCACGCCGTCAGGTTTGTGTTGGTGCAGCCCGTCAAGTTGAATGTGTGCCCGTCAAAAACCCCCTCGCGACCGATGACATCAGACGTCAGCGTGGGAAGGATGTAAAGCTCGCCATTGCGGATAAACGAGTTGTTCGACGACGCCGTCGTCATCTCGAACTCGCCATTCCTGCCATACCTCGTTAACGCAAGGAGGGGGAGGAGAGGGAAAGGGAAGATGACTCACCCATAACCTCCTAGGTCGACCTCGTGCACCCAGACGTTAGTGTCAAGGGAGTTGCCGTTAAACTGGTCATCCATGACGAGGCAAAGCTTCCCAACTAAGTGAACGTTGCGCCACCCGGTGTAGCAACGCAATGCAGCTACAGCGATACCGAGTATTAGTATGGTATAGGTGAGGAAGTACGATATCCGTGCAGCCTTGTCCTTCTTGCCTATCCATGGCTTGGTAATTTCGCCAGACAGCATCGTGGAAGCTGGGCGCTTGCGCCTCGAAAGACGCGAGCGTGTGCCCTGATTCCCGGAGGGATACACGACCGTTAATGTACGGGGACGGGGTGACGAAAACGCCTCGCGTGGGGTGGCCGAACCCCGCTGCTGGAGGTCGATGGCGCTGTTTGCCAAAGAGCTGTGTGCGCTCATTCCCCCCTGTTGCGCATCGCCAAAGCCGGTCGCAGCCGCATCGCCAAGACTGAAACTTATGACGCTTGCGGGAGGCGAGAAGGGATTGGTGGCCTCTATGGTCGGGGTAGAGAAAGGATTAGCAGGGGTCGTCGCACCGCTGGGGGGATGCTCAGTGCGCTGCCCTGACGATCTTGGGGCGGAGGTGGCCGGGTTGTGAACCGCGTGGTTGGCGTTGGACCCGAGCGAGAAGGTTCTCCTGGTCTGATGAGCCTGGAGGTTCGAGAAAGAAGGGACGGGGAGGGGATGGTATCTGTTCGGGGGGAGAAGCAGGAGACGACGCTGAGGAGCCGGATGACGATGATGACATGGCCAGCGGACAAATGTAGGACAACGGCGGAAAGGGTGCCTCTTAGAACTTGTAACAGGAGAGAGACAACGAGTCTTTAAGGTGTCGCAAAGACTTCAGTTGTGCCAAGTCAACTGACAAAACGTTGATGAATTTGCACTCCCATCAATTGATGTACAGCGTCACAGGAAGACAGGTCCTTGAGCAACATGAAGATGGATCGTGGCGAGTAGTACGATCTCCACCATAGGAGGATCCTCGGGTTCGGCGCAAAGGGGACACGATGACTCTTGGGACGCGCAATCACCGCAAGAGCATCACTGTCCGATTTCCAAGGAGATTGGCATCTAGACCAAATGACCGAATAATAACAATCCTTTAGTTCAACGAGGAAGTTGAAATGGCACGACTGGCCAAAAGTTCTTTGCAAGCTGGGAAAGAAACTCGGGACTCGGGGTTCGATGCCGGTAAAGATTCACCGAGAGCCAGCTGAGTCCGGTTATGCCCGCAGGGGCCCCGGCAGGAAGGAAGGATTCTTTGGGACCGGAAGTTCATAGTCGTGAGGATGCGGTGAGGCTCTTCACGGTGGTGTGGCTTCTTTTCGAGTTTTCGTCGAGAAAAAAAAAAGTGTGATACATGTTCGGAATGACCACTGGCATACCATGATGGTCAACACCCACTGTATAACCTCCACTTCGATTCAATGGCGTGGGTCGTCGAGCGCATCTTCGCCGCGGCCCGCGAGAGAATTCTTGTTTTGTTTGCAGAGCGTGACAGCAATATCAGTTGAATCTGCGAAAAAGGGGCGTTGTGCCAGTTATGATGCATATGATGAGCTGACGTGACACGCAAAGGCACGACTTGCGGCCCACCAACCCGACGCGTCCCGTCGTGGCACGCTGTTTCATTTGAACAATTGCAGTACAACAGCACAGCGCCTCTTTTTCTTTCCGACGTAAGACACTCACACGCAATCCGATCTTGGTCGAGTCCCACCACCTTGCCGCTGCTGATCGGCATCAATCCATCTGACTGCACTCGTACACCTCTTTTCGTAAACCGCGTAGGATTATTGGCATTGGCAAACCGGTCCGCCATATCATTATCGTCTTATCACCCTTCGTCGTCTTCTTAGTAGTGATACCACATGCACGCGGTGGGCGTCCGTTGTCAAACTTTCAAAATTTAAAAGGCAGAAAGATACTCGTGGGCGGGTGCAGTGAGTCCTGTCATAGTTCGAACTTTTCAACTTGTCATCATGTCATCGCTCGATGCCGCCACAGCGCCATCTACTTTTGCATCTTCAGTACGACGAGCCCCACAACAGCCATTTTTCACGGTCCTTCTCAAGATAGAAGACGATGGAAAAACCTCATGTGCTATACCGCCTCGCAACCTGCTCCGAACACCGGCTACCCGCAAAGGAAACGGCACCACTCTCGAGTCGACTTTGTCCGCCCGTCCACACAAACAACGTCGATGTCGCTTCGACACATGTTCAAATTTCTCATCACACTCCACGTGGATCTTCACTTCTATGCTGGTTCGACTGGGGGGTGCACTCGGCCTCACATGGCCTCACACTTTGTACGTGTAAACTGTCGGTGTCGGGGGTGATGCCGTGATGATGCTAACTTATCATCATAGTTGTGGATCTTTTCATCCGGAGTTCCGCGGCTTACCCCCACAAGTGATGGCCCGATGGACGATGTCTTCGATACATAAAGGCTCTGGGTCATACCTGGCGATTACAACCCGCATGATACCATTCCTAGGCTTCTTGCCTTCGGTATCAAAGAGATCAAGACAAAGCTCATCTGGCCTCTTCATTCAAGATTGCAAATTGGCACTCCATAAGAAAAACTTTTTTCGTTATCCGATTGGACTTAGGACTCGGAGGAGAATTTCCGTTTGTACTACAGGCGGAATTTCTCCTCCGAAGCCTGGTTGATTCATGTAGTAGATGAATCAACCAGGCTTGAAATGGACTTCCTGCACGCAAATTACGAACCTTATTTGCGAACGCATTCGCAGATTCCTAAATTGCCCCGAAACCTGGCTGATATCAAGGTATTTAGATGTATCGGCAATTTATTCAATGAAGACGACTTTGTATGACCTCAAACTGTCATCATGCCAATGACCGAACGCCGAGCGGCCGTAAGGTGTATCACTCAAGCCCCAAAAGAGAAGAAAGAAGCGACGATGATGGATCTCTACTATACGGTCGAAACCAAGTCTACCATCCTCGGATTTATATTTGGCACTGTATCGGCAATGGAGCCTGTTCCACAACGAGGTGGTGATAGCGCCGGCCGCCGTATTCGAGATCTCAGATTCGGTTCCCTTTGGCCCTGATCGATCTGATCAACGAGATTCTTTCGCCACAAACCTCCAATCTGTACCCCGTTACTGCAATCCGGCGACATGCCTCACAAACTTCCGGTCGCTGTTACTGTTTCATCATTCAGTTAGGCATGCACAGAGCGTCTTGTTGTAGTAAGTACACTCTTTGGCCGCAGATGTCAGGAAAAACTAATTCCATCACCTCGTTGTTCTCAATCAATCGTCCGTTGGCATTCCTTCGACAGCTAATATGAGAATTTTGCTATCCTGCACTGTGGTGGTGCCTTTCAAGTGCACCCTTCTCCGTTCTTTCGAAAAACTCCTACTCCTAAAGGCTGCCGTAAGACCCAATCAAGTAATCCCTTATCTCCTTTCTTGCCTCCTTCCCGGAACGCTTCTGACTATGGGAGTGGCAGATCAACCCTCCATCTCACCTTCAGGACTTGTGCCTTCAGGACTTGTGCCCTGAACCCGTCCCTGACGAGTTGCGTCCCTGATCAGGAGCATTGTCGGGCGTTTTCTATTCTCGCCTATTGGACACCACTTCGCATATGCTTTAGCCCTACGATCCATTAGCGTGGTTTAGACTCCCCAAGCCGTGACGGATCAAGAGGCTATGGAGGAAGAGAGGGCAGCCGGCTGGCTATTCTAGCAAAAAGGACATCGCTTGCCAGTGCCGACTGTGTCTCGCCGAGAATTCAATGTATCGTTCGTCTCTCGTTCAACACGGTCTTCAGAGCGTGCCGGCCAGCCCGGTGGAGAAGATAGGCGATAGAAGATAAGGGATAATGAAAACTATGATACAATGTACATCATTTTACCTCAATCACTCTCGTCGCGTCACATCGCACGTGGGCACATTAATTGACTGACGTTTCTCCTTCGTTCTCTATGAATCTATGAAGGTCAGACCCTGGGTGTGAGTGAGGCACACCTACCTTTTCCGGTCAGACATTTTTTTCCGGGAGGTTGTTTCCTCATTGACACGCACTGGCACTGACAGAGCGCTCCCCCAGGTCCCCGATTATTTGTCCATTACGGGCCCGCATGACTGGGCATCCGCGCTTCCTCCGCCGCCCCGCGGCGATATGCGTCCTTAATTCGAGGGGATGGGGATTACAGTAGTCCAGTCCAGCAAGCCTGAGCGCTCAGGCTGCCTGCATGGCGTTTTTCGAGTTCTCCCTTTGATAATAATATGATGTGATCCGCCGCCCGTTTGGGAGGTCATCGCCCTATACCGATGGAAGGAAGCGATTATGTCCTGTATGGGAATTTGGGGAAACGTTCCTTGACCCTTCGTGGGTTCGTTCTTAAGATGACTGTCTCGCTGTGGACACACACACCCCTCGACCTTCAGGTTCACGCACCTTTTAGCCAGTGTCTTTTCCCTCCGGGCTTCTTCTCTTCCCCTGTTGCTCGAGGACCTCCAAGCCATGGATTACGACGCATATGATGCTTTGCTGCACCATATCTTCCGACAGGTACGCCACAACAACACCTCTGACTTTTTCGACTCCATTTTCATTTTGTGTCTCATCTCGCTTTGTGTGTTTCACAGACGCAAGGCGACGCATGGTTCAAGCCGTCCGCCGAGAACATCCACGCAGGTGTCTGCCTTCGTATCCAAACAGGCCAATACCGCGTGTTCCCTTACGAGAACCGCTTCTTGGAGCCGTTCGAGGCGGCAGTCCGTGTCCTGAACCCCGTTGTCGCTGTCAAAGTACGCAGCGCGGCTGTCCACGTGGCGTTGAGCACGGTGTAAGTCAAGGGGTTCCCGGTTCTGGTTCCCTGATGGAATTGTCATACTGACTTGACGCCGCCTTGTTTTTTTTTTTTAATTATATTCTTTTCTTCCAGGAATGACGACGCGACTGCCATTTATGTCGATGATGACACGCGTATTCAAATTCTTGACAGCATGCCCGATTTACCGCGTGCTGATAAGGAACAGTGTGGTGCCTTCATTGTAAGTCTGCATTCCACAAATCACAATGGCGCTGGCTACTACGTACAATAATTATACTTCCGTCCCGTCGCTCCCCCAAAAAACTTTTGAAACTCACATTTTTTGAACCAATAGCGTGACGAACGGGTATTGGTCGTCTGGTCGGACAACCTGGATGGTATCATACCTCTATGCCGCGACTTTGAAGACAACCTCATCAAGCTAGTTTGGTCCCAACGGCACTCGCTCACAAGTCTCACTCCTGGACCCAGTATCGCCGGCGCTTCGACGCCCTCCGCCGCCGGCGCCGGTAGTCACACATCCGCGACGAACTCGGCATCTTCGCATGTGGACATTAACGAGAAGCCGCGGAGACCGAGTCGTCTTCCTCTTCCGCTACCACCACGCCTGGGCTAGAGTCGGGCGCGTCGAAGCCCATCTCGGGCGGCTCGCTTTGGGGATGGCGGATTGGTTCAAAGGCAAAGCGCGCGCCTGCTCCACGTGATCTGGAACAGGGTGGACGGAACGCTCGGCCAACTCGGTACTTTGCCCCGGTTTATGGTGGCCTCGGCTTGGCGCTGTCGACTTGTAAGCCTCTCTTTATTTTTAAAAAAAAACCTTGGGTCAACTCCCATTACATACGTACTGACGGGATATCATATATTGCTAGACTTTATTGGCAGTGGTGTTAACATCGTGCTTCAAGAATGGCGGTTGACCAATGACTATAAGCGATTTGCCCTTTTAGCCACTACGCCGTTCCTTTTCTGCGTTTCACTCGTATGCACCATGTTTCTTTCTATTACGTTTTTTTGCATGTCATCTCAGTGGTGTTGGTCAACAGTTTTTCTCTCTTCAAGTGATCACGAATATCTCTTACGTGTAAGATAAGGCTTTCTTGGACATGTGGAGAGTCACTCACAATACTTCGTAGCCTCGGTCCTGTCGCTCAATATCATGAAAACTCAAAGTACTACTCGGCAGTTAAACCTGCATCTAACAAGGAAGTCGATGCACACCTACCTCATATTACTATCGAGCTTCCCGTGTACAAAGAGAGTCTTGTGCAGACGATGTGTGTTACATTCCCTGCTACCTATGCGTGTCCGCGAGTTGATTACTGACTATGATAACGATCCTAGCGCCCCATCCATCATGTCGATTAAGAAGGCCATGCAAACTTACGCACGACAGGGTGGCACCTCATCCATTTTTGTTCACGACGACGGGCTACAACTCCTCCCGAACCCGACCGCGAAGAGCGCATAAGGTTCTACGCAGATCACGGTATTGGCTGGGTTGCACGGCCAAAACATGACGATTCCGAGGACGGGTTCAAGCGCCGCGGACGGTTCAAGAAGGCGAGCAACATGAACTACGGTCTAGCGCTCAGCCTCAAAATGGAAGAGATCATTCGCCGGCTTGAGATCGAGCGTGGCGAAAAGGCGTCTTTGGCGGACTCGTCGGCTTCCTCTGATGATGGTGGCGGTGAGGATATTGAAGAACAGGCGTTGCGCTTGGCTGTTGAGGAGATTTATGAAGAGAGTGGGAGGCGCTTTAAGCCTTGGGCAAATAATGCAAAGGCACTCCGCGTAGGCGAGGTTATTCTCATCGTCGACTCTGACACCATCGTTCCAGAGGTATCGTATAGTCATGTTGGGCTAGCGACCGCCTTTCACTGCTGATGACTATTCAATTTTCGTTTCACAGGACTGTTTCCGCGACGCCGCTCGCGAGCTTGCAGAATGCCCCGAAGTCGCAATCATCCAGCATGATTCTGGTGAGTGGGTCTTGCCCTGGTCCGCCCAAATGCTCAACCTTTCCTTTTATCGTAGATGTCATGCAGGTCGCCCATCATTACTTCGAGAATGGTATTGCTCACTTTACCCGCCGTATCAATAAGTGTATCTCGATGGCATGCGCAAATGGCGAAGTCGCGCCTTTCGTAGGACACAACGCCTTCCTTCGCTGGTCTGCGCTCCAGGACGCCGCGTTTAACGATCCCGGCGATAATAGCAAGAAGAAGATTTGGTCGGAGACGAATGTGTCTGAGGATTTCGACATGGCGTTACGTCTGCAGGTTTGTGTTTTGTCTCAGCTGGGATCCGTCTTTCTGATTTGCTCTGTTCGATCTAGCTCAAGGGATACATTATTCGGTGGTCGACCTATTCTGAGGGCGGCTTCAAGGAAGGTGTCTCCTTGACATGTGACGACGAACTGAACCGATGGCAGAAATACTCATATGGTAAGCTCTTTCCCTGAACCAGCATTAGGATTAGCTTACATTTTTGTTAGGATGCAACGAGCTAATTTTCAACCCACTCATTCGGTGGTGGCGTTTGGGACCCATCAATAAGCAGTTGCGTATCTTTTTATGGTCGGACGCCCCCGTTCACTACAAAGTCAGCATGATGTCTTGTAAGTGACTTTGATTAATTGATCGGATGTCGATGCTTACAGGAACGTAGACATGTTCTCGTACTATGGCCTCGCTGCTGCTGCTCTCCTTTCGTTATTGAACTACCTCGTCCTCGGTCTATCCTTCGATGTCGACGGCTTCTACGAGCACTCTTTTGAGATATGGTTAGCATGTACCGTCGTCTTCCCCGGCGCCGGTAACCTCGGCTATACTCTTCTTGAGTACCGCCTCGGTCAACGAAGCCTCGTCTCCTCATTCCTCGAGAACATTACCTGGGTTCCATTCTTGTAAGTCTGCCACTTCATCGTATCAGTGAGTAATAGGATTTCTCATACCACCTCGCCGCGCACAGCTTCTTTTTCTTCGGCGGCCTGTCGATTCACCTGTCCCAGGCGATCCTCGCGCACCTCTTCTCGTACAACATCACGTGGGGTGCAACGAAGAAAGAGGTCGAACGGTCCAACTTCTTCATAGAGGTCCCGCGCATCCTGCGCCGTTTCTGGCTGGCGCTCGTCATCAGCTTTCTCATGTTCGTGATGATTATTGTGTTTTCGACCGACCTTATGCCCTCGGGTGGCAAATCCCCGGGTCGATTGGGCCGTTATCTTCCCGCTTGCGGTCGTTGCTGGGAGCCATATCTTGTTCCCGATCGTTCTCAATCCTTGGTTGATGATCTTCTCATATTGATCGCTCTCGCCGCCGCACATCCCATCCCGAAAATCGAGGGTCTCACTTTTCCTGGCTCTGTTTTTAATATTATTTTTTGCCGATCTTGACGAATGAATACCCGTGATGTCCTACGTCACTAACTACCACGGACTGTACGTCGAAAATGAAATACTTAAAATTCTTTTGCTTATTTTCCCTAGGCATATTAGACTTCGATTTCCCTCCGATTACGCAAACGGTACGCTACAGTAGATGATACCATTACCACTTCTATTCGTTTCGTTATTCTTTTTCAGTTCCTCGTACCATCACGACGCAATGGATGTACATGCCGAAACTTTATGACACTATTGCATATACAGTATCACGGTTTCCGCCTTTCATTTGTGACAGTTTTTTTCCGGTTTTCGTTATTGGGACGGGGAGTAATGAAGAAAACTGGCGTTGGAACTGAAACTGAATGAAAAGCTTGCTTCAATGGGCATGACAACAAAAAAAGGGACAAAACCTCCGAACGTTAGTCAAGAATTGAGGACGTCCGGCGACCGGCTGTGGGCATAAATTTATCCACTTGTTAGCGCGAGCCCAGTGGAAGCGATCATCGCTCTGAGAACAAACTTGTAAACATCAGGTACCTGGAGGCGAAACGTAAATGAGACTCGTATCCCGTGTTTGTTGTGATGGGTAGGTGTAGCCTACATTCAGGCCCCATGTGCACGTGGCAAGGGAAAGTTCAGAGGCCCGGGCCGGTGTCGGGCCCGAACTCATTTGCTCGTGTTGTCCTGACTCCTTCGACACGCATCGAATATCATTGATCTTCCTATCGTAGTAGCACGAACCTGCAGATTTGATAGCTTGTGACGAAATAAATGACCAGCTACGACAAGAGCTACAGTATGTTGGAGCGTGTGGATCACGTGATGAGTCACACCATGCAGCTGTAGGCTCACGTGAGGGAGTCAGGGGTACTGGTATATAGAGTGCCATGTATGCGTCATCCATCCTCAGTCGTCTCCGTCTCCGAGTGACTGAGGGTGAGTGACCGTCTACTATACTGCCCGCCCTACATACTGACCGTCACATGTACCTAGTCCTGCGCTCTAGGTACATATCTATATACAGTCGTCTCCGTCTCCGAGTGACTGAGGTCCTGCGCTCTAGTTCTTACACAGTACGTTACTCGGCGAAGCCTGTTCGATGCCCAAAAATCACAATACCGTATTAGTACTGTACTCCCGAGAAACAACTCGACAACTGAATGAGGCCACAACCGAGAAATTGATGATACGTACGACACTGTACAACAAAATGCTCTTGCAAAGCATACCTAGAATCAAAATACCATCAGTTTCGCCTTCGACATTATACATCCTCCTGGTTAATTAATCTCACAATCCTGAACTTTACACTCGGCGGCGCGTTCTTGTGGAGTCTTTGGGTGGCTTCCGTTCGACGCCACCCTCTCGCGATGCAAAGTCAGTTGGTGTCAAGCTGTCACTGTTCGGGTGACCAGCGCCTGCGTAGTGTTCGAGTAGTAGCCGGACAATACGGTCATGACCCCTCTGCGAAGCAAGATGAAGTGGTGTCCACCCGTCATTATTCAGACTATTCGCGTCTGCACCGTGATCGAGTAATAACCGGACAATATGGTCATGACCCTCCTGCGATGCAAGATGTAGAGGAGTCAAGCCATCATCGTGCGCGTGGTTCGGGTCCGCGCCGTGTTTGAGTAGTAACCCGACCACATCGTAGTGACCTCTCTGCGAGGCAAGGTGTAGTGAAGCCCAGCCATCACCGCCCAGACGATTCACAACTGCGCCATGATGGAGCAATAACGAGACAGTGTTGTCGTGGCCCATTTGCGATGCAAGTTGCAGTGATGTCGAGCCATCACTGCTCGGATAATTTGGGTCGGCGCCGTGACGGAGTAATAGCCGGACGATGTAGTGGTAATTTTTTTGCAATGCAACATGCAACGATGTCGAGCCATCACTGTTTGCGTGATTCGGGTCTGCGCTGTGCTCGAGTAATAGTTGGACGATGTAGAGGTGATTCCTTTGCAATGCAACATGCAGCGATGTCGAGCCATCACTATTTGCGTGATTCAGGTCTACGCCGTAATCGAGTAATAACCGGACGATGTGGTCATGACCCTCCTGCGATGCAAGATGTAGAGGAGTCAAGCCATTACCGTTTACGTGACTCGCATTTACACCGCGATCGAGTAGTAACCGGACGATGTGTTCGTGACCCTCCCACGACGCGAGATGCAGAGGAGTCCAGCCACCATTATCTGGGAGATTCGCATTTGCACCGTGATTGAGAAGTAACAAGACGATGTGTTCGTGACCCTCCCAAGACGCGAGATGCAGAGGAGTCCAGCCACCATTATCTGAGTGATTCATATCTGCACCGTGATCGAACAATAAATTGACAATCTTATCGTAGCCCTCATGGGATGCGAGGTGCAGAGGAGTCCAGCCACCACTGTCCAGGAGATCCGCCCCTGCGCCGTGATTGAGTAATAACCGGATGATGTCGTCGTGACCCCACTGCGATGCAACATGCATCGGGGTCTCTCGGCCGTTGTCCTCAGCGTTCAGATCGACACCGCGATCGATTAGCACTGACACGACGTCAGTCCACCCACGACTCGCAATATGTAAGGTAGCTCGGCTCCGGGAGTCCAGACAACCTATGTCGGCACCGTGACTACACTGTAATAGGAGCAATGCAACTCTTTGATGCCCACAATCCAAAGCTGCATTTAGAGGAGTCCACCCGTCATTATTCTGAGAGGTTAGATCCGCGCCGCGCTCAATAAGCATGCGAGCGACGTCTACTTGTCCATGATACGACGCGAGATGTAATGGTGTCTCCCCAGCCCTGTCCCGGGCTGTCACCTCCGCGCCGTGCTCAATAAGAATGCGAGCGACGTCTACTTTTCCCTCTTCCAGCGTGAGATGTAATGGTATTTCACCAACCTTGTTCCGGGTTTTCACATCTGCGCCGTGCTCAATAAGAATGCGAGCGACGTCTACTTTTCCCTCTTCTAGCGCGAGATGTAATGGTGTCTCCCGTCATTATTCTGGGCTGTCACATCCGCGCCATGCTCAATAAGCTTGTAAACAGATTTCACGTGTCCGCTCCGCGAGGCAAGATGCAATGGAGTCTCATTGTCGGGGGAGACTCGAGAGCCCACATCCTGTGAGTGCTCGATGATGAGGAACTCGAAAATAGGATGTAAGCCCCAAAGGGCGGCATAATGCAAAGGGGTTTGGGGAAGTGGCAGCGGCGTTTTGTTTCGTTTTCTTCGTGTCCTTCTCCGAACTGCTGGGTCATGTATCCAGACGCAGATCGAAAGATGTGGTTTTCTTGGATCGAATAGTTGTTTCATCCCATCCTCCACATTTAACGACACGTCCTCGAACCGGGCATGATCAACCCAGTGCTTCGCAGCGTATTTAGCGAGAGGGAAATCTTTCAGACTGTCTCTGGTGACATTCTCATCCAGATGTAACAGAGTGCCCAAACAGGCTTGGGCTGCAAGGGTATGCGCAGGTATCATAGAAACATGGTAACGGCGGGAAACGGCGTCGGTCGCTTCGGCAAGGCGGGTGGACATCAAGAATTCCTTGACAGAAAGATGAATGACGGAGGAACCTCGGTCGTTGACAATGGAAAGTAGAGTTGAACATATAGACAGTACGGCATCCGCTGGATCTTCCAGGCGCCAATCCTCATGGAATTTCGGTATTGGCCCTGCCTCGAAATCGAATGCGAGCAAGTCGGCCGATTCCTTGACGTGAAGTGGGCGGGAAGCCACTGAGACGAACTGAAACATGCGATGGGCGAGTTCCCAATTTGCCGCATTGATCTCTCGCAGGGCACGCTCATATGTCTCGTCCAGTGTCTTTGGTAATTCGGTCAATGCTTGCGGGAGACGTGCTGGGATGCAGTAGCAAATGTGTACCAACTGATAGTCCACCCATCTGTATCTACATCAAAGGAATGAGCAAGAGACATCAAGAGTTCAGTATCGACGTCTTACATCCCGTTCGATTTTTTTACGAGGGCGTCGATGGCCAGTTTCCTGTGCTCTTCTTTCCATCTCCCCTTTTTTGGGCGTGTGTTAATGACGGACTTGATGTAGTCTTCGATATCCCTCTTTTGTCCACTCTCGTCATGCAGGGAAACAGAGCGGAAAATTAAAGGATCGAGGACACCCTTGATATCAAGTTCCGGTCGGCTAGTGACGCATACACGCAGATTCCGTATTTGTGTTGTGACAAGTTCTTCTATGAGGCTTAGGACTCCAGCACGGGGAGATCGAACAACTGATGGGTTCGGACATTCGTCCAAAGCATCCACGATGAGATAAACAGGGGCCAGTCCAGGGAGGTTAAGTAGATTGTTTAAACATCCGACAAGTGCTTCGTCGCTGGGAAGACGTGAACCCTTGTCATGTTCCGAGTAGAATTTGAAAAGAATTTCGAAGTATGAGTCGGATTGGTGGTAAAGTTGGACTAGAAAAGATGATAGCAGTCCATGTAATTCCTTCTTTCGGTCCTCCCTAAAATCACAGTAGAAAAATGCTAACGACGCGAGTCCAGCTTTCCGCATGGCACGGATGTCTTCGATGATTGCGGAGCTGGCGAACACGATAAGTTCCCGAGATAGAAATATAAAAACTTCACGCACCAAAACACGCTTTTTCCAGCGCCCGCTGAACCAAAAAACATTTTAGTCTCTGTTGAACTCCAAAGGCTAGGAATTAACAGACGTTTCCCATGGACCCATAGAAGTGAACCTGGGACTTCGGACGTTCTCCATTCTGAAAAAATGTTGCCCTGAATGAACCACTCTGCAGTGCGATGGCGTGATTTGCAGGCAAAATGATGGTTCCTCCATGGATCAGGTGGAGATAGCCACCTGAAAATATCTTTCTGTAAGTTGTCACCTATAGGACAATCTCGATGATCCCAGTCAGGTACCACGACATCAAAAATGGCTCACGCTTCGCCCTGTTCAAATCACTCGCCACTTGATGCATAATTTCTGATCCTCAGTTAGACACACGAATCAATTGATTGTGGCCTGAAAAACATACTAAGCGTTTCCTTAAGATAGTCAACCGATACCTCGCCGTCTACAGGGAAAGACCCTCAACACCCATGTGAGCGATAAGCTTGGGGGATTTCCTCACCGTCCATTACCACCTTCATATTCTCGACAAGACCATAGACGGCAGTGAGGATCTGTGCTACGGTTTGCCGAGCCTCGTCCTGCGTCAATCGGTCCAACCTCTGTACCATCGCCTTCATTTTTTTCTCGCCAATAAGCTTCCCAACAAGTTTTTCTTCATTCATAAGTCAAACAATAAAATTCCTTCACCGATGATGGACTCACTAAGTTTTCCTTGCTTTGCCTCTTTGGTCGTCAACGCAAGTGTGGAGAGCAGCTCCACGAGTATCTTGAAAACCATCTCATTCATGGCTTCGGTGGGAGGGATCTCGGTATAGATCTCGAGGTGATTGAGGAGATGTCCAACCGACTCGAGCAAATCGGCCAGGGCACTGTAGTCATCTATGACGCCCTTAATCGTCTAATATGGTTAAAGGTTACAAAGATGAGCGCTCTAGAGACTAAATATAGGTACATACAGAGAGTAGAATGCCGAGGGCAGTCTGTATTGCTTTCACGGGTGGGAGATGCTACAGGATGAAGGTCAAAGAGGTTGAACACCTCGGCACCAATGGACGTACCATGCTGACATCCTGAGCAAAACTGGCAGCGGAGGAAAGTCTATGCAAAATGGTTAAGACCTTTTTGAGGGGCTTGAGGATCTTGTCTTTATCCCGGAATTCCTTGAGGTCTTGCGCTTGATCACGAAGAATGGCGGTAACGGACTCGACGGAGTGACTATCCTGGAAGCGCTCGGCGAGAGGATGTTCGGCCAATTCTATGCCCGTCTGCTGCTTGTAGTCCTTCAAAGCAGCCTCAAAGAGCACACGCAAATGTGACGATCTTGACTGGTCACTCATGTCAAAAGTGGGGGAAGAAATGGTGGGGAGATAATGAGATGCGGTCCGTCACGGTGGTAGAGGGTTGAAATGGCCGCTCGAGGGTCCGTGCACCACGACGACCACGTTGCTTATCGATATAACAAACGGTCATGAGCTAATGACAGTATACCAAAAACGATGGGGCGTAATTGGTGGAAGATTGATGGGCGCTGCAGTTGAGCGCTCTTGTGATCACAGTATACGAACCCGAGGCAGGAATAGGGTCTGGCACAAGTCATTCAGCACTGATAGTGCTGCCAGTGAGCGCTAGTGAGCGCTCGTTTCCGAGTCAAATACAAAGATGCAAAGTAACCCTTCCGATAAGACAGAATCGCAATCATATTGTACAATTTTAGGGCCAGTTCTATCGAAGACACAAGCAATGACAGGGCTCCACCATCCACCATCGTGGCGCAGCAGTACTAGTCACGATACCCTCTTCCCACCTAAGTCGGTACGCACCGAAGAGAATGTCACAATGAGGACACGCCATTATCAATTTCTCCTGTCCCCGTCAATTCAATGTGGATCGCCAATCTGTAGACTGTATCTATCCTGAAAAAAGACTCCAGTCCACGAAAATAGCAAGGATAAAACCGTACCTGGAATATCTTGACATACCAAGAGGAGCACATTAGTCGTCAATTGAGGTTGATTGGCTCGCCGTCTTAATGAATGAGACACGAAGAGAGGGACTGACATGACCATGACTGGCAGTACGTTGATGCTGGCGCGTGACAAGTCGTAAAATACCACAGGAGATATCATGTGAGAATGATAGTGAGTCGAGCCGAGGCTTGCAGAGCATCTCCCGACGACGGTTTGGTGCATCCATTCGGAGACATCGATGTGGCGATGGCGAACGCACTATTGAGCTCGTTGTAGATTAGAGAGGATTAATCGATTAATCACTGCTGAGAACCATACACATGAATAAATAGAAAACGACGAGTTGGCGTGCAATTGTGGCACGGACTCCCGGCCCGGATCAACCGGGGTCTTGGTCTTGTTGCGTCTTTCTGCTTCCCACAGTATCCTGCACCACCTTTCACCGCCTCTCTGGCTTGGTCTTAAACAGCGGCCGAATGGAAGCCCTCCCTATACACACACGCCAACATCGCGGACACGATGGCACTCCTCCTGCGGTGCGACGCGGACCTTCAAAACAAGACCCGGGTCTCCGGAGAACGAGACGCGCCAATGTGGGACGGCACAGAAGCGAGCGACGAGCCTGTGCTCGAAACAGTTGAGGAACGTGAACGATATTATCAGGAGGTGAGTCCCACGACTTTTATTATCCGCGTAGATCCGCGAAGAAACAGGGCGACTTGCGCGCAATAGCTCGTTAGGGCCCGAGAGGCGGAGAGGAAGAGGGCAATCGCGGAGGGCAAGATGGACGACCCGCTAGTCCCGAAGCGTCTCGATGAGGCTATCACCATGGTAGGAACATGTATGGATATGTGTCCTAGGTTCGAACGGTACCGTCGAGAACGGGAAAATAATTTATTCAACTGGGAAGTGGTGCGTATCTGCCTCGTGTTTCTCTTGACAGCAGAGAAACTTACAGTTGATATCTCAACGAAAGATCCCCGGAACGAAGCGCGTAGACCACAAGCGTGCAGTGAAAATGTACGAACGTGCAGCGGGTGACAAGACATTGCCATCAGACTTGCGGCCGCCCCATGTTCTCAAGGTTCGTTTCGCGGATTCAACACTGTCAGTGCCACCCAACCTAAAGGATCGGCTCTGGACAGCGCACTCTCGATTACCTCTTTCGCGAACACCTCCTAAAGGAAGGCTTTTCCCCACGTTTGATTTCATTCGCGATCGTTCGCGCGCTGTAAGGAGTGATTTTACTATGCAACACGAAACGGGTCCCCTAGCCATAGAATGCCATGAGCGCTGTGCCCGCTTCCATATACTGGCACTACATTTTGAACGGGATCGTACAGGGTTCTCTATCGCGATGGAGGAGCAGCAGTTGATGAATGGTGAGTGACCTTGATTCTTATTGGATATCAGGTTTCTGATTCCGGATAGCCCTACAAAGTCTCAAGGAATTTTACGGGGACCAGCGCGGTCGCTACGAGTCGCCCAACGAGCTCGAGATGCGCATATACCATCGTCTCATCCATATCCGCGACCAGCGCGAACGGCACGACGACATTCCACCCACCATCCTCTCCCACCCAGTTTTTCTGCTTACCACCAAATTTCGCCAGCATGTCCAGGCAAAGTCCTCCCCGATATCCAAAACCTCCCCGTTAATAGTCGACGAGGAAGGCATGCTCCAATTCTCTGGGCTAGCCGCCATGCTGCGAGAGCAAGGAAACAGGGTCATGGTTTACCTTGTCGCTTGCATCCTCGAGCGACTGTTCGGCAAGGACACTATCGAAGATATAGAGGCCATCCGTGACGGCATCTCCGTTCCTGATATTATTGATGGGGTGCTTACGGACGATGAGGCCGGTGCTATTGACGCTGAGCAGAATGTCTATGACGAGGAAGAAGCCTTTCTACGTGAAGACCAACCAATAATCGAAGAACCCGAAGAGCCTTCCGAGCCTCAGCACCAACCCCAGCCGCTGAAGCCAAGCGCAACTGAATGGCTTACCAATAGTTTTGGCGTCAAACCTTCACCTTCAGTCATGCTCGGCGCTAGTTCATCATCGTCCTCGGTTTTCGGGACGTCGCCAGCGCCAGCGCCCGTTTCCGCCTTCGGATCTTCCATCCCAGCAGCACCCGAAACCGCTACACCCTCAGCTCCAACTTCCGTTCCCCCCGAAGCTTCTGCGTTTGCAAATCTCAAGACAACGCCGAACGCCTTTGGGAATTGGAGCTTCGGCGCTAGTTCGGCGTTCGGCGCTAGTGGCAGCTCTTCTTCCGTATTTGGTCAAAATTCTACTTCCGCTTTTGGGTCGACATCTTCGGTGCCTAGGACCTCGGGTTCGATGGACGTCCCGTCTACCCTACGAGACTCCGTAAAGGCAAATACATCTTTTTCGCCTTTTGGTGCGTCGACGTCTGCGCCTGTCGTGTCGAACATCGGAGACCAGGGGAAGCCTACGTCTGTTTTTGGGTCGCCCTTTGCCAAGCCTTCTACTACTCCATCGCGGTCACCGACTCCCGCGGTAGCGACGGTTGTCGCGCCGCCGTCTTCCATTTTCGCTGCTTCGCAGAGTGTCCCATCAGGGTTACCCGCCAATGCGTCGGACGTCAACCTTAAAGTTGTCTCAACACCTCCGTCGTCGACCGCTGCACCCTCAAGGCAATGGCACGACCAGGTCTCCGCGTCTGTACTTAACCCAAGGCGCCCACTTTTTCACCGGGGCAACCGTTCGGCACGCCGTCATCCACAATATCTATACAAAATGAGACGAAATCCACAACGAAAATCTCCAGCTCGTCTTCGCCGTTCTCTAAAAGCTCGACATCGACGTCAACGACACCTACGCGGCCAATCCTTACACCTATCAACACATCCCACATACTTCAGTTTCTCGCTCCAGCAGACCACCGGTTAACTTGACGACAAGCCAATCTGCTCCATCTTTGAATCGATCCACCAAACATCTACCTCTCGAGCGCCAGCCAACCATCACCGATGAGTTTAGACCATCCGCTCCTTCAGGAACCTCCGAGGCCAGTACGACCCCCAACAACCACCACCTCCCAAAATGCAGCCCATCTCTCTCCCGGGGACGCCCACAGGAACCTCTTTCAGTCCTCCTACGAAACAAAAGTCCTCGAATAACTTGTTCGGATGGCCCTCTGTCCAATCTAATTCTGTGCCCGAGATCCTGAGCCCATTAGTGATGTCTGCGAAGAGCTCATTTGTTTCGCTTCCCTCCCCACCGATCTCAGCCCGTCCTTCCCTTTCAAAGTTCCCCAGCATGGTCGAATCCCCGACGACTACGGAACAGCCTGGTCCATCTCAGCCTCAGTCTATGGCTACAGAGCACCTGCCCTCGCCGAAAGTGGCAGCCAAAAGCGGAACAACTCTTCCATCCCCACAAGATGTCGAGATGGCATCACCGACCGCAGTGCCAACGACAGCACCAATGCGGAACGGGAAAAGCAAGGGAAAGGGCAAGGCGCCCGCCGTGGACACCGAGGAGCTAGAGGCACGTGCGTCTGCGTTCGCGAGGACGAGTGCAGTAGTGCGTGATGCCTTGAAGCGCTGGAAGGCCAAGGCTTCAGAGCAGGACTTGTATAATAAGGCGGTGCGTCGTAGCGACGCGTATACGGGACAAAGGACGAAGAGACGGCCGGAGACGCGGGCACAAGTTGATGCCGAACCTGAGGCTAAGCGGCCGGCTAGGACGAGGGTACGCCGTCGTGTCTCCGCAAAGTATGTGCCGCCGCAGACGGATGCCGAGCTTGCACGTCGACTAAAAGAGGTAAGTGATTTTTCTTTCTGTTTGTATGCTAAGGAGCATCCACTAATCGCGCGCGCGCTATTTTTATTTTTTTCTTTCTCAGAATCACGAACAGCATGAACGCCGATGGGCTCCTGGCACCTTCCTCGCTGCTGTCCACACACGTGTGGGTAATCCGGCCCCGTTTGATTATTGCTTGTGGCTGTCGCTCAACCCCGAGAATGATGGCACGGCCATTTGGGTCGAGAGGAAGTTCGACATGCCCAACGCCGGCGCTTGGGTATCCGAACGGGTATTTTCTATTCCTCTCGTACCTGGTGCGGCGTCACACTCTCCCGGGTTGGTTGTGTTTGAGTGTACGCCATTATACGGCGTGAATGACGAGATTGAAAAGTGGGTTTTTGTTTCAAACCGGAAAAAAAATTGGAATTGATATCACCGATTTTTGTGTAGAAAATACCAAGTTTTGGATGACTGTGCACGATTACGTGAAGTTATCGAGACGTTCCCTGACGATCGACATTTTATTCCCTCAGTTTTGTTTATTCTTTGGAACGAAGACGAGTCTGAGATGTTACCAGATGATTTGCGACACATGGTACGTTGCATCGTGATGTAAACCGAGGGCGGCACTCACGAGAGATAGGCCGATGATTACGAGGCGAAAGGCACCACAGGATCCTATGGGACATTTTCTTTGTCATCAAAAACGAAGGACCTAGATGAGAAATTTGGGGAGGTGCTAGGTTCGATGGGGTTGGACACGGCTGGCGGACTCGTGGAAATCCTTTCCCGGCAAGGTAAATTAATCAGCCTTTGAGGTAATCACCTGGTCGATTAACAAGCATTTTTAGAGTATTTGCAATTGATCATCGGTCCCTGGAAGGACTTCGCCTCGGATTGGGTGGCAAGGTGCTGCACGGACAGTGATGGTGTGTATTCGCGAACCCTTATCAAATCTGTTTGTCAATCTCACTTCTCTGAGCTGCAGTGGACTGGGTTCTTTATAGCAAAGTGTTCGAAATGCTAGTCAAACTGATGAACACACTCTCGCGGCATTTCACGACCCGTCTCGACGAATCAGCAGTCGAAAGTCCGCTCCCGGAAATACGGCTGGATGGAGTAAAGTCTTCAAGGTAGGCCGCGTGAGCATGTTTACAGGCTATTTCATTCATCAATGAAATGGTTAGCGAGCTGTACGATGCCGTTTTTGGGTGGTTAGAACATAAGAACCTTCGCACGCCCTCGAGGGAGTTTCGAATGATGTTACAGTCGTATCGCACTCCGAATGCCAGTACGCCGTTCATCTATCCCCAAAGAAATCGAGTTAACTTATTTCCAGATTTTCCGGTGCATGCGTCTGTCTCTGCGCTTTACGATCTATCAATACGAAGTATCGAAGGCAGTGTGAAGATTGACAGGGCAGTTCGATATCCTGTGCCGAAGCGGGACACTGAGGAAACGAAGAGGGAGGTGGAAGGTGACGTGGCGGAAGCGGGGAAACAGCTGTGCTCCGTTCTCCTTTTCCATTCGCGGCTCAAACGGCCGCCACCTGATGAGGATGAGGAAGCGAGCGTTCTGAGGTGAGCGTGGAATGATCTTGCGGACTTTAAATCTGGCTGAGCGGCATCGATCAGCATGTCGCCGTCCTCGAAGCGGCTCAAGTCGACGTTCAGCAGCTTCTCCACCATCGATGACCTGGCGCAATCTGGGAGCAACGAGCAGATGCCGCCGCCGTCTTCCGCTGCGTCGCTGTCGCCGTCGACGTCTGTGACCACGATCGTGAACGAGGAGAAAGCGCAGAAGGTTGTCACTGTAGCGATGCTGCGTGCGCTGACGCAGAGTGTGCTTAAGAAAGAGCCTGGGATAAGATCTATATAGTCGAGAATAATAGTGTAGGTGTAGGGACTGGGCCAATTCGGGATCTCAAAGAGGTTTCCTAATAAGGCAAATCTGGAAGAGAGTTGCTCTGACTTTTCAGCCACAGCGAACAACTCGTTCGACAACGCCCCCGCCCCCCCTTCTGCTAGCGACTGGGCCATCCCTGCCTTATTTGCCCCCATTTAGCCCACTTGCAAGTATCAGAACCGAACCGGTGCTCTCTCTGGAGAGCGCTCACAAGTGCGGAGTCGGCGGGCGTTGAATCCTAAATAGGCTCTCACTCATTTCGCCCTCCACCCGTAAATCTTCCTGCTCGGTGAGCCAACTTTGTTAAGCAAACTTTACTTTTGATTGGTGGCTGATCTCCTTTCCTATCTTCGTCTACGTTCCATCCCTGCATCGTCTCTACCACTCCCTATCGACTCGTCATGAAGTGCCACGACGCATGTCGTCGCCCCCGAATCCCATAGCAACAACCAAAGTTCCTCTTCGACATGGACAGAGCCACCCTGGTCAGGCTGGATAGAGACCACCGGTGATGCTCTCCTCATCCTCGAAGCCGCCCGTCGCGGAATGATCCCCCGCGTCACCCGCCGCCTCATCGACTCGGAGCGCAAGATGATCACCTCGGGCTCTGTTTTCGTCTTTGACGAAGACGAGAGCGGCATCAAGCGTTGGACGGACGGCTTTTTTTGGAGTCCAAGCAGGATATTGGGCAATTTCCTGCTCTATCGCGAGACCGAGAAACGTGGCGCGGGCCACAGGGGCACTCGCAACGATGGCGATCAGGGCGATCCACCCAGCGGAGATTGCCCCGCTGCGGCCAAATCTGAAGGCCAGACGCTTAGCCGGCCTCGCGGGGAGACCACCCGGCTGGGGATCAATAGACAGCGCGAACGGAGCCTGGTTGGTAGCTTGACGAACAGTTATAAATTCAAGGCGGGTGGGATGATGAAAAAGGTGCGTTGATGGCGTTACCTTTTTACCCTCGTGGCACCACCGCGGGCCGCACTATTACACCGCCTCCCCTATTTACTCCCGCGAAACCGTTTGTGGGTCATGAGTCCGGACCTTGCGACGCTCCATCTCCTTCGGTAAACCTTTGTGCCAGTCCGGTGATCTTGTCTTGACGTAAGGGGAGGCGCCTTTCGGACCACAGAGGCGTTATATATGTAGTGCGGAGCGCCTACCGCTTCAAACCCCCGTTCTTTCCCCCCCCTCTTTTATTTCATTAATGCCATGCATTCTTTCACCGGAGCTGACGTCCCTGGTAGACTTTTTCCCTGACTATCGGCGGCGTTTCCCAACATCTCATATCATATTATAAAATTGAAGACGTGGAACAAGGTCGACTTCGCACAGCTTCGTCCTATCCCGAACTCGCGTCCCTCGACATCAGCCCCGAGTACCTGGAGAAGACCCATTTTCGAAATCCTCCCAAAGTCGAAATTGGGGTTGATGGCGTTCCCCGGTATCGCGGGGAGGCTGACGATGTGGAGCCATCGCCCCACGTGCTGAACTCCGCGCTCGCGGTAGGAATGCCGCTACTTAGCGAACCTCTCGAAGTAGGCGCGGCCATCGCCGCGGGTGCAACAAACGGAGGCAAGCGCAATAAGCGATACGACCCTTATACGAACACCAAGGGCAAACGCAAGCCAAAAAACTCGACGGCAAGCTCGAGTACCCCAACCTCGCCGACGGAGAGCAGCTCGCCATACTCGGTCGTCCCACCGGGCTTCTCAGATCCCAACATGATGATGCAGCACGCACATTATGCCGCCGCCTATGGCCTCGCCCCTGCCTACTCATATTCACTTGGCTTCTCCGTGCCCGCACCGTCAAGCATCTACCCACCCGGCGCTATGTTTCCACCTGCCGGACCCCCTCCTCCTGGGGCCACGCCGCCAGCTGGCCCTCCAGGTTCACCTCCACCTGCCCAAGGATCATCGCAAGGGATGGTTCCCTATCACGCCTACTCCCCTCCACCGCCACACCCGCCCCCATCATCTGGAGACGGCTCTCCCATGCAAGCGCAACAATCCCAACAGGCATATTACCAGTACTACCCACCTCCCGGATATCCTTCTTATTGGCCGCCATATCATACAGGGGCTAGCTATCCACCTCCGACGCAGACTGGCTCTCCTACGTCGCCTGTCAGTGCCAGCACGGTAGCATCCGGCGTCGAGTCGCAGATCAAGGCAGGTGAAGAGAGCGAGGACAGCATGGCGACATGAAAGCGGAGAGCGCGCCATCCGTTCCTTGGCAAACGGTGTCTATTGTACTTGTGGAATTTTTTTTTTCTTTTTCGTTCTTCCTCTATGCCCTTTTTATTTCCTTTTGCTCACTATCCCTCTTTCCCATTTCGCTGTGTCTCCTCCATTTTTTTTTCTGGATCTCCTGTTGTGCATTGTCATTCGTAGTCGTAGCCGTAGCCGTAGTCGCTGTAGTTCGTCTCTTGGTTTCGAAGCTTGGATGTATAGCCTCCTGTCGTAATTCTCTAACTGGTACTCTAGAAACTTTACAACACTTTACATATACACTCCCCCCAAACCATCTCTAGGGTGCCGTTTGTTGTCTTTTTTTTGCAGCAGAAATGAATTACACCTATACAGTTTATTTTTTTTGAGCGGGGTCGTCCCGTTTGAATCCGCCACTGGCGAGCCGATTAAAGACCGCGATCAAAGACGAAGACCGCTTTTGCGAACAACTTCTTCCGATTCCCTTCCATTAGGTAAAACAACAAAGCATGCATCCGCGCATCCGAGTTGTTTTTGCCTCTGAGTTGGGCTGCTCGTCTCGCCGTCAGTCAAGTCATGACATTCATCATGAGTGATCAAACTCATTCCGTTCGGTCATCAGATATCTACCGTAAATTAAAAATGGAAATTTAGGCGTCCCCGTTGATTTGCTTCATCCACTGACCCTCTCTCCCTAAGTTTGAATGATACTGTAAATAGTATAGTACAGTAGAAAAGTGAACTCTCGAGAGAGAGAGGCATGTGAGTTTGTCCTGTTGCGGCGTTGCGCCCGTCTCCGGGCCCGGAAATATAACCTCGATACAAGCGCCATCAGTTATTGCCGACGTCAGTCGGAAAGTCAGTCGGAAAGGAGGCTGTGCCGTGCCCCCCAACTAAGTTAACTTACTACGGTATGTAAGTACAGTACTGTACAGTGTATGGATCAAAAATGAGCCTCAGATCACGAGGCCTCGAAAAAAAAAAAGATGAACTTGAAATGATATATTACAAGTATGATGTTGTTGTTCTAGTTTTGGGGGATTTTTTGTTGTACAGTATCACGGATCGGACTCGGAGTTTTGTGCCATATACAGTATGCAAGTGGGCTGGTCTGGCCTGGCTACAGTATTCATTGTCTTCTCGAGTCCGAGTCGTTGTGTAGCCGTTTTTTTGTATGTATATGTTTTCATCCGAGTCGAGTCGTCGGGGCACCGACAGAGACAGAGCCCTGCTTGCAGGGCCTTCGGACGAGGGATATTTTCATCCTCGCATTCCGCATTGATAGACTACACATATTATAGATCAGATTCAGGTAAGTTACTGTATAGGCATCAGGGTATGCAAGTGGAGCCATTATTTGATCATTTGTTGATCAAGTTTATTAATTTGCTCTCTCGTTTAGTAACTGTGCCAGTGCGCCGACCAATTATCATACAGTACTTGTACTGTAGCAAAGCAACCACGTCTGGGTTTATACCCCGATTTGGTTCGTGATGCGTGGATAAGGCGGGCTCAACGATGGGCAATGAGGCGATGAACGGGCGATGCGGGTTGCTGGATGGAGCTCAAACGGTACTGCCTGTCGTTGGTTCCTACGATATGCTGATTACCCTGATTGACCCCTGGCCCTTGTATAGCGTCCGTCGCAACGAGCGGGAGAACTCGTTTTATACAGTAGTGGTACTGTAGTACAACAGCATAAGGGTTGTTTTAGTTTCAGTACGAACAAGACAAGTGGCTGGCTTGCGGAGATGTTGACTCGGAGCGAGGGATGTACATGTACCAATCAATCTATTTACTCGGCACCCTCCTCCTGAAATACTGTACTAACATCCTGGGTTACGGTAATGACGACAGGTTGTCTTATACTGTGGTAAGTTAGCTTAGACTTCCCCCGATATGTTATGTATGACGATGGAGCCCAGAGGAGCTAGACACGTCACGGTTGTCATAGGCGCAAGGCGCAAGAACTGTTATCGTGCATGGTACCCTCCCTCGGATTCCAAAGTGGGGCCCCGAGTGCTTGTGGTAGTAATTCTCCAAATTCGGATTTTCATGCAGCTTTGAAGCGCTCATGATGCTTCATACAGAGACACCGTAAGTCGCGTATTGTAGCGATCGCATGTTCCGTGGCGTTTCGCCAGGGGAAAATCTAAAAGCTCTAAGCGTCGAGTCAACCCTCCATTGACATAACCTTACTCTGTTTTTGTTTTTCGCTCTAGTGATCGTATCGTGAACCTTATCCTTCCCGCAGCAGTAAGCCACGTCGCGATGCCGTTGGATTGGTGCGCTGGGCGGTTCTGTTACTGTACCCCCCGGACCCGGGGATGGGTTTACAGTTACTGTCCTAACCCGATAAAAATTCTTGACCAAGGCTATGGATCAAATGAACGGCAGGAATTGATGCGGACGCGAAGGCTCGGAAATGAAGAGGAGAGCTGGTTCGGACGGGGTAAGGCGAGGCGGGTCGGTATCTTGGCAATGACCTTTACGAGCACGCGTGTAAGTAACTCGAGACCCATTACATGGCCAGTCAACGGCTCCAAGAGAAAATGATCAAGTGAGGCGGGATAACTGACAGGGAGAGGGAGGACGTATTGGCTTGGCAACACACACAATTACGTAATACTGTATATAAGCCGGCTTTGTCCGTATTTTCGCTGCTGCGATTTACTGGTGCTGTAAATGATGTTGGTTGTGGCCAGATGGTCCTGGCTTATCCTGCGGTCGAGAGGCAAATGATGGCTGCAAGTTTCTCTCGGCAAAATCACCAGATGTGATCACCCTGTCAATGCTCTGTCAACATGTCAATCGCGAGCGTCGTTCAAAAGAGCTCTCCCGGTCCGAGCTTCACACACCAACACTCCACATCCTCATGCTGCTCTGCTCGACCCATCCCTGACTACTCTCTGTGACCATTCCTCACTATCTGTCCTTCAGCGGCCATCTGAATCACCAGTCTTTCTGTCTCTACAGTAACAATACCGTCTTTTCGCACTCAACTAGGCATCCCTCCCCAACTCATCGCACACATGACCCCGCAGGTCGATGATCTGTGTTTCAAGGTGATTTCGATTATGCATTTCTGCTCACTGAATCTTCGATGTAGGCAGAAGACTCTGGATGATCCTACAGTATATGCGGTGTGAATGAGCAGCGACGCGCACGCAGTGTACCTTATGTGTCTATGCCGCAGTAATTCTCAATTGCCCAGTTGCCTTGTTCCGTGTTCGTCCTTGTCCGCCTGTACACATTCCGTTTTTCCCAAACACCTAGTCTCTTCCGATCCCTTATGATGCTCGTACAACCAGATCGCCCATCTCCCGCCAAAGTTAAGCAGCCTTGGACCGCAGCGGATCACACTGGGTCCAGGGACGACCTAGACATGCTCGGGTCCCTCTCCAGGCTGGAACTACATATGTGTTATACCTTTTGAAGCTTAAAGTCCCCTTCTTATGACACGTCCTTTCGGGTGTTCAAAGACCTTATCCTGGAGGCATTCATAAAGCGCGGGCGGCAGATGAGCCTGGGTGTACAAAAGGATCCCCAGTTGCCCAGCCGAACACTCTAAAAAAGTATACATTAAGTAAATTAAGGAAATGACTATGCCTCTTTCAGCCTTTTCGAGAATGGAGTTGAGCTTGACAGTTTTATTGAAGATGTAGGTGAGTAGCTTCTGTTCATATATGTCCCGCGGTGTCGGCGATTTGGCACCCACACAGTATGCACGACTATATCAGCGGGTGTTCCAAGAGAACGAGACATACCGCTCCTTCTCTCTGTGCCACCCACTAAATCTGTTCTCTCGCTCTCAACACAATTTATGTCCCAGGCTCACCCCACAGCCTCCTCCTCCTCCAACTTTCAATCTGTCTTCAATGCAGCCCTGGGGGCATACGAGAAGAAGACAAAATGCAGGCTTATCTCTCATCCACTTGTCGCCCAGCTCCAGTCCTGCGACTCCCCCATCGCCATTTTATCTGTCCTTCAAGACCTTATCCAGCAATTTGATCACCGTCGCCGCAGTGACGAGAGATTAACAAATTGGCTTAATCCGACCGTGAACGTTCTATATGCGTTCTCTGGCTTTATTGGTCAGGGTGTTGGTCTCGTTAGTCTCCATTTGGCTATCTTCCTGGAGTCATGTGATCTGATCGTCATTCTTCAGGTACTTTCACCTGCAAACATGGTGTTTTCCGGTATCGGCATCCTTCTTTCGGTGAGTATCGTCCTCGATCTCTCAGAACTAGCTATCATGACACTGCCATTTATTAGGCGGCCAAAGATATAGACACGAGTCAAGATGTGCTCATTGACATCTTTGCGCGCATCGAGGGATTTTTCAAGCGCCTCGAGTTATACACAACCGTGCTACCAACGGCCGCCATGACTGATGTGATTGTGAAGATAATGACTGAAATACTTTCTATTCTCGCCATTGCCACGATGGAGATAAGACAAGGACGATTGAGTGAGTATACCGATCTACAATATATTATTTGCTCCTGACTTACCTTTTTAGAAAAATTTGTGAGGAAGCTACTCGGCCGGAACGATATTGAAGATGCGCTAAAGCGACTGGATACACTTACGACGGAGGAAGCTCGGATGGCAATCGCGGAAACCCTAAATGTAACGCATAAGATGGACGACAAGGTGACGGTGCTCGTTGATGGTGCGCGAGATTCGTTTTCTGGACATCTACGCATTCCTGATCGTTGATACGGTTAGATGTAAAAGAAGCAAATGTAGCCATACAGCGGTCTGCGAACATCGCAGATGAAGCGAAGCGTTCGTAGTTCGGTCTCACTGTAGTTAATTCTTGAAACTGATTCATCCTCACAGAGAGCCAAATACGAAAAGAACTTCAAAATTGGCTCTCTCCTCCGGACCCCTCTACAAACCACAATATAGCACGCAAGGCTCATCACAAGGGAACAACATCCTGGTTTTTCCAAGGAGGTATATTCGAAGAGTGGAAGCGGTCTTCTTCTCTCTTGTGGATCCATGGCAAACGTATATTCTTTCCCCCTCTACTATTCTCATCTCTTCTGACTCACAACATCGTAGCGGGATCAGGCAAAAGCGTCTTGTGGTTTGTTATTTCTACTATTATTGTTTGCATCGACTCAGACTCTCGCCCAGCTCTGGAATAATTGAAGACATCGTAGTACAACATGAAACGGGATCGGCGATCATGACTTACTTTTACTGCGACTTCCGCGATGAAGATAAGCAGAACTGCCGTAACCTCCTCCTTTCCATCATCTCGCAGCTATGCGCTCAGTCAAATCTTTGTTGTGACAAACTCTCTCGCATTTATTCGGCACATGACGACGGGCACGGAAACCCAGTGACGAGACTTTGACAAGATGCCTGACAGAGATGGTCTCACTTCCTGTTCAAGTCCCCATCTACATCGTAGTAGATGCTCTCGATGAGTGTCCCAACAATTCGGCATGCCAACCCTCGAGAAGATGTTCTCAATCTGTCAAGAATCTTGTTAGCTTGCGCATCCCAAATCTGCACATTTGTGTCACGAGTCGACCTGAGATTGACATACAAAGTGCCCTCGAGCCTTTGACATCTCTCCGCGTGTCCTTGCATAACCAAAGTGGACAAAAGGAAGACATCGTGAACTACATAACTTCTACTGTCTATTCGGACACGAAGATACGGAGATGGCGCGAAGAGGATAGGAAGCTTGTCATTGAGACGCTCTCCGAGAGAGCTAATGGCATGTGAGTGTCGCCTTTCATGGCTCGATAAGTTCTCATGTTGTCAAACAGGTTTCGCTGGGTGTATTGCCAGCTAGAAGCACTACGACACTGTCTTCCACCAAGTCTGCGGGGAATCCTCGAGGAATTGCCCGAAACACTGGACGAGACGTACGAACGGGTGTTAAAGGAGATCAACAAGGCAAATCGAGATCATGCGCGTCGTCTCCTGCAATGTCTAACTGTCGCCTCTCGTCCTTTGCGCGTTGAAGAGCTTGCGGAGGTCCTTGCTATTGACTTTGCTGCGCCGGCCCACGGAGGAATTCCGCAGTTGAACCCGAATTGGCGATGGACAGATCACCACCAGGCAGTACTGTCTACATGCTCAAGTCTGATTACAATCGTAGATGATTGGGGTTTTCAAGTTGTTCAGTTTTCACACTTTTCAGTCAAGGAGTTCCTCACCTCGGATCGGCTGGCCCGTTCAAATGGGAATGTCTCGAGCTATCATATTGCTCTCGAGCCCGCACACACAATCCTCGCGCAGGCTTGCTTTGGTGTTCTTCTCCGTTTGGACGATCGCATTACCAAAGATAATATCGATGAGATTCCTCTTGTCGATTACGCCTCTCGACACTTGTTCGACCATGCAGGGTTCGAAGAGGTGGCGTCACACATACGAGATGCGATGGAATATTTTTTCGATGCGGACAAACCACATTGGGCGGCTTGGTCCCGGGTGCAAAAGATAGACGTCGAGTGGGAGGCTTTCACACCTTTCGGGGGGCCAGATGACGCATTGCCATTGTACTACACCTCACTTGGCGGATTCTATGACCTGGCAGAACACCTCGTTGGCAAGCATCCGGAGCATGTAAATGCAAGGGGTGGTCAGATGGTGACTCCATTGGTTGCTGCCTTGCATGGGAAACACTTCCAGATTGCAGAGTTACTGCATCGGCATGGTGCGGACGTCAATGTCCGAGGCAACTTGAACCGCACGCCACTGCTTGTAACGTGCAGAACTGGAATTCTGGAGATTGTGCAGTGGCTGCTCAATCACGGGGCGGATGTAAATGCGCAGTCCCACAAACCCTCCGCTCCGATTCACATAGCGGTTGAATGGGAACACCTTCAAGTCATTCGGATGCTACTTGTGTTCAATGTCGATATCGAGGTTTGTACGATCTTCGGAATGGTACCGTTGCACCTGGCGGCAAGCCCCATTGTCAAAAAGGATCACGTTGGTGTTATGCAGTTATTGTTGGACCATGGTGCAAATCCTAATGCACGGGATAACAATGGTTCTACCCCTCTTCATCATTCTTCCTGGTGGAAAGAAGAGGATTATGATGCGACCCACGGTACAGTCGAAGGCACACGCCTGCTGCTCAAGTATGGTGCGACTATCGACTCCGAGGACAACGAAGGTAGGACCCCATTACAACTAGCGTTGGAGCATGACCGTCAGGACATGGCGACATGTCTGATAGAGCACGGTGCTACACGGTGAAATGAAGTACGTACAGGTTTATGATGGACAAAGCACAATGTATCTAATTTATTGACACTATATGTGACAAGGGATAGAATATACCGTACTACTAGCTACTGCTCAGTGCCGATACTTCGAAAATAGTATGTGTGTCAAGTACAATGTGAGAAGTGAAACATTTACGAGTACTACAACAGACGTCAACGTGTTAACCTCAATCTAGACAATAAATGAGTAGCCCCGAGCAGGAGTCTCCGTGGGCATCTATACCGACGATGACATACCAGCAGCGAGCCCCGAACTAGACTTTTTTTTACATCAGCATCTCTATTCTGTGCAACATACACATGGTAAAGATGCAGTCACGGTCCTGTACATTTCCGGCTTTGGATTAAAGACACTGGGAGACGACTGAACACGGCGGCCCACCTATGATATACCGATAGCCGTGACCGAGCTCTGGACCTTGTAGCGTCCGTCGCAACGGGGGAAGAACTCATTTTTAAAGAAGTTCAACAGTATAAGGGTTATTTTAGTTCAGTAGGAAGTAGGAACAAGACAGCCGGCTGACTTGTGGAGGTACTGACCCGGAAGCAAGGACTGTACTACTCCATTTATTCGTCACCCTCCTGAAATACTAACACCCTGTCACCCTGGGTTACGGTACGGATGACAGGTAGTCTTACACTGTGGATGGATTGTGTATGATGATGGAGCCCAGAAGAGCTAGACATGTCGGTTGTCATGGGTGCAAGGCGCAAGACTGTTACCGTGCATAATGTATGTATTGCATGTGCCCTCCCTCGGATTCCAAATTGGGGCTTCCTAGCAATTCTCAAGTTGGATTTACATGCAACTTGAAGCGCTCATGATGCTCATACGGAGACACGCAAGTCACGTATTGCACCAATCGTGTGTTCCGTGGCTTTCGCCAGGAAATATCTAAAAGCTTTAAGCGTCGAGTCAGTCAACCCTCTACTGACATAACCTTACTGTTTTTTTTTTCGCTCCAGTGATCATATCGTGAACCTTATCCTTCCCGCAGCAGTAAGCCACGCCGCGATGCCGTTGGATCGGTGTGCTGGGCGGTTCTGTTACCCCCCCCCCCCGGACCCGGGGATAGATTTACAGTTACATTCCGGGCCCTAACTCGATAAAAATTCTTGACCGAGGCTATGGATCAAATGCACGGCAGGAATTGACGCGGAGGCGGAGGCTCGGAAGTGGAGAGGAGAGCTGGTTCGGACGGGGCAAGGCGAGGCGGGTAGGTATCTTGGCAATAACCTTTACGAGCACGCGTGAAATTAATTCGAGATCCATTACATGGTCAGTCTACAGCTTAAAGTACAAGACATCAAATGATGATCAAGCGAAGCGGGATACTGACTGTTAGGAGCAGGAGCGGAGGACGGTATTGACAACAGACTCAATTACGTAATACTGTATATTGATAAGCCGGCTTTGTCCGTATTTGTCATCTGTTGCACCGCCGCTGCCACAATTTAATGGTGCTGTAAATGATGTTAATTGTGGCCAGATGGTCCTGGCTTATCCTGCGGTCGAGAGGCAAATGATGGCTGCAAGTTTCTCTCGGCAAAATCACCAGATGTGATCACCCTGTCAATGCTCTGTCAACATGTCAATCGCGAGCGTCGTTCAAAAGTGCTCTTCCGGTCCGAGCTTCATTACATCATTTCACATCAACACTCATCATCATGCTCATGCTGCTCGACCCATCCCTGACTACTCTCTGTGACCATTCCTCACTATCTGTCCTTCAGCGCTTCAGCGGCCATCTGCGCCACCAGTCTTTCTGTCTCTACAGTAACAGTACCGTCTTTTCTTACTCAACTCGGCATCCCTCCCCAACTCACGGCACACATGATCCCGCAGGTCGAGGATCTGTGTTTCAAGGTGATTTCAATTATGCGTTTCTGCTCACTGAATCTTCGATGTAGGAAGGAGACTCCTGATGATCCTACAGTACATGCGGTGTGAATGAGTAGCGATGCGCACGCAGTGTACCTTATGTGTCTATGCCGCAGTAATTCTCAATTGCCCGGTTACCTCAAGGGTTACCTTGTCCCGTGTTTGTCCTTGTCCGCCTGTACACATTCCGTTTTCTCCCAACACCTAGTCTCTTCCGATCCCTTATGATGCTCGTACAACCACATCGCCAATCTCCCGCCAAAGTTAAACAGCTTTGGGCCGCAGCGGATTACACAGGGTCCAAGGACGACCTAGATATGCTCGGGTTCCTCTCCAGGCTGGAACTACATATGTGTTATACCTCTTGAGTCCCCTTCTTATGACACGTCCTTTCGGGTGCTCGGAGACCTCATCCCGGAGGCATTCATAAAGCGCGTGCGGCAGATGAGCCTGGGTGTACAAAAAGGATCCCCAGTTTCCCAGACGAGCACTCTAAAAAAGTATACATTAATTAAATTAAGGAAATGACTATGCCTCTTTCAGCCTTTTCGAGAATGGAGTTGAGCTTGACAGTTTTATTGAAGATGTAGGTGAGTAGCTTCTGTTCATATATGTCCCGCGGTGTCGGCGATTTGGCACCCACACAGTATGCACGACTATATCAGCGGGTGTTCCAAGAGAACGAGATATACCGCTCCTTCTCTCTGTGCACCCACTAAATCTGTTCTCTCGCTCTCAGCACAATTTATGTCCCAGGCTCACCCCACAGCCTCCTCCTCCTCCAACTTTCAATCTGTCTTCAATGCTGCCCTGGGGCATACGAGAAGAAGACAAAGTACAAGCTTATATCTCATCCACTTGTGCCCAGCTCCAGTCCTGCGACTCCCCATCGCCATTTTATCTGTCCTTCAAGACCTTATCCAGCAGTTTGATCACCGTCGCCGCAGTGATGAGAGATTGACGAATTGGCTTAATCCGACCGTGAACGTTCTATATGCGTTCTCTGGCTTTATTGGTCAGGGTGTTGGTCTCGTTAGTCACCTATCCATTGGGCTATCTTCCTGGAGTCATGTGATCTGATCGTCATTCTTCAGGTACTTTCACCTGCAAACATGGTGTTTTCCGGTATCGGCATCCTTCTTTCGGTGAGTATCGTCCTCGATCTCTCAGAACTAGCTATCATGACACTGCCATTTATTAGGCGGCCAAAGATATAGACGCGAGTCAAGATGTGCTCATTGACATCTTTGCGCGCATCGAGGGTTTTTCAAGCGCCTCGAGTCATACACAACGTGCTACCAACAGCCGCCATGACTGATGTGATTGTGAAGATAATGACTGAAATACTTTGTATTCTCGCGATTGCCACGAAGGAGATAAGACAAGGACGATTGAGTGAGTATACCGATCTACAATATATTATTTCCTCCTGACTTACCTTTTTAGAAACATTCGTGAAGAAGCTACTCGGCCGGAACGATATTGAAGATGCGCTAAAGCGACTGGATACACTTACGATGGAGGAATCTCGGATGGCAATTGCGGAAACCCTAAATGTAACGCATAAGATGGACGACAAGATGACGGTGCTCGTTGATGGTGGCGAGATTCGTTTTCTGGACATCTACGCATCCCTGATCGTTGATACGGTTAGATGTAAAAGAAGCAAATGTAGCCATACAGCGGTCTGCGAACATCGCAGATGAAGCGAAGCGTTCGTAGTTCGGTCTCACTACAGTTGATTTTTAAAACTGATTCATCCTCACAGAGAGCCAATTACGAAAAAAACTTCAAAATTGGCTCTCTCCTCCGGACCCCTCTACAAACCACAATATAGCACGCAAGGCTCATCACAAAGGAACAACATCCTGGTTTTTCCAAGGAGGTATATTCGAAGATTGGAAGCGGTCTTCTTCTCTCTTGTGGATCCATGGCAAACGTATGTTCTTTCCCTCCTCTACTATTCTCATTCCCTTCTGACTCACAACTTCGTAGCGGGATCAGGCAAAAGCGTCTTGTGGTTTGTTATTTCAACTATTATTGTCTGCATCGACTCGAACTTTCACCCAGCTCTGGAGTAATTGAAGACATCATGGTACAACATGAAACGGAATCGGCATCATGACTTACTTTTACTGCGACTTTCGCAATGAAGATAAGCAGAACTGCCGTAACCTCCTCCTTTCCATCATCTCGCAGCTATGCGCTCAGTCAAATATTTGTTGCGACAAACTCTCTCGCATTTATTCGGCACATGACGACGGCGCAAGGAAACCCAGTGACGAGACTTTGACAAGATGCCTGACAGAGATGGTCTCACTTCCTGTTCAAGTCCCCATCTACATCGTAGTAGATGCTCTAGATGAGTGTCCCAACAATATGGGCATGCCAACCCCTCGAGAAGATGTTCTCGATCTTGTCAAGAATCTTGTTAGCTTGCGCGTCCCAAATCTGCACATTTGTGTCACGAGTCGACCCGAGATCGACATACAAAGTGCCTCGAGCCTTTGACATCTCTCCGTGTGTCCTTGCATAATCAAAGTGGACAAAAGAAAGACATCGTGAACTACATAACTTCTACTGTCTATTCGGACACGAAGATACGGAGATGGCGCGAAGAGGATAGGAAGCTTGTGATCGAGACGCTCTCTGAGAGAGCTAATGGCATGTGAGGTGTCGTCTTTGATGGCTCGATAAGTTCTCATGTTGTCAAACAGGTTTCGCTGGGTGTATTGCCAGCTAGAAGCGTTACGACACTGTCTTCCACCAAGTCTGCGGGGAATCCTCGAGGAATTGCCCGAAACACTGGACGAGACGTACGAACGGGTGTTAAAGGAGATCAGCAAGGCCAATCGAGATCATGCGCGTCGTCTCCTGCAATGTCTCACTGTCGCCTCTCGTCCTTTGCGCGTTGAAGAGCTTGCGGAGGTCCTTGCGATCGACTTTGCTGCGCCGGTCCACGGAGGAATTCCCCAGTTGAACCCGAATTGGCGATGGACAGATCACCATCAGGCGGTGCTTTCTACGTGCTCAAGTCTGATAACAATTGTCGATGATGAGGAATTTCAAGTTGTTCAGTTTTCTCACTTTTCAGTCAAGGAGTTCCTCACCTCGGATCGGCTGGCCCGTTCAAATGGGAATGTCTCCAGCTATCATATTGTTCTCGAGCCCGCACACACAATCCTCGCACAGGCTTGCTTGGGTGTTCTTCTCCGTTTGGACGATCGCGTTATCGAAGATAATATCGATGACATTCCCCTTGTCAAATATGCCTCTCAACACTTGTTCGACCATGCGGGGTTCGAGAACGTGTCTTCACGCATACGAGATGCGATGGAATATTTTTTCGATGCGGACAAACCACATTGGGCGGCTTGGTCCCGGGTGCAAATGATTGACGTCTGGTGGGATTGGTTCACACCGGATGAGAAGATAGATGACCCACTGCCCTTATACTACGCCTCACTTGGTGGATTCTACGACCTGGCAAAACACCTCGTTAGCAAGCATCCGGAGCATATAGATGCTAAGGGTGGCCAGGTGGTGACACCCTTGGTTGCTGCCTTGTATGGGAAACATTTCCGGATTGCAGAATTGCTGTATCGGCATGGTGCGGACGTCAATGTTCGAGGCAATGCGAACTTCACGTCACTGCACGCAGCATGCATTACGGGAATGCCGGAAATTGTACAATGGCTGTTCAATCACGGGGCCGATGTTAATGCGCAGTCCAACGGCCCCTTCGCTCCGATTCATGTGGCGGTTGGCTGGGGACACCTTCAAGTAGTTCGGATGCTACTCGAGTTCGATGCCGATATCGACGTTCGTGACCGGCATGGAAGGGAACCGTTGCACCTAGCAGCAAGTCGTCATCACCGTAAGGATCACGTTGGTGTTATGGAATTATTGTTGGACCATGGTGCAAATCCTAATGCACGGGATAACGGTGGTTCTACCCCACTCCATCATTCCTCCTGGTGTGATAGTGATACCTATGATCCGACCCATGGTACGGTCGAAGGCACGCGCCTGCTGCTCAAGTATGGTGCGATTATCGACTCCGAGGACATCGAGGGTAGGACCCCATTACAACTTGCGTTGGAGCATGATAATCGAGACATTGCGGCATATCTGACAGAGCATGGTGCTACGTGGTGAAATGAATTTCTACAGGTCTGAGACGAATAGGGAATAATACTCTCATGTGTATCTAATTTATTGACATTACGCGACAAGGATGAATTATGCCATACTGCTAGCTACTGTTCGCGACAGTGCCAGTATTTCGAAAATAAGATGTGTATCAAGTACAACGTGATGGATAAATGAAACCTTTGCGAGTACTGCAACAGATGTCAACCTCAATCTAGACCATAAATGAGTAGCAGGTAACTCTACCCGGGCGAGAGTCTTCGTGGGCGTCTATACCATAAACGATGGCATGCCAGTGGCGAGCCCCGAACGATCCCATCCCTAACGTTTTTTTTTCCTAGTCAGCATTTTTATTCTGTAACATGCACGTGGAAAAGACGCACTGGCAGTCATGGACGTTTTTGGCTTTGGGCTAAAGACAAAAGATGTGGGAGACGACTGGCCAGCGATGGCCGGATGGCGAACACATACAGTAGTGTCATAGTACAGAGCATAGTAACAGTAAAGGGGGAGATATAAACAACAAGAACCGGGCTGATAACAGCCAAGCCTCGCAGCTCTTTTCACTCAGAAAAGAAAAGGGTTACAGTAAAACCAACTCCTGGAATGATTGATTGCAGAATCTAGAGCGGTCCATCCCAAAATGGTAATCCAATTTAGTTTGCCATTTTGGGACGGACTGTGGCAAACCCGCGTACCGCGTACATGTACGCGGATCGAATCTTTTCTCTCCTCGCTCGTGTACAGTACATCCTATCACCGCATTTGCATTGGGTTTCTTGTCTCTATGTCTTCGACTACCATTTCAGGTTCATCAGCATCCAGGTTCCAATCAATCCTTGACAACGCACTGCAAGACTACACCAAACAGACGGGAGTCGACCTCACTAAGTGCGACTCCACCAATCAGCTCGAACGCTGTCGTTCCCCCGATGAGGTCCTTATGTTACTCAGAGACAAGGCGAAGAAGTTCAGAGAATATAGAGATGGAAATCGCAAGTTGATCAACTGGATCGCTCCAGTTGTACAGTTCTTCCATGTGGTTGGTGGACTTCTTGGAGAGATAACCAGTATTGTGAGCCGTAAAGCATTCAAACCCTTTCGAGTGCCTATTTTATTGTTTAATTACCAGGGCGCAACTCCGAGTCTAGGAAGTGCCATTTTTGCTGGTGTTGATGTTCTTCTCACTGTATGTATGTTTCCTTCTAGCTTTTATTGGACCCCAGTGACGTGTATATTAGGCAGCCATTAGTGTTAGTTCCAGCTATGATGCTCTTGTTGACCTTTTCGAGTGTCTCGGAAACTTCCTCCGACGTCTCAGTATCCATACAGACATGCCACATAGTAGTGAAATGGCGGATATACTTGTGAGGATAGTTGTCGAAGTATTGTCTGTCCTTGCCATAGCCACAAAGCAAATTAAACAAGGACGTTTCAGTAAGTCAATCTCTCCTCGCTGCCTCGCATTTGTCTCAAAACCCTTCAGAAAAGTTCGTCAAGATGCTTGAAGGCGGAGGCGATATCGAGGCCGTCCTCCAGAGGTTGGACCGCCTCACTGAGGACGAGGCTCGGATGACTGTAAGGCAGACCCTAGAGATTGTTTACGGCCTTGTGAACAATATGAAATTGGTCATGGACGGTACGCCTGTCTTGCTGTGCTGTTCCATAGTATCACACTGAATTATCCTCTGATAGACGGAAATGCGTCAACGGACGGTATCCAACGAGCCCTAGGTATGTTTTGCCTAACACATCTCGGTTTAATCTCCTGCTGATTGTGTGATGAAAGTTTCTATGCAAGAAACAGCGAGTATGGTGAACAAAATGAGGCGTTCGTAGTCCCTAAACTCTGCCCTTGATGCCTTCTAAGGCTGAGAGGACCCGCAGGTGACCAATTTCAGGAGAAAGTCCGTAACTGGCTTTCTCCTCCAGACCCCTCGACGAATCAAAACATCACATACGAGGCGTTTCAAGTCGGAACCGCGTCATGGTTCTTCCAGGGCAACATCTTCGCGGAGTGGAAAGCGACAGGTCATATGTTGTGGATTCATGGGAAGCGTATGCCTTCTATGCTTCATTCTTTCGCCTGCTGATGGTGTCTCGATATCCTAGTCGGCTCCGGGAAGAGTACTCTTATGTATGTTCTATCTGACATCGTCACCTAGCAGTATTCATGGCCGTCTTCCAGCTCCTCAATTATCCAGGATCTCGACGCCAAGCGGGCTGCCGGATTAGCTTCCGTGGTCTATTACTACTTCGATTTCCGGGATGCCGACAAACAAAACCACCAGGGTCTCTTCTCGTCCCTCCTTGTTCAACTTGCCGCCGAGTCTGATCGTTGCTATGAGATCCTCTCTCGCCTGTATACGGCACATGCCAGCGGTGCGCGAAAGCCGACTGATGCTGCACTTATGCATTGTCTCAAGGAAATGCTTGAACAACATCGACAGGCAACTTACGTCATTATAGATGCCATCGACGAATGTCCAAACAGTTGCGGCTTCCCGACACCCCGAGAAAAGGTTCTCGATTTCCTAGAGGGACTGATAGATTTGCAGCTCCCGCATTTACGCATTTGCATTGCTAGTCGGTTTGAAGTTGACATCTGGAACGCCCTCGAGCCTCTGACATCTCTTCGGGTGTCACTCCATGAAGAAAGCGGACAAAGAAAAGATATCCTTGACTACGTCACCAAAATCGTCCGCACTGACAGACGGATGCGCAAATGGAGGGAAGAAGATAAGTTACTAGTCATCAAGATTCTTGTAGAAAAATCGGATGGAATGTAAGCCATGACCGTAATGAATTCTCACGCAGGTCGCTTACCAACCTCACAGGTTCAGGTGGGCATTCTGGCAGCTGGAGTCCCTACGTCGATGCCCTCTTGCGAGTATAGGAAGTTCTATCTATTCATTGCCGAAGAGTTGGGATGAAACCTACGAAAACGCATTGGTCAATATCGACGTGGAGCAGCAGGAATATGCCCTACGTCTCTTCCAATGCCTCGCGGTGTCCATTCGTCCTCTTCGGGTTGACGAGCTCGCAGAAATTCTTGCAATCCGGTTCAATTCAGATTCCATCCCCAACTACAATCCCGCTTGGCGTTCCGGGGACCCAAAAGAGGCTGTGCTTACGGCGTGTTCCAGCTTGATTACTGTTGCCAATGTAGATGGATTCCCGATCGTTCAATTTTCGCATTATTCCGTCAAGGAATTCTTGACCTCGGAACGTCTCGCTACCATGGGTAGTGAAATTTCACGTTATCATATTCTTCCCGGGCCTGCCCATACCATCATGGCGAAGGCATGCCTTAGCATCCTCCTCATGCTAGACGACCGCGTGGACAAAAAGACAGTCAACAAATTCCCATTTGCTCTATACGCTGCCCGACACTGGATCGAACACGCCCAATTCGGTGATGTATCGTCGCACATCCGGGACGTTATATTCTGCCTCTTGGACTCGGATAAGCCCCACTTCCGAGCGTGGATATGGTTGAACGATCCGGATTGTCACTGGGGAATCCACATGCATACACCACATCCGACACGGCCACAAGCATCCCCCATGTATTATGCTGCATTATGTGGTTTCCGTGACGTTGCAGAGGACCTCGTCGATGCACATCCGCAAGATGTCAATGCTCGGGGTGGAACGCGTGGGGCTCCGCTACATGTGGCTTTGGACGAGAGGCATCAAACTACTGCGATGCTCTTAATGGAGCGTGGTGCTGACTTAGGTTGTCTGGACTCCCAGAGTCGAACTCCCTTACACATTGCGTGTCGTGGGTGCACTGGCGTTGTTTCAGTGCTAATCGGTCGCGGTGTCGATCTGAATGCAGAGGATGACAGCCGGGAGACCCCACTGCATGTCGCATCGCAGTGGGGTCGCTACGACATCATCCGGTTATTACTCGATCACGGCGCAGAGGCGGATCACCTTGACGACGGTGGCTGGACTCCTCTGCACGTTGCGTCACACGAGGGCCACGATAAGATTGTCCAGTTATTACTCGATCACGGTGCAGATGCGGATCGCCCGGATAATGGTGGCTGGACTCCTTTGCACCTCGCGTCGTGGGAGGGTCACGGACACATCGTCCGGTTACTGCTCGATCGTTGCATAAATACGAATTACTCGGACAATGATGGCTGGACTCCGCTACATGCTGCTTCGCAAGAAGGTTACAACCACAGCGTAGAGTTATTACTTGATCACGGCGCCGACCCGAATCACGCAAGCAGTGATGGCTCGACATCGCTGCATGTTGCATTGCAAAGAAATCACCATCACATCGTCCAACTATTACTCGATCGTGGCGCCGACCCAGATTATCCGAAAAGTGATGGCTCGACATCACTGCATCTTGCATCGCAGAGGGGCCACGACAACGCTGTCCGGTTATTACTCTATCATGGCGCGGATGCGAATCGTTTGAATGGTGGTGGTTGGGCCTCTCTGCACCTTGCCGTGCAGAGAGGTTACTACGACGTGGTCAGGATACTACTCGGACACGACGCAGACTCGAATCACGCTCACAGTAATGGTTTGAGTCCCCTACATCTTGCATCGCAGGAGGGTCATGACCACATCGTCCGGTTATTACTCGATGGCGGCGCAGAAACGAATGAACTGAATAGTGATGGGCAAACTCCACTGCATCTTGCTTCGCAAAGAGGTCATGGCCACATTGTCCGGCTACTACTCAAAAACGGCGCAGACACTGATCACCCGAACAGTAACAGCTTTACACCAATAGGTTTTGCATCGCGAGAGGGTGGCGTCGAACGGAGGCCACCCGAAGGATTCGCGATTGCCACCAGAATGCGCCGGCGAGTGTAAAGTTTGCGGATGTGAGATCAATTATCCTGGAGGGTGTATGATATTGAAGGCGAAACCGATGGCGTTTTGATTCTACGGATTCGTTGCAAGAGGATTTGTTGTACAGGTCGTATGTATCATCAATTTTCCAGTTGTGGCCTCATTGTCGGGTTGATTCTTGGGGGTACAGTACGTACAGTACTGATACGGTATTGTGATTATTTTTTTTTCGCACCGAATGGGCTCGAGCAACGTAGCTCTAGTTATTTATTTTTCGTCACTTAAACTGAGTCTAGTCAAGGAAAATCAATGATGTTCGACGTGTGAAGGAGTCAGGACTTATTACAGCGTGTTTACTGTAATAAATCTTGTCATGGCGCCATTTTGAAAGAAAAAAATCGGATGAATCCGGCAAATTCCGTGCATGGGAAAAATCACGGGTTACTGTACTGTATGCACGTTGGTGTTGGTGACTGTACCCCATATGTACCTGTCGTGGTGACCGGTTCATCAGATCATCAGACCTCACATTACGGCAACCATTTCACTGGCAGGTTATGGGCCCTGTTTATAGTGCTCCAGAACCTCAGATTCATCGCCTAACCATGGGCGAGAGTCACGCTTAGAACCGAAACTTGCCGTTTCAACAACTCTTGTTCATTCTTCGCCTCTCCTCACTGCCAGTGCCCCGCATCAACGCCAAACCTGACCGACCACCGCTCCCCGACTCCTGACGCAAGACGAAACGCGAACGTGCGCCGATTCCTCTCCTTCCGCTCTTACCGTCTTTGTTATTCTCCTTTCCTTTTCCCTTCACCTCTTGTTCTCTACTCTCGGACAGTCTCAGCCAACACGCGGCAGCCGTACACCTTTCTTTCATTTTAGTCTCAGTCTTTCTTTCAGTACTAACAATTTTTTATTTTATTTCTATTCATCTTGTGCATTCCGTGCGACGACGACGCGTTCACCTACTCTCACTTTCCTTTCGCTGAGCTGAGATCTTCGCCATCGCCTCTACAATACAAACCTGTACACAGCTTGTAGGTACCTCACATGTATATAAGTCTTCCCTCCTGCTCTTCGAGGAGAGCATCGCCTTTAATCTCAGTGTGCCTTCTATTCTTCTTTCTCCTCGCGTGCATTCTCGTTCTCTCTTTTTCTCGGCATCCTCAACCTCACCTCTGTGGAATCGCTGTCCACATCGTCCGTCTCCGTCTCCGTCCCCTTCGTTCAGGATAACAACCCCATTCTCGCAGCATCTAGCATAGCCAGAATGGTGACAAGCCCCGTGCATGTGACTTCGACTTGCAAAGGGAAGATTGTCACTGATTGCCAAACGCTAACATGAACGCGGCATGCATAACTTGTGATGGTTGCAAATTGGGAACGAGCTACTATGATAGGCGTTCAAGTTGGTTATGATGGATCTGGTTTATCTTGCGGTCGAGAGCGCAAGTGATAGCTGCAAGTCTCTCTCAGCAAAATCACCAGTCGAGACTATATGTGATCACCCTGTGCGTTTCTATTCACTAAATCTTCGATGCAGGACAGTATTTGCAGTGTCTGAGTAGTGACACGTAGGCGGTGGCGCGTACTGTATGCGTCTATGCCGCAATCTATCGTACTAGTTCTCAATTGCCCGGCTAGTTCCGTGTCTTCCGTGTTCGCCCTTTTCCGCCAGTACACACTCCGTTTATCCCTACACCTGGTCCCTTATCCCCATGCAATCACATCGCCCATCTCCCTTGGTTAAATAGCCTTGGGGCACAGCGGGTCATACACAGGGACGACCTAGACTCGTTCGGGTCCCTCTCCAGGCCGGAACTATATTTGTGTTGTACCTGGCTCCTCTGGGTAGTCGGTCGCTAACCCCCTCTTATGACATTTTATTGCGGCTGCTCGAAGACCCCATCCTGGAGGCAGTCATAAAGCCCAGATTAGCCTGGGTGGATCCTCAGTTGCCCAGACGAGCACTCGTTCGCGTGGCTGGTGCAAAAAAGTATACATTAATTGAATTAGGGAAATGATTATGCCATTTGCAGCGCGGCCTCTTCGTGAGAATCGAGTTGAACCTGACGGTTTTACTGAAGAGGTAAATGAGTGGCTTCTCTTAGGCTTCACTAGCTTCAGTCCCCAGGTACCCATTGGACACGATTATGTCAGCGTCAGCGGGCAGAACACGAGGCACTGCACCGCTCCTCTCTGCCACCCATTATACCTGTTCTCTCGTATTCAACACAACTCATGTCTCAGACTCACCCCGTTGCCTCCTCCTCCTCTAACTTTCAATCGGTCTTCAATGCCGCCCTAGAGGCATACGAGAAGAAGACAAAGTGCAAGCTTATCTCTCATCCCCTTGCCGCCCAGCTCCAGTCCTGCAACTCCCCCATCGCCATTTTATCCGTCCTTCAAGACCTTATCCAGCAATTCGATCATCGCCGTCGCAGTGATGAGAGATTAACAAATTGGCTTAATCCTACCGTGAACGTTCTATATGCGTTCTCTGGCCTTATTGGTCAGGGTGTTGGTCTCGTTAGTCTTCATTTGACTATCTTCCTAGGGTCAGTGATCGGATCGTCTTTTTACAGGTACTTTCACACGCAAACGTGGTATTTTCCGGTATTGGCATCCTTCTTTTGGTGAGTATCGTCCTAGATCTCTCAGAACTACCTATCATGACACTGGCATTCATTAGGCGGCCAAAGATATAGACGCGAGCCAAGATGTGCTCATTGACATCTTTGTCCGCATCGAGGGTTTTTTTAAGCGCCTCGAGTCATACACAACGGTGCCACCAACGGCCGCCATGACGATGTGATTGTGAAGATAATGATTGAAATACTTTCTATTCTCGGATTGCCACGAAGGAGATAAGACAAGGACGATCGAGTGAGAATACCGATCTACAATATATTATTTGCTCCTGACTTACCCTTCTTTTTAGAAAAATTTGTGAGGAAGCTACTCGGCCGGAACGATATTGAAGATGCACTCAAGCGGCTGGATACACTTACGATGGAGGAAGCCCGGATGGCGATTGCGGAAACCCTAAATGTAACGCATAAGATGGACGACAAGATGACGGTGCTCGTTGATGGTGGGCGAGATTCGTTTTCTGGACATCTACACATTTCTGAACGTTGATACGGTTAGATGTAAAAGAAGCAAATGTGCGGTCTGCGAATATCGCAGATGAAGCGAAGCGTTCGTAGTTCGGTCTCACTGCCGTTGGTTCTTGAAACTGATTCATCCTCACAGAGAGCCAAAGACGAAAAGAACTTCAAAATTGGCTCTCTCCTCCGGACCCCTCTACAAACCACAATATAGCACGCAAGGCTCATCACAAGGGAACAACATCCTGGTTTTTCCAAGGAGGTATATTTGAAGAGTGGAAGCGGTCTTCTTCTCTCTTGTGGATCCATGGCAAACGTATGTTCTTTCCCCACTCGACTACTATCACTCCGTTTTCTGACTCCCGACTTCGTAGCGGGATCAGGCAAAAGCGTCTTGTGGTTTGTTGTTTCTACTATTATTGTCTACATCGACTCAGACTTTCGCCCAGTTCTGGAATAATTGAAGACATCATAGTACAACATGAAACGGAATCGGCGATCGTGTCTTACTTTTACTGCGACTTCCGTGATGAAGATAAACAGAATTGCCATAACCTCCTCCTTTCCATCATCTCGCAGCTATGCGCTCAGTCAAATCTTTGTTACGACAAACTCTCTCGGATTTATTCGGCACATGGCGACGGCGCAAGGAAACCCAGTGACGAGACTTTGACAAGATGCCTGACAGAGATGGTCTCACTTCCTGTTCAAGTCCCCATCTATATCGTAGTAGATGCTCTCGATGAGTGTCCCAACAATTCGGGCATGCCAACCCCTCGAGAAGATGTTCTCGATCTTGTCAAGAATCTTGTTAGCTTGCGCGTCCCAAATCTGCACATTTGTGTCACGAGTCGACCCGAGATTGACATACAAAGTGCCCTCGAGCCTTTGACATCTCTCCGCGTGTCCCTGCATAATCAAAGTGGACAAAAGGAAGACATCGTGAACTACATAACTTCTACAGTCTATTCGGACACGAAGATACGGAGATGGCGTGAGGAGGATAGGAAGCTTGTTATCGAGACGCTCTCTGAGAGAGCTAATGGCATGTGAGACGTCGTCTTTCATGGCTCGATAAGTTCTCATGTTATCAAACAGGTTTCGCTGGGTGTACTGCCAGCTCGAAGCGCTACGACACTGTCTTCCGCCAAGTCTGCGGGGAATCCTCGAGGAATTGCCCGAAACACTGGACGAGACGTATGAACGGGTGTTAAAGGAGATCAACAAGGCAAATCGAGATCATGCGCGTCGTCTCTTGCAATGTCTCACTGTTGCCTCTCGTCCTTTGCGCGTTGAAGAGCTTGCGGAGGTCCTTGCTATTGACTTTGCTGCACCGGCCCACGGAGGAATTCCCCAGTTGAACCCAAATTGGAGATGGACAGATCAGCACCAGGCGGTACTGTCTACGTGCTCAAGTCTGATCACAATTGTCGATGATGAGGATTTTCAAGTTGTTCAGTTTTCACACTTTTCTGTCAAGGAGTTCCTCACCTCGGATCGGCTGGCCCGTTCAAATGGGAATGTTTCTAGCTATCATATCGCTCTCGAGCCCGCACACACAATCCTCGCACAGGCTTGCTTTGGCGTTCTTCTCCGTTTGGACGGTCGTGTTACCGAAGATAATTTCGATGAGATTCCTCTTGTCGAATACGCCTCTCAACACTTGTTCGACCATGCAGGGTTCGAAGAGGTGGCGTCACACATACGAGATGCGATGGAATATTTTTTCGATGCGGACAAACCACATTGGGCGGCTTGGTCCCGGGTGCAAAAGATAGACGTCTGGTGGGAGGATTTCACATCGGATGAGGGGATAGATGACGCATTGCCCTTGTACTACATCTCACTTGGCGGATTCTATGACCTGGCAGAACACCTCGCTGGAAAGCATCCGGAGCATGTAAATGCAAGGGGTGGTCTTATGGTGACTCCATTGGTTGCTGCCTTGCATGGGAAACACTTCCGGATTGCAGAGTTACTGCATCGGCATGGTGCGGACGTCAATGTCCGAGGCGACTCGAACTTGACGTCACTGCACGCAGCGTGCTATACTGGAATTCTGGAGATTGTGCAGTGGCTGCTCAATCACGGGGCGGATGTAAATACGCAGTCCAACGTCCCCTCTGCTCCGATTCACGCAGCGGTTGACTGGGGACACCTTCAAGTCATTCGGATGCTACTTGAGTTCAATGTCGATATCGACGTTTGTGGGCTCTTCGGAGTGGTACCGTTGCACCTGGCGGCAAGCCCCATTGTCGAAAATGATCACGTCGTTATTATACAGTTATTGTTGGACCATGGTGCAAATCCTAATGCGCGGGATAACAATGGTTCTACCCCTCTTCATCAGTCTTCCTGGTGGAAGGAAGAGGATTACGTTGAGACCCACGGTACAGTCGAAGGCACACGCCTGCTGCTCAAGTATGGTGCGATTATTGACTGCGAGGACAACAAGGGTAGGACCCCATTACAGCTCGCGTTGGAGCATGACCGTCAGGACATGGTGACATGTCTGAGAGAGCACGGTGCTACGCGGTGAAATGAAGTATGCGCAGGTTTATGACGGATATGGCACATTACCCTCATATGTATCTAATTTATTGACACTACGCGAGAAAATGTAGAGTATGCCGTACTCTAGCCACTGTTCAGTGCCACCAGTATTTCGTGTATGAAGTACAACGTGATGGATAAATGAAGCTTTCGCGAGTACTGCAACAGACAGTCTAGACAATAAATAAGAAGCCAGGCGAGAGTCTTCGTCGGCATCTATACCATAGACCAAGCTGCCTCGAGAGCCACATAAATGCCCGGACCGACGCTCTATCTCATTGACTCCATTTTCCGCCTCTTCCATCATAGCTAACATCCATCTTTGATATCAGGGGAGTTTGGGGCCTTTACAGGATGATCTATGGACGGAACATGGGCCAGGCCACAAATGCCACGGAAAACTTGGGATACCGAAATGATGGATGGTAACTCTCAACCAGGAGTAGCCTGAGACCAATGATGCCAAGTGGGTTTGTACTGTGATTGAAGTTGGTAGCTTGCCCCGATGCGCTGTGCAGTGAGTGATGGCCACGAATGGCCATGTTGTCAAGTTTTTAATGAACTCGAGCGCTCATACAAGATACGCATATACCTGTACACTGGCATCATCACACGTTCTGTGGCGTCAGCTAGGAGCCAAACAGTCTACTGGCATGAACTTACTGTTGCTCCATTTCACCAATCAAATCTTGTCCGTTGTATAGTAATCCTTCCCAGAAAGCCACTGGCGTGCACAGTGATACCATCGGAATGGTGCTCCATTCGTCGGTTTTGTTTTACGTGCAGCAGAAATCTATGCAGATACTTGGAAATGGAGTGGATCTGGTTGGCTGGATCATAGAAGAACGAGTTCGAGATATAGTACTACTGTACTTGAGTACCAGTACCGTAGCGAGAATTGCCAGTGGCTGAACGTTGAACAACTGAGAATTTCCAACCAGTTACGTAATATTTTCTACGTTTTCCTTACCCGCTTACCCGAATAGAAGTTGGCATACCCAAATCGACGTCCGCATTACTATCGTTCACACAGAGTTGCAAAATTTTGCAAAATTGCCCTCGGACTTGGCCACAACGTAACTTTGAGCCACCGGCTGTTCGGGACACTTAGCATATGTTATAACCCTTGATCCTACCTACTTATTTTTGAGAGATGTGTCCTGTGGTTGCAGTCCGAGACTTCCCGGGTTGAAAAACGCTGAAACTTCAGAGTTGCAAAGTGTCTGTCACGGCCTGTCACCACTGTAGTTCAAACTCCGACCGGCATCGCAGTCGGCCTAACCTCTGCAGTCCGCGCTGTCATCAAAATGTGCATATTCTATGTACATCAAGTGTAGTGTATTATATGAGATCTATACTACAATGTAAGAACTTCCAAGTTATGAACCATGTAAATTAGGGTCTATTTGAGGTTGAAAATATGAAGTGGATGAAGACGGAAAATGTGATGATGATTGTTGGTATGCAAACTGTGTTCCGTCCGCACAGACACATTCAATAACAGTAACGAGCTCGAGATTTGCACTTTTCGGCCGGTATTTTGTCCGGAGTGTTCGTGCGACAAAGAACTTGCGCAATGAAGACCGCCGGCTCCCTCCACGCTGGCATCCTTTCTCGTCCATATTATAGACCTGTTCCCAGGGTATGTTGCGCTTCTTGACCAGGTCAACAAGTTTGTTGAAATAGTCATCAACAACATATCCGTTAAAAGCCTGTGCGCGTTTTGGATCAAGTCCGCTAGTTTTTCGGAGAACCACCTCTGGGTGCCTGAGAAGAAACTTGTCAATCCACCCGTTACTTGGCTTCTTTCCGCACGTTTTCTTGACCCGGGCAAGTAATCCTGGCCTACTGATTCCATGACCTGTTTCACTAAGGAAGATGAGCCAATCAACGAGAACCGTCTCGGCAGCAGGGGTAAGTAGCTGCTGGTTGGTATGTGCATCGGAGGCAGCCAGGGTCCTGCCTTTAAAACGGCGATAGAGAGTGTGGTAAGGACAAACGATGCCGTGAATTGCAGTGAGTTCTTGAGCGACCTTGACGACATTAGGATTTGATTGGGTTTGGAGGATGGATACACCTTCGCGGATGATTTGCTTAACCTTCGGATCATTCGCAGGGAGCTTCAGAGGCTTAACGGGCATGGATCATTGTCAAGTAAACAAGCATTGTTAGCGAGAACGCGACTCAATGAAGTCACGACAGGCGCGTTTCAATTGACGCGAGAGCGTGTCTCAATTGACGCGTTTGACGCGTTTTCAAACTCAGCTTTTAGCTTTCGACCCTCGATTGTCACGCTCGATTTGCAACACTGTGTATCTCCCTTCACAGAACAGCCCTGCACTTGTAAGTTGGTATACGAGTAGTTCTATATGTTCCCATTATGCTTCCGAAAGAAAACCGATTTCTATGCAGTGCTGAGCTCTTGAGCTCCGTGTTTGTACCTTATCTGATGTAATTCACACGAGAGATTGACCTATTGCACACGAACGAATGAACGAAATTCTATTCGGAAACCTGGGACTACATAGTGAGACATAACATAAACTAAGTACAAAAAGTCCGAGGGCAAAAGGTGGCCGGAACGAGGTAAAAAATGCGATTTTGCAACTCCGAGTAAGTTTGCACACCAGTGTGAACGATAGTACTGTACCCGAGTCTCACGTTGACAGATGTTTCATCAGAGAAGTTTTCTCATCCCTATGCTTCAATATTTATAACCTTTGGTCACCCACGGCCACGCCGCTATCGATGCTATCATTTACTAGTACACAAAACTGACAGCTTCTAACAGTTTCAGATCGCTGGCCAATTGAACACCTGCACCCGCACAGCTTGACCACCGGCATGAATCATACCGAATGATGTATTTCCGCATAAATCAGCGGCACGCCACACGTTACGTGGCTACAGTACCCCAAATCACTCTTGAAAACCTGCTCTGATGAGAGATCCGATCAATCGCTACACAAGACGGTAAGTGAGTCCTTGACCCAGTTACGTCTGATTATAGTAGAGATCCTCTGATCTGGCCTCGAGCGCTGATATACTGTATTAATGTTCTTTCTTAGATGGCTAGGATTCGCTTCACAATCCCCGATCTTTCTCTCTTGTATAAGACACATATCATGAGAGTCTCATCGTCATGAGAATATTGATGAGAATACGGCGTGAGCATGATCCGGATATTTTTATAAAATTGGGAAGTAGGTGCGGAACCGTGGTCAGGCTTGTATTCTATGATCGCCGAGAGGACATTGTGGCCTGAAGAGAACTCTGCTTTGAGCCGATTTTGCAGGTCCATTTCCCAGTGCCCGGTTCCTCAGACTCAGCGCTTGGTTAATTTGACTCGGGAAGTACACGAGTGATAAACAAACAGAAGGTGACATTATGGAGAATATAATATCTTGATATAACGGTTACGACCACAACCGAGAAGACAGACAAATGAACGAAATAAAAGGTGACAAAAGGGCAACACACCAGAAGCCTCAGACCGCATCGAAGCCGGAGTATGCGCGGAATGTAGATTTGGTCATACCAGGTAGATGGGGCGGAACGGTTGCAGAAGGGACCGTTGGCATAACCCCTGCCGGCAGGGCCGACTGGTCCTGCTTTGCCGCACTCTTGGGCTCATGAGGGCTTTCGACAGAAGATGATATAATGGTGTTTGAAGGCGAACATTTGTCTATGGAATCAGGATTTAGGCCATCGTCCACAGAAACAGACTCCAGCGGAGATTGGTCGGAAGATAAGATGCTGGATGATCTGCGCTGTTCTCCACTCGTTGTAACTACAGAGACAGTTACGCCGCCGTTGCTCTTCACATAGGGAACTGATGGGGTACTAAAAATAAGATATTTGAACCCTTATGCATTGGGACCAAACTCAAAGTGAATAAAATACGTACGCATTCGGTGATCTGAGGGGAGTGGACGTCGAGTAGCCGATACGACTGGCAATCAACGTGTATAGACGATGATAATTTTGACGCGCTTCATTCGTAAGGCCGAAGAGCGCGAAAAATACGAATGCGGCCGAGACAAGCATCCAGCGGCTCATCTCGGGACCTGAAGAATTATTGGGGTAATTCTTCCAAATAGAAGCAGGAACCTGGATGACCTCAGAATAGTTCTTGTGCGTGTAGGCCCAGCCTCTCCAAGGTTTAAAACCAAGCTTCGCATCATGCACGATGAAGAGAGTTCGGAACGGAATGAATCCGAGTATGTCCGCGGTGGAAATGGCCATCAGGCGAAAGTATCGGCCACGACTGAGACCAGGTATAGATGACACTAGCTGCCTGAACTGACATTCATGCTTGTAAAATGTGTAAATGTTTGTAACTGTAACTAGTGAGACAGGCCGCCAATGGCGAAGGCAAGTCACGACACTCACCACAATAAAACAGAGATACAGTACCTATCACCATCGGCCACGCGGACGACAGGACAAAGGTCAGCGGCGTAAGTACCTCAGACGATGTGGGTCCAAAATCCTCAAATATGTCGTAACGTTTCACTGAAACAACATACTCTGGATTGCATCCTTAAGAACAGCGGGGCGACGGTCGACGATTAACGGCACTCACGAGAGATGATCTGGAGAATTGGAATCCCGACACCAATTACCAAATCATACATCACGGCCCTGCGCTTCTCGGAAGACGTGAATACTACAGATTTCATCGTAGCAATCTTGTAGAGGCGGCGATTGATGCAGAGTGAACAGGACGCGATTGCAACATGAAAAGTGACTTGAATACGGGCTGCTGTCAAGTGACGGAGAATGGGTGAATTCTTGAGAGACGACTCATTGAGTGACTTACAGATATCACAGTAGACTGGAGCCCTGTCAATCATGTTCTTGTTCCATACGATTGAGTTGATGCATTGCATGAGGCATCCAAGACCGACCCAGATCATGTACAAGCACGTGCCCGTATTCCAAGCTGAGCCGTACATTCTTAGGAGTACTCAAATCATGTGAATACTTACACGTACCTTCAAGGTGCCAGTAGCCTTCAAGGTGCCAGTAGAAGGGAATGGCACACAACATGAAACCAATGAAAGAAAAGGTAGTGCAAACCTCGTTGGGAGGGGAAAGCATCGCGGTTCTCTAATGCGATGGAATTTGCAAGTACAATAGATGGGAGCTCTCTCGACCTTATAACCTGCCAGAGGGTACAGCCTATCCGGAGGCAATCTCGAACGCACCTAGCGGTGAGATTCAAATAGTACTGGTTACATAGTCATTAGTCGACCTAGGTCGCCATCTTTATGAGTCGTATCTGCTGTACACTTCGAGTACGTCGAGACGATCTACCGAGAAGGGAGACGTTCCAGCCTTCCTAAAGGGAGCAACTAGCAAAGTCAATCCAACGTTTGTGGTTAGAGGCTGATGATGACCATGCGACCACTACCCATACTTAATGGTAGCACAGTAGCCCTCGAGACTTCATCCCACGTTAATTCCATTCAGAAAAATACATGGAAAGCGCATTTATTGGCGGAACCGAACTTGGCAGTGGGTGGATTCTCAGAAGAATTTATAAGATGCCGTGCGGGCGCCCGTGAGGTCCATCATGACGGACTACGAGTTGTGCATGCCCCATGATAGCTGATACGAGGAACTGCGGACAGAGAAGCCTGAGAACGCAACCGTGATGAGAACAGAAATCTGTCTGACACGCCGGCTACCCCGAGTAATAGGTCGTACGTAAGGGCGCCGGAAATAGCCTGAAAGGACTGGCAGCGGCCTGGGAAGGTGTTCGTTAACGTAAAACGAGATGCAAGTGGAGAGTTATATTGTGTCTGAGCTTGTTAGCTTTGTGAGTACTGCAGCAGACGCCAACCTACTGTAGACGGGACGAGTGCATTGCGAGCCCTGAATAGGCCTGAATGATCTCCGTCATTGACCTGCGCGGATCGACCAAGCCGCAGCTGCAGCGTGAGAAAAAGTTGACTTGTCGACTTGTTAAGCCACAGGCTTGCGGTGCCAGGAGCGCTCAGCGCTGAATGCATGTGCCAATTGTAAAGAAGTGAGACTGTATTTACTGCCAGTGAGCAGTTCAAGTGGTGGTGAGTGTGGCAGCGTACTTGGCATCATATGAGTTCATACACGGACGTTGTTTCCTCGAGCCGATTTACACAAGGATTTACAGGTCCCTGTTCCTCCCAGCGTAAAGCTGGCTCTTTTGATTTGGTACGTGCGAGAATGGCGCGCAAGTGGGTGGCGAGATCAAAATTGAGTACTACGTAACGTAAGGGTAGACGACGATTGCACCCGAGAATGTGGCGGTGGCCATGATCCGGATATCTTTTACCACTTTGGGAAGTGGGTACGGAACCTTGGTCATGCTCTGTGATCGCCGAGAGTACATTGTGGCCTCAAGAGGACCCTGTTGCCCTTCTTTGAGCCGACTTTGCAGGTTCATTCCCTGGTGCCCAGTTCCTTGGAATCAGCATAAGCGAGGATGTATGCCTTTTACGGAGACTGTAATATCTCGATACAACGGTTACGACTATCGTACAAACTGGGAGGACAGACAAATGAACAAAATAAAAGATGACGAAAGAGCGGCAAATCAGATGCCTCAGACAGCATCAAAGCCGGAGTATGCACGGGATGTAGATTTGGTCATAACAGGTAGATGGGGCAGAACGGTTGCAGAAGGGACCGTTGGCATAACCCCTGCCGGCAGGGTTGACTGGTCCTGCTTTCCCGCACTCTCGGGCTCATGAAGGCTTTCCACAGAAGACGAAATCAAGGTATTTGATGGCGGATATTTGTCTATGAAATCATGTTTTAAGTCATCGTCGACAGAAATAGACTGCAACGAAGATTGGTCGGAAAATGAGAGGCTTGATCTGCGCTTGTCTCCACTTGTTGTCACCACAGAGACAGTTACTACGCCGCCGTTTCTCTTCACGTAGGGAGCTAACTCGGATGAAGTACTAAAAAAGATATTTGAGCCCCAATGCATCGGGACCGAACATACACCGACACACAGTCAATAAATCACGTACGCATTCGGTGATCTGAGGAGAGCGGACGTCGAGTAGCCGATACGACTAGCAATCGACGTGTATAGACGACGATAATTTTGACGCGCTTCATTCGAAAAGCCGAAGAGCGCGAAAAAGAGGAATGCGTAAAAGACAAGCAACCAGCGGTTTATCTCGAGGGCTAAAGCGTTATTGGGGTTATTCCTCCAAATGGAAGCTGGTATCTGGAAGACCCTCGAATAGTTCTTGTGCGTGTAGGCCCAGCCTCTCCAGGGTGTAACGCCAAGCTTCGCATCATGCACAATGTAGAGGGTTCCCAACGGAATGGTCCCGAGTATCTCCACCGCGGAAATGGACATCAGGCGAAAGTATCGGCCACGAGTGAGACCAGGTGTAGACGACATTAGTTGCCTGGACTGACATTCATGCTTGTAAAATGTGTAAATGTTTGTGACTATAACTAGTGAGACAGACCCCAAAGGCGAAGGCAAGTCACGACACTCACCACAATAAAACAGAGATACAGTACCTATTGCCACCGGCCACGCAGCAAAGAAGACAAAGGTCAGTGGCGTAAGTACCATTGGCGGGTCGGGTCCATAATCCTCGAATATGTCGTAACGATTCGAGCAAATAACATATTCTTGAATTGTATCCTTAAGAACAGCGGGGCGACGGTCGATGGTCGACGGCACTCACGAGAGATTATCTGAAGAATTGGAATGCCGACACCAATTACCAAGTCATAAATCACGACACTGCGCTTTTCGGAAGACGTGAATACTACAGATTTCATCGTAGCAATCTTGTAGAGGCGGCGATTAATGCAGAGTGAACAGACCGGGATTGCAACATATAGAGCGACTTGAATACGGATTGCTGTCCAGTGACGGAAATGAGTGAATTCTCGAGAGACAACTCATCGAGAGGCTTACAGATATCACAGTAGACCGGAGCCCTGTCAATCGTGTTCTTGTTCCATACGATTGAGTTGATGCATTGCATGAGGCATCCAAGACCGACCCAGATCATGTACAGGCATGTGCCTGTGTTCCAAGCTACGCCCTAAATGCTTAAAACGGGTACTCCAATCACGAGATACTTCCACGTACCTTCAAGGTGCCAGTAGAAGGGAATGGCGCACAATAGAAAACCAATGAAAGAGAAGGCAGTGTAAACCTCATTGGGAGGGGGAGGCATCGCGGTTCTCGAATACGGTGTAATTTTGCAAGCACGGTAGATGGGAGCTCTCTTGAGCTTATAACTTGCCAGAGGATACAACCGATCTGGAGATGGTCTCGAACGCACCTAGCGGTGGGATTCAAATAGTGATGGTGACAGTTGACCTAGGTCACCATCTTTACGACTCGTGCTGTGCACTTCGAGTACGTCGAGACGGTCTACAGAGATGGGACACCTCGCCTTTCTTCCTAAATGGGTGCAAAGTCAATCCAACGTTTATGGTTAGAGGCTGATGATAACCGTGCGACCACGACCCATACTTAAGAGTAGCACAGTATCCTTCTAGACTTCATCCTACGTTCAAAAAATTCATTGAAAACGCATTTGGTGGTGGGGCCGAACTTGGCAGTGGGTGGATTCTCAGAAGGTTTTATAAGATGCCGTACGGGCGCCCGCGAGGCCCATCATGATGGACTGCATGCCCCGTGACAGTTGACGCAAGGCACTGAGGACAAAGAAGGCAACCGGCGTGATGAGAACAGAAATCAAGGTGTTACCAATACCAAGTCCAGTGCCTGACACGCCGGCTACCCCAAGTGATAGACCTAAGTGCTGTGAGATAGAAGATTGCATAATTTTGGGGCTCACGGAAGGGGGCCGGAAATAGGGCAGGACGCAAGCGAAGAGTGAGTTTTATTGTAACTCCGCTCGTCTGAGTTGAACGTTGAACGTTGGACAACGGCGGCTGGGCATAGTCTCGTTCCCAGACGTTACATCATTTGAGTCGGAGTCATGTCGGAGTGAGAAAAACCGAAACACGAAATGATGTTACAGCGCTTTTCATAATTGTAAGGAATTCTAAAAAAAAAAAGTTATGTGTTACTGTTTGGCTATTATTTGTCACTGTCTGTGCAACACTCAAAAGACTTCATGTGCGACTTCATGTGCGGCAAATTTCACACGGTAAAAGGAAGCAAATTGTGTGTGTATGGTCTGGTTCGAGCACCATGATATAAAGTACAATTGATTTGTGAGGACTCGAAGCCGAGTAGTATAGTGGTTAAGAGCATCTGATATGTATTTTAGGGGCCTGTGGGGGACCTGGGTTCGAATCCCAACCCGATCACTTTTCCTACACATATAACTTGCAATTTTCCTGTGTATGGAGTTTGCCGGATTTACCAGCCAAACAGTGACACATAACTTTTTTTTTTTTAGGATTCCTTACAATTATGAAAAGCGCTGTAACGTCTGGTGACTTTCGGTCGGGCGGGTGTGGGTAAGGCATCACGTGCCCTAGATAGCGCGTCTTCGTGGTGAACGTTGAAATGCCATTTGCCTCCGGACCCCGCTATATCGTTCAAGCCCAGTGCTCCCTCTCTCGCCTGGCCTGAGTGACACGCACTTCATTCAGATACCGGCCATACACCCAGTCAGGTCCTGTGCAGGCGACAACTCAAAGTGGCCAACGCTCACACCTCTCATCTTCTGGGTTGATCGTGCAACCACCCGCAAATCCGCCTGCTACTCCCCCTCTACATTACCCACGGTGTTGAGCCCATCCTTCCCTTCGACTCAGGCCGACATTGCACTTGTGAGTTTCCTTGTCCTGACCTCTGCCAGCCGCTTTCCCCTGCTGACCTCCTTGTTACTTGCATGCGTCCTCAAGAGCTACTTCGCGTTCGGTCCAACAGTTCGTAAAGCAATACCAAAACGTCATCAAAAACCACGGCTTTGAACCAGGCAGCCTCGTCTTAGTATGTAATACCGGAGCAGACTCAAAGCTCATGAACAAGACCAAGCCCAGATATTTTGGTCCTCCGGCACGTAGGAATATCAGGTCTATCTGTCTCCCACCTCCTGTCCCTCATCCCCGTCCCATCCACTCAAAATGAATAATAAATAGGTCTACCCTTACTGGCTTTCCTCCGCACCGCGCTCCATGCCTTAAATTCCACAGGCCCTCCCCTAAACGCAGTTAAAACCTACTTGCACCCAACCCTCCAACGCGCCCTTCGCACAAGCCCTCCGCATGTGCACACGCATACGCCACATCCTAGCTGCCTCCCTGCTAGGCAATGGCCTGCTTGTTCTTTCACCAACAAGCCCGCCTGCATGGCACCCAGCACCCAAAGCACTGCGTGAGGCCGTACAGGAGGCCGTGCCCTCTGTCAGATCTGGACAGGCCGTTGCTGTTGCCATCGCTTGGTCTGTGCGTTTGGTGGCGGGGCGGGGCAGGGATAGGAAGAATGCCCGTTGTGGTTAGGATGAGTAATCTTCGGGAGGTGCACGAGACTGTTGCCGCACAGTGGTGGGCAAATGACCAAGACAAAGGGAGACGAGAGGCCCGAGCGGCTGCGCTCACTCAAGCTGTGTTTAAGCGCATGGAAACAGTGGGATGGACATGGTCTTCGGCAATTGGGTTCGACTTTTCCAGGTACGCCTGTGAGTAGCATGATTGTACAAGTACTAGTACTACAAGAAACAGAAATGAAATGAAAATGAATCCGATCCGTCCTTGCCCATTACGCAGGTCCCAGCACACATCAGCATCCTGCCCTCTCACCACGTCTTGATAATACCAGCACTGATGGGCTTCACAATCTTGTTCCGCACCGCTGGGTTCTTCATGTGATCTTGCAACACTTGAGGATTGGTCCGCGCCTGTTGCAAGATACTTCGCATCATGGCCCACAAGACGAACAAATGATACGGCCACAGTCACATGATGCTTTACCCACACCCGCCCGACCGAAATGTACCAGACTTTACAGCCGATTTCAGAACGATAGGCCCTTTCGCGACGGCCTTGTTTATACCTTTGTTTGGTCCGATCATGACATGCCGATGTGCCGAACTATGGATCAGAGATCCACAAGGCAGTTGTTTTTTTGGCACGGTGACTATATCGCATGATTGAAAGGTGATTAAACTGGTTGTAAGTACTGTATTTCTGGGATGTATAAAGATTGTGTATGTACAAGAAGGACTAGAAGAGCGGGACGGTCGGATGTCTGATGACACAGGTTCATAATTTCCAAGGCAGAGAGCACTGAAGCCCTTCAAGGTGGACGCGCGTGGGGAATATCCTCCTGGTTGGAGTGCCAATCTTCACCAAACATGAGCCCTGCAATGCCTGCAATTCTACTCATAGGATCATAGCCAAAAGTGTTATAGTCGCAAGGCAATCGCAAGGTCGTTCCCGAATCGAGAACCTGTGTCGAGAAACGATGCCCTATAAAGCACCATCAGGTGTGCACGGACCATGTAGAATTGTATACCCGGCCATCAATATCAATTGAGAGGTTGAGAGGGCATTCCAACAGGTGTTGTCGTTGTGGATGACGGTGAGCAAGTGTGATGAAGATCTTCGATCCATGGTTCGGCACATCGGCATGTCATGATCGGACCAAACAAAGGTATAAACAAGGCCGTCGCGAAGGGGCCTATCGTTCTGAAATCGGCTGTCATGTCCCAGGCTCACCCCATTGCCTCCTCCTCCTCCTCCTCCTCCTCCTCTAATTTTCAATCGGTTTTTAATGCCGCCCTAGAGGCATACGAGAAGAAGACAAAGTGCAAGCTTATCTCTCATCCACTTGCCGCCCAGCTCCAGTCCTGCGACTCCCCCATCGCCATTTTATCTGTCCTTCAAGACCTTATCCAGCAATTTGATCATCGCCGTCGCAGTGACGAGAGATTAACAAATTGGCTCAATCCTACCGTGAACGTTCTATACGCGTTCTCTGGCTTTATTGGTCAGGGTGTTGGTCTCGTTAGTCTCCATTTGGCTATCTTCCTAGGTCGGTGATCCGATCGTCTTTTCCCAGGTACTTTCACACGCAAATGTGGTATTTTCCGGTATTGGCATCCTTCTTTTGGTGAGTATCGTCCTCGATCTCTCAGAACTAGCTATCGTGACACTGGCATTCATTAGGCGGCCAAAGATATAGACGCGAGCCAAGATGTGCTCATTGATATCTTTGTGCGCATCGAGAGTTTTTTCAAGCGCCTTGAGTCATACACAACGGTGCCACCAACGGCCGCTATGACTGATGTGATTGTGAAGATAATGATTGAAATACTTTCCATTCTCGCGATTGCCACGAAGGAGATAAGACAAGGACGATCGAGTGAGAATACCGATCTACAATATATTATTTGCTCCTGACTTACCTTCTTTTTAGAAAAATTTGTGAGGAAGCTACTCGGCCGGAATGATATTGAAGATGCGCTCAAGCGGCTGGATACACTTACGATGGAGGAAGCTCGGATGGCAATTGCGGAAACCCTAAATGTAACGCATAAGATGGACGACAAGGTGACGGTGCTCGTTGATGGTGGGCGAGATTTGTTTTCTGGACATCCACGCATTCTTGAACGTTGATACGGCTAGATGTAAAAGAAGCAAATGTAGCCATACAGCGGTCTGCGAACATCGCAGATGAAGAGAAGCGTTCGTAGTTTGGTCTCACTGCCGTTGGTTCTTGAAACTGATTCATCCTCACAGAGAGCCAATTACGAGAGAAACTCCAAAATTGGCTCTCTCCCCCAGATTCCTCGACGAACCATAATATTGCACGCAAGACTCACCACAAGGGAACAACATCCTGGTTTTTCCAAGGAGGTATTTTCGAAGAGTGGAAGCTGTCTTCTTCTCTCTTGTGGATCCATGGCAAACGTACGTTCCTTTCCCTTACTACTACTCCGCGTCCCTCTGACTCCCGTCTTGTAGCGGGATCTGGCAAAAGCGTCCTATGGTTCGTCATTTTCTACTGTTGTTGTCTGCATGGACTCAGATTTTCGCCCAGTTCTGGAATAATTGAAGACATCATAGTACAACATGAAACAGAATCAGCGATCGTGACTTACTTTTACTGCGACTTCCGCGATGAAGATAAGCAGAATTGCCATAACCTCCTCCTTTCCGTCATCTCGCAGCTGTGCGCTCAGTCAAAACTTTGTTGCGACAAACTCTCCCGCATTTATTCGGCACATGGCAACGGCGCACGGAAACCCAGTGACGAGACTTTGACAAGATGCCTGACAGAGATGGTCTCACTTCCCGTTCAAGTCCCCATCTATATCGTAGTAGATGCTCTCGATGAGTGTCCCAACAATACCGGCATGCCAACCCCTCGAGAAGATGTTCTCGATCTTGTCAAGAATCTTGTTAGCTTGCGCGTCCCAAATCTGCACATGTGTGTTACAAGTCGACCCGAGATTGACATACAAAGTGCCCTTGAGCCTTTGACATCTCTCCGCGTGTCCCTGCATAATCAAAGTGGACAAAAGAAAGACATCGTGAATTACATAACTTCTACAGTCTATTCGGACACGAAGATACGGAGATGGCGCGAGGAGGATAGGAAGCTTGTCATTGAGACGCTCTCCGAGAGAGCTAATGGCATGTGAGGTGTCGTCTTTCATGGCTCGATAAGTTCTCATGTTGTCAAACAGGTTTCGCTGGGTGTATTGCCAGCTAGAAGCGCTACGACACTGTCTTCCACCAAGTCTGCGGGGAATCCTCGAGGAATTGCCCGAAACGCTGGACGAGACGTACGAACGGGTGTTAAAGGAGATCAACAAAGCAAATCGAGAACATGCGCGTCGTCTCCTGCAATGCCTAACTGTCGCCTCTCGTCCTTTGCGCGTTGAAGAGCTTGCGGAGGTCCTTGCGATTGACTTTGCTGCGCCGGCCCACGGAGGAATTCCGCAGTTGAACCCGAATTGGCGATGGACAGATCACCACCAGGCGGTACTGTCTACGTGCTCAAGTCTGATCACAATTGTCGATGATGAGGATTTTCAAGTTGTTCAGTTTTCACACTTTTCTGTCAAGGAGTTCCTCACCTCGGATCGGCTGGCCCGTTCAAATGGGAATGTCTCGAGCTATCATATCGCTCTCGAGCCCGCACACACAATCCTCGCGCAGGCTTGCTTTGGCGTTCTTCTCCGTTTGGACGGTCGTGTTACCGAAGATAATTTCGATGACATTCCTCTTGTCGAATACGCCTCTCGACACTTGTTCGACCATGCAGGGTTCGAAGAGGTGGCGTCACACATACGAGATACGATGGAATATTTTTTCGATGCAGACAAACCACATTGGACGGCGTGGTCCCGGGTGCAAAAGATAGACGTCGAATGGGAGCCCTTCACACCAGATGAGAGGATAGATGACGCATTGCCCTTATACTACACCTCACTTGGCGGTTTCTATGACCTGGCAGAACACCTCGCTGGAAAGCATCCGGAGCATGTAAATGCAAGGGGTGGTCTTATGGTGACTCCATTGGTTGCTGCCTTGCATGGGAAACACTTCCGGATTGCAGAGTTACTGCATCGGCATGGTGCGGACGTCAATGTCCGAGGCAAGTCGAACTACACGTCACTCTTTGTAGCGTGCAATGCTGGAATTCTGGAGATTGTGCAGTGGTTGCTCAATCACGGGGCGGATGTAAACGCGCAGTCCGACGACCCCTACGCACCGATTCACATGGCGGTAGCCAATGGACACCTTCAAGTCGTTCGGATGCTATTCGAGTTCAATGTCGATATCGACATTCGTGGGATGTTCGGAATAGTGCCGTTGCACCTGGCGGCAAGCCCCAATGTCAACAATGACCTCGTCGGTGTTATGCAGTTATTGTTGGACCACGGTGCAAATCTTAATGCACGGGATAACGATGGTTCCACCCCTCTTCATCAGTCTTCCTGGTGGAAGGAAGGGAATTATGTTGCGACCCAAGGTACAGTCGAAGGCACATGCCTGCTGCTCAAGTATGGAGCGATTATCGACTGCGAGGACAACAAGGGTAGGACCCCATTACAACTAGCGTTGGAGCATGATCGTCAGGACATGGTGACATGTCTGAGAGAGCACGGTGCTACGCGGTGAAATGAAGTATGTACAGGTTTATGACGGATAAAGCACATTACTCTCGTATGTATCTAATTTATTGACGCTACGCGACAAAATGTGGAGTATGCCGTAGTATTACTAGCCTGTTCAGTGCCACCAGTATTTCGTGTACTGTATGAAGTACAACGTGATGGATAAATGAAGCCTTTGCGAGTACTGCAACAGACAGTCTAGACAATAAATGAGAAGCCCCGGGCGAGAGTCTTCGTGGGCATCTATACCATAGACCAAGCCATGGAAGATGGTATGCCAGCGGCGAGCCCCGAACGATCCCATCCCTAAATGTTTTTAAGGTTAGTCATTAGCATTTCTATTGCAACATACACATGGTGAAGACGGACTGGCTGTCCCGGGCATTTCTGGCTCTGGACTATAGACATTGTGAGACGACTGGCCAGAGATGGCGACTCATACTACACACGGCGGGCGGGAGTGGATAAGGAGAGTCCACTTATGGTCGACTAAGGGATTAAATGATGTCCAATAAGTTAACGAATAATGAATTTTAAATACAAATAGTCTACTTATTGACAAATTGAATTGAGAAAGACATAAGTAGACTGTTTTAATTTAAAATCTGCACCCTGTCGACTTATTGGACACTATTTGATCCCTTAGTTGACCATAAGTGGGCTCCGCTTATCCTCTCCTGCCCGTCGTGACAGTATCGTAGTACTTCCGCACCGGAGCACGTGTCCTCACGTGATCTTGTTGATATCTCACGCTCACGCGCTCACGTCCTCATCATTGCTCGAAAATCCCGCAACACAAGACGACCAATCACAGCCTTCCCGCCTTCACTTCCCCTCTCGCTCATATATAATCTTTATTTTCCGTCTTTTGACTCGCACTCTCGAGTCTCGAATAACGCTTACCGACACGAAGCTACTACCACACAACAGCCGTACGCTCCCTCATTTTAGCTTTTCGTTTATGCACTTACATCTACTCTATTCAATCCTCATCGCCGGCACCCCGAGGTCGCCGTTACTATACAAACATGGAGGTAGCCTGACCAGACGGCGTGTGTGTATATAGGACCGCTCTCCTACTCGTCGAAGGGGCATTGATCGTTCGCTGTTTTCAATCTAGACTTTCTTTCCTCTTTTTCTCGCTTGTGTGCTCTCTCTTGTCTCGGAGATCTTTCGATGGAACTGCTGTCCTCACGATCTCGGCCAATCTCCACTGTCTTTGCTCTTATTTCCCTCTCTCTTTCGCTCCCTCGTTCCTTGTTCTTTGGCGACTATTTCACCCTCGCAGCATCTACCTTGGATACACTACCCGGGCAAGTGTCATCGTGGGCATCTATACTACTATACAGTAGACGATGGCGTTGCGAGTCCCGAAACGTCATTGACTTGCGCGGTCCGACCAAGCTGCGGCTGCGGCGTGAGATGTCTGAATGCATGTGCCAGTGAAGGCACTCGAAAGTCTTATTCTGTATCGAAGGCGCACTGAAATGGATTCGAAAAAAAAAGCACTCGAAAGGTATGCACGGGCTGAAAGGAAATTCTTTGCAAGGCATTGGAGCCTGGAGACGTCGCAGCAAGCTCGATGGTTTGGTTTTCGACTCGGGGGACTGTATTTGTCAAGAGTGTACGTGCTAAGGTGCTAAGCAGTTCAAGGGGAGGTGAGTTCAATCGAAAAAGAAATGAAGGTATGATATGGTGACGGTGCGCATATGCGTGCATGAACACTAAAGTGATCACACCTCAAAACTACGGTACATATTGTCCTCATGACTTATCGATAAATCTTGAGATCTTGAGATCTTGAGAGTTGAGACGCGCTGAGAAAACCTTCCCAAAGCATTGAAGCCTGGAGACAAGTTCGCGGCGAACTCAATGATTTTTTCGACTCAGGGCATTAGTCGAGACTGTATGTGCCAAGGTACTGAGCAGTTCAAGTGGCGGAGTGTGGCGGCGTACTTAACTTTGTATGAACCCATACATGTCAGTGGATGTTGCTGCCTCGAGTTGATTTACAGGTTTCCCCTCTCCCCCACGCGATGCTCGGCTCTTCTGATTTGATACAAGCAAGTATGGTGCATGCACGCTTCAATTTTAGGAATTTCAGTTTGCTCAGCCTCTGCGATGTTTTTTGAGTCAATTGGAGTAATTCTTGTTAAATGACATATTTGGGATGATGATCTGATGAGGAATTTCAGACTTAAAAGTTCTAGGTGGTGTCTGAGGAGGGCTATGGTTTACAGTAAGATTAGGGATTCCAGAGTCACGCTCGGAACTGAACGGATCGTACCATTTTCAAACAACTCACGAGGCGCACTGCTCCTTCTCTGTCACTTCTCTCAACCCACTAACCTGTTCTCTCGTTCTCAACACAAATTCGTTTCCAGGATCATTCCATTGTCTCCTCCTCCAACTTTCAATCAGTCTTCAATGCCGCCCTGGAGATATATGAGAAGACAAAGTGCAAGCTTCTCTCTCATCCCCTTGCCAGTGCCGTCGAGCTGCAGTCCTGCGACTCCCCTATGTATCCAAGGTAGGCGCTGCGAGAGTGGAATCGTCGTCCCGAGATTGTGTGGACAGCTGTTCCACAGACGGTCGTCGAGAGAAAAGAGAACACGCGGGTGAGAAAGAAAAGAGGGAAAAGAGGGGAACTCTTCGATTAGAGATGGTTCGATACGATGCCTCCTTCGACGAGTCGAAGAGAGGTCTTATATACATGAGCAGTACCTGTCGGCTAGTCTAAGTTTTGTATAGTAATGGCGACCTCGGAGGTGCCGGTGACAGTGATTGAATAGAGATATGTAAGTGTATAAAGGGAGAGCTAAAAGAAATAGAAGAGAGAGCGTACGGCTGCCGCGTGGTAGTGGCTTGGTGTCAGTAAACATTGTTTGGAAGCACGAGACAAGAAATAAAAAAGAAAGAGAGAAATGAGGGGAAGGGGCAGTGGAGGCGGAAAGGACTGTGATTGGGACGCGTATGTCATCTTGTTTGCGGGCTTTGAAGGGAGTTTTGTTGTGTCGAACATGAGGCGATGAAGAGGACGTGAGATAAGAGAAAATCAACAAGGTCACGTGAGGACGGGCGCTCGAGATTGTTCCGAGCGTAAGGGGCAAGGTAAGGGGATCCTTACACCTACCACCATTTTATCTGTCCTAACTTGTCTCTTGTCATTCTCGTAAGAATAGGGGTAAACCTAACAAGGCTGGCGGAATGCCCGCCAGATGCTTCGACAATGATGATGACCTTTACGCGGGCGGTGAGTGGGATTCTAGAACATCTGGCCATGTGCGTGAGCGTCTGACTTTTACTGAAAAGGCAATGGCATATTAGATACAATTATGTCAGCGGGCGTTTCACGATGCTGTAACCTGTTCTCTCGCTCTCAACACAATTCATGTCCCAGGTTCACCCCATTGCCTCCTCCTCCTCCTCCTCCAACTTTCAATCTGTCTTTAGTGCTGGCTTAGAGGCATATGAGAAGAAGACAAAGTGCAAGCTTATCTCTCATCCCTTGCCGCCCAGCTCCAGTCATGCGACTCCCCATCGCCATTTTATCCGTCCTTCAAGACCTTATCCAGAAATTTGATCTTCGTCGCAGCAGTGATGAGAGATTAACAAATTGGCTCAATCCTACCGTGAACGTTCTATATGCATTCTCTGACTTTATTGGTCAGGGTGTTGGTCTCGTTAGTCTCCATTTGGGTATCTTCCTGGAGTCAGTGATCCGATCGTCATTCTTCAGGTACTTTCACCCGCAAACGTGGTATTTTCCGGTATCGGCATCCTTCTTTCGGTGCGTATCATCCTCGATCTCTCAGTACTAGCTATCATGACACTGGCATTTATTAGGCGGCTAAAGATATAGACGCAAGCCAGGATGTGCTCCTTGACATCTTTGTCCGCATCGAGGGCTTTTTCAAGCGTCTCGAGTCGTACACGAAAGTGCCACCAACGGCCAGTATGACTGATGTGATTGTGAAGATAATGATCGAAGTACTTTCAATTCTCGCTATTGCCACAAAAGAGATAAAGCAAGGACGGTCGAGTGAGTAGATTTATCTACATATATTATTACTCTTCACTTACTTTCTTTAGAAAAATTTGTGAGAAAGCTTCTCGGCCGGAATGATATTGAAGATGCCTTAAAGAGGCTGGACACGCTTACCATGGAGGAGGTTCGGATGGCGATTGCCGAAACCCTAAATGTCACGCACAGTGTGGAGGACAAAGTGGCTGTACTCATTGAAGGTGGGCGAGATACGTTTTTCTTGTCATCCACGCGTTCCTGAATGTGAATGTGACTAGATGTGAAAGAATCAAACGCAGAAGAGAAGCGTTCGTAATCTAGTCTCGTTGCCGTTGGTTCTTGAAACTGATTCATCGTCACAGAGAGCCAATTACGAGAAAAACTCCAAAATTGGCTCTCTCCCGTGGATTCCTCGACGAACCATAATATTGCACGCAAGTCTCACCACAAGGGAACAACATCCTGGTTTTTCCAAGGAGGTATATTTAAAGAGTGGAAACGGTCTTCTTCTCTCTTGTGGATCCATGGCAAACGTACGTTCCTTTCCCTTTCTACTGGCCCACGCCCCTCTGACTCCCGTATTGTAGCGGGATCCGGCAAAAGCGTCCTATGGTTTGTCATTTTCTACTGTTGTTGTCTGCGTGGACTTAGATTTTCGTATAGTTCTGGGATAATTGAAGACATCATGGCAGAACACGAAGCAGGATCGGCAATCATAACTTATTTTTATTGCGACTTCCGCGATGAGGATAAGCAGAACTGCCGTAACCTCCTCCTTTCCATCACCTCTCAGCTATGTATTCAGTCCGACATTTGCTGCGACACACTCTCCCGCATTTATTTGGCGCATGGCAAGGGTTCACGAAAACCTAGCGACGAGACTCTGACAAGATGCCTGTCAGAGATGGTCTCACTTCCGGTTCAAGTCCCCATTTACATCATTGTGGATGCACTCGATGAGTGTCCCAACGATTCCGGCTTACCAACTCCAAGAGAGGAGGTCCTCGACCTTGTCAAGAATCTTGTTAACTTGTTCATCCCGAATTTGCACATTTGTGTCACGAGTCGACCCGAGATCGACGTACAAAGTGCCCTTGTGCCTTTGACATCTCTCCGCGTGTCCCTGCATAACCAAAGCGGACAAAAGAAAGATATTGTGGATTACATTAGTTCTGTTGTCTATTCGGACACGAAGATGAGGAGATGGCGTGAGGAGGATAGGAAACATATCATCGAGAAGCTCTCCGAGAGAGCTGATGGCATGTGAGGCGTCCTCTTCCGAGTTTATGACTCAATAAGTTCTCATGTTGTCAAATAGGTTTCGCTGGGTGTACTGCCAGCTGGAAGCGCTACGACACTGTCTTCCACCAAGTCTGCGGGGAATCCTCGAGGAATTGCCCGAAACGCTGGACGAGACTTACGAACGGGTGTTAAAGGAGATCAATAAGGCAAATTGTGAACATGCGCATCGTCTCTTGCAATGTCTCACTGTCGCGTCTCGTCCTTTGCGCGTTGAAGAGCTTGCGGAGGTCCTTGCGATTGACTTTGCTGCACCGGCCTACGGAGGAATTCCGCAGTTGAACCCCAATTGGCGATGGGCAGACCACCACCAGGCGGTACTGTCTACGTGCTCAAGTCTGATTACAATTGTCGATGATTGGGGTTTACATGTGGTTCAGTTTTCTCACTTTTCAGTCAAAGAGTTCCTCACCTCGGATCGGTTGGCCCGTTCAAGTGGGGATGTCTCCCGTTATCATATCGTTCTCGAGCCTGCACACACGATTCTCGCCCAGGCTTGCTTGAGCGTTCTTCTCCGTTTGGACGATTACGTTATCGATGATTATATTGATGATCTTCCTCTTGTCGAATATGCCTCTCGACACTTGTTCGACCATGCAGGGTTCGAAAATGTGGTGTCAGACATACGAGATATGATGGAATATTTTTTTGATGCAGACAAACCACATTGGCCAACTTGGACCCGGGTGCAAAGGATAGACTTCCTTTGGCAGTGGTTCACACCAAGGGAGGGGGCAGGTGACCCATTGCCCTTATACTACACCGCACTTGGCGGATTCTATGACCTCGCAGAACACCTCATTGGCAGGCATCCGGAGCATATAAATGCCAGGGGTGGTCGGATGGTGACTCCATTGGCTGCTGCCTTGCATGGGAAACACTTCCGGGTTGCAGAGTTACTGCATCGGCATGATGCGGACGTCAATGTTCGAGGCGGTGTGAACTGCACGTTACTGCACGCAGCGTGCATTAATGGAATTCCAGACATTGTACAATGGCTGCTCGATCACAAGGCGGATGTGAACGCGCAGTCCAACAGGGGCCACTGTCCAATTACCTCGGCAGTTGGCAGGGGACTCCTTCAAGTCGTTCGGATGTTACTTGAGTCCAATGCCGACATCGACCTTTGTAGGGGCCGCGAACGGGGACTGTTGCACCTGGCAGCAAGTCGTCATTACAATAATGATCACGTCGCTATTATGCAGTTATTGTTGGATCATGGTGCAAATCCTAATGAAAGGGATGACAATGGTTCTACCCCACTTCATTACTCTTCCATGTGGCCAAAAGGACATTCCTGGGGATCTGTCGAAGGCACGCGCCTGCTGCTCAAGTATGGTGCGATTATCGACTCCGAGGACAACGAGGGTAGGACCCCATTACAAGTAGCGTTGGAGCGTGATTGTCAGGACATTGCGACATGTCTGAGAGAGCACGGTGCTACGCAGTGGAATGAAGTACGCGCAGATTTATGATGGATAACACATAACACTCTCATATGTATCTAATTTATTGACACTATAAGCGACAAAGATGGATAGAATATCCCGTACTACTAGGTAGTACTAGCTACTGTTAAATGCCGGTATTTCGAAAATAATATGTGTATCAAGTACAACGTGATGAGCAAGTGAAACCTTGGCGAGTATTACAGCAGACATCAACCTCTCTATACCGTAAATGATTAGGCAGTCAGTCTACTACTGTAAGGATCCCCTCGGACACTCGGAACGGCATGTCAGAGCACCCGTCCTCACGTGATCTTGTTGATTCTCTTTCTTTTTTTTATTATCTCGTCACGGTGTCCTCGTCATTCCTTGTGCTCGACACAACAAAACCTCGCCTCACGAGACGACCTACGCGTCTCAATCACAGCCCTTCCTGCCTTCACTGCCCCTCTCCTTCACATATATCCTTTATTTTCCACCTTTTGACTCATCTCGAGTCTCGAATAACGCTTACCAACACCAAGCCACTACCACGCGACAGCCATACGCTCCCTCATTTATCTCATTTTAGCTTTTCCTTTATGCACTTACATCTACTTTATTCAATCCTCATCGCTGGCACCCCCGAGGTCGCCGTTACTATACAAACATAGAGCTAGCCGACCAGACGGCGTGCATGTATATACGACCGCTCTCCTACTCGTAGAAGAGGGAATTGATCGTTCGCCGTTTTCGATCCAGACTTTCTTTCCTCTCTTTCTCACCTGCGTACCCTCTCTCATCTCGGCGATCTTCGATGGAACTGCTGTCCACACGATCTCGGCCGGTCTCCACTGTCTTTGCTCTTATTTCCCTCTCTCATTCTCTTCCTTGTTCCTTGTTCTTGGGTGACTCTTTCACCCTCGCAGCATCCACCTTAGATACACTACCCGGGCTAGTGTCATCATGGGCATCTATACTACTTTACAGTAGACGATGGCATAATTGGCATTGCGAGTCCCGAACGTCATTGACTTGCGCGGTCCGACCAAACCGCGGCTGCGGCGTAAGAAAATGAACATGGGGAAGGATACACGGACATGGACACGGATATTATACAAGTCGTGTAAAGTGCTACATAGAGTTCTGTACCTAAGGCGCACTGAAATGGATTCGAAAAAAAAGACTTGAAAGGTATGCACGAGCTGAGAGGAAAACCTTTGCAAGTCATTGGAGCCTGGAGATGTCGCAGCGAACTCGATGGATTGGTTTTCGACTCGGAGTACTGTATTGGCTGAAACTGTATGTGCCAAGGTGCTAAGCAGTTCAAGGGGCGGTGAGTTCAATCGAAAAAGAAGGTACAATACGGTGACGGTGCGCGTATGTGTGCATGAACACTGAACTGACCACACCTCAAAAAATGCGGTACATAATGTCTTTGCCATTCAGCACACGAATGGGCTGCATTCCAGATGTAAATAACCATATACTGTAATATATAAACTAGCAAAAAAAAACGTGGGTATCTAACGTAGCCAACCGCTCACGTGCGACATAGCCAGAATATTTCAAAATGAAATTCGAAGAGATGGTACGAGACGAAGGAGAGTCAAACTCAGATTCAGACCGTTTCGAAGAAGGAGTATTCGCGTAAGGTAGAATTTGTCCTGTCAGGGAGATGGGGCGGAACAGATGCAGGAGGAACTGCTGGCAAGATCCCTGCTGACCCGGGAAAGGCGGACTGGCCATGCATCTTGGGCCCATCAAAGCTTTCCCCAGAGGACGATTCCACAGAGTCAGAACGTGAATGGTACTGCGCGACTTTGTAATCGGGTTCAAGGCCACTGGCAATTAAAATGGAATTTTTTTGGTTGGTGAGGGTGAGTGGGATACTTGAATTGGGCTTGTCTTCATGCGGGCCAGTTATGGCAACAGTAACAGTGATGCCCTCCTTGCTCTTAATGTAAGGAACGGACGATGTACTACCGAGAAAAGAAATATGGGTCAGAATGAGACAGACGGACTCATACAATGAACGAACTACGTACGCTTGCGATGATGTAAGGAGAGTGGACGTCGAGTAGCCGATACGACTGGCAATCGACGTGTACACACGACGATAATGTTGCCGCGCCTCATCCGCAAAGCCAAACAGCGCGAAAAAGAGGAACGCACACAAGACAAGCGACCAGCGGTACATCTCGAGGGCGAAGACACTATTCGGGTTATTCTTCCAAATTGATGCTGGGACCTGGTGCACCACGGAGTAGTGTTCATGCGTGTAGGCCCAGCCTCTCCAAGGGTCGACACCCAACCTCGCATTTTTCACGATGTAAAGCGTTCCCAATGGAATAGTTCCAAGTATTTCGGTGGCCGAAATGACCATAAGACGGATGTACCGGCTACGAGTGAGACGTGCGGATGACGTTAGCTGCCTGAGTCGGCGGTCGTATGTGTAGAAGAAGTGAATGTTCATGACTGTGACAAGTGAGATGGAACCTCCGAGGGCGAAGGCAGGCCAAGACACTCACCACAATAAAAGAGAGAGATAGTACCTATCGCCACAGGCCATGCAGAGAAAAGGACAAAGGTCAGCGGAGTATTTACCATAGAGAAATCAGGGCCAAAGTCCTCAAATATGTTGTAACGATTCGCCGAAACAACATACTCTGGATTGCATCCCTGTAAATAACCGGTAGACGGTGAATATCTCGGCACACTCACCAGCAATGATCTGGAGAATTGGAATTCCGACACCAATGAGCAAATCACATATCAAGGCCCGTCGCTTCTGGGCATCTGTGATTACCACGGCTCTCGTTTTAGCAATCTTGTAGAGGCGGCGGTTGATGCAAAGCGAACAAGCAGGTATTGCAACATTAAGCGCGACCTGAATACGGGTTGCTGTGGGAGAGTGAGTGACAGGAATTCTTCAGAGACGACTTGACGCATTAAGGGTCTTACAGATATCACAGTAGACCGGAGTTCTGTTAATCACGTTTTTGTTCCATACAATGGAGTTGATGCATTGCAAAAAACATCCAAGACCAGTCCAGATCATGTACAAGCAAGTGCCCGTATTCCAAGCTGTGCCGTCCAATCTTAGAAGAATATTCCAACCACGTGAATGCTTCCACTTACATTCAAGGTGCCAGTAGAAGGGAATGGCACAGAACACAAAACCAATGAAAGAGAAGGCAGTATAAAGCTCGTTCGGAGGGGGAGGCATGGTGGTCTTCGTAATCGACAAGACCTGGTCGAAATGGAAGCTCTCTTAGCTTTATAACTGAGGAGACGAACGTGTCCAATTTAAAAGTACAAGGGAGACGGTCAAGCACGTTGACATGTCTACGGCTCGTAGTTGCGCTCCATTTTGATACTTCTGGACGGCTTTCCTAATCCGGGATAGTAGTTCAATTCGATGTCAATGATTAGATTGATGCTCCCAATTCCCTCCTAAGGGTGGTACAATATCACTCTATGCTTTGTTCTATATGCTATAACCAAGTTAGTCCAGCTTTGAGACAACAATTGAATACTTTGTGATAGTAGTATGAGTGAGTTATGCAAACTTGCAAAGCTTCTCACTTCTGTTTGAAAAACATGAGTCGCTTTTGGAAGCGGTAAAGGACTCGGTCTGTGGTTCTCAGAAGAGTTTCACGTAAGAGTAAGAAGCCACCTCATAGACGTCCGTACGGCCCAACACCGTGACGGGTGATGGGCCTGATGGCCGAGTCAGGCTGACGGCGAGACGCAGGTCACTGAGCACAGACAAGGTGAGCATGGTGAATTTGAACTGTAACCAAGATTCCAGAATGACACGGCGGCCATCAGCGATAGAGGCTCTTCGTCGCCACTCGGGGCTCAGCTGAAACCTAGCGGATGTGAACGTTGACTCGGAATTTTCCGCCACGCCGTATTTGGCAACTGATCCCATCAATTACGTAATTGCTATAAAATGCCGCTTGGGGCCCACCGATTCGACCGTTTTAAAAGTGAAAGTATTCCCTAGGGTTATATGGTGCCTCATCATGTGAGACGGACTCCAGCTGTCAATATCACTGAAGTCCGCGGCCACGCCACTCTAGAGTAGCAGACGAACAATATCCAGATGTCCTTACGATGCTGACATCAATTGAGTCCCGTCCTCGTTGTCACCGTGACGGAAGTCGGCAGATGCACCATGTGATAGTACCGTAGTAAGTGAATACCCGTGCAACGCCACTTCTCTGTCGAATGGCGTTTGCGTCAACGAAGTTATCCCGCCCTCCTTGAGAGTAACATTATATTACAAGGTAATCGAGTAATAACTCCACAATGTTTGGGTGCCTACCGGGAGGCTGCATGTGATGGCGTCATTGAAATGTGGGCAGTCATGCAATACCGTGGGATCAACAATTTTCCTTGACGACAGCAGCATGCAACGAGTATCTCATTGCCGCCCACTACTAATATTGATGTCCTGACTGTGCATAATCGATGTTCTCGACGCACTCACATGGGCATTGACACGATGACAGCAACCACAGAATGCGGCATCATATAGTAGAACAGCCCTTGGACGCGGTGCATCAAGGAGGCGTTGCCTATATTCCCGTTCCCTCTGAGCGTTGCCGGCAAGTGTCCGGTCGTGTACAGTCGGAACACTGGCAAGCCATCCAAAGCACCACAAATTGTTAATTGAAATTAGGTTACGGAGGACGTCTAGTTGACAGACGATCGAAACCTGCATGAATACGTGAGGGCTGTCATAATAATGATGACTTACATCCGACCGAGTGAAGCCATCAATGGCCATTTACAGGTCTTATACTCTCCACCTCCGTATACTGAGGGATACTGTGAGACCAGAGGTGCCAAGGACATCTGCCTCAGAGCGACAGGACATGTAGACGCAAATATACACGAAGTATGATAAGTTGACCATCAGTTCAATGACCTATTCCAAAGTTTTTCAAATACGTTCAGCAGCACATCGTCATTGACCACCAGGCCTTGAATTGAAATCCAAACATAGAGCAGAGAAAGATGTTGTAGCAGGGATGGATGACTAGCGAGCTTCAGTACTTCAAGAATGACTGTAGACCGCTAGCTTCCTGCTTTCTGGGGTCCCTAATAAGAACTGCTAAAATTAAAGTCAATACATAAGAATAAACCCGTCGTTTTCTATTCCTTAAACACGCAGCTTTTGTATAGCTTCTATTGAGGATGGTTTCTTGCGTGCAATTTTGTAGATTGCCGAGGGATCCGAGGTTAAGAGAAGAGCCAGATTCGGCGGCAGGCCGCAGATGCCACGGAAAACTTGGGATACCGAAATGATGGGTGGTGGCTCTCAACCGGAAGTAGCCTGAGACCAATGATGCCAAGTGGGTTTATACTGTGATTGAAGTTGGTAGCTTGCCCCGATGCGCTGTGCATACAGTGATGGCCACGAATGGCCACGTAGTTCTTTGCTGCGCAGTGTCAAGTTTTTAATGAACTCGAGCGCTCATACAAGACACGCATATACCTGTAGTCCTGTACACTGGCAGCATCGCACGTTCTGTGGCATAAGCTAGGAGCCTGAAAATCTACTGGCATGAACTTACTGTCGTTCCATTTCACCAATCAATCTTGTCCTTGATACAGTATTCCTGCCCAGAAAACCATTGGCGCACAGTGATACCATCAGAATGGTGCTCAATTCGTCGGTTTTGTTTTATGCACAGCAGAAATTAATGGAGATTCTTGGAGATAGAGTATATCTGGTCGGCTGGATCGTAGAAGAACGAGTTCGAGAAATAATCAACTTTTAACAGTACTCGAGTTTGTAGTGAGTAGAAACAATATATGTAATATTTTCGGCCATTTTCTTACTGTAACCACTTATCCGAATTCAATATTCAACCTTCAATAGCTTCAATATTACCCACACCGCTATCGGTGCTAACATTTACGGAGAAGGACAGCTTCTATCAGTCTCAGGTCTCTGGCCAATTGAACAGCTGCACTGGTGGCCTGCAGCCGCACAGCTTGACCACCGGCATGAATCAGACCGCATGGTGTATTCAGTGGCACGCCACGCGATACTGTAGCGGCGATACGGAGCTTCAGTACCAATCCAATCACGAGGAAGAAACAGTCCTCCAGCGTGGTGCCTGGTGCCTCTTGAAAACCTGATCTGAAGTGCGGTCTCCCAAGCTTGCAATCTGCAGTTCCTGCTCTGATGGAGAGTACCGATGATCTCTACACAGTGAGTAACAAGACGGTAAATGAGCCCTTGATCCAGTTAAGTCTGATTATAGTAGAGATCTCTGATCTGTCTCAAGCGCTGATGTACTGTATTAATGTCTAGAGGCTAGATTCGCTTAACAATCCCCAATCTTTCTCTCATGTATAAAACACATATCATGAGAGTCTCATCGTCATGAGAATATTGATGAGAATAAGGCGTGAGCATGATCCGGATATTTTTATAACTTTGGGAAGTAGTGCGGAATCATGGTCAGGTTTGTATTCTGTGATCGCCGAGAGGACATTGTTGGCCTGAAGAGGACTCTGCTTTGAGCCCATTTTGCAGGTCCATTTCCCAGGTGCCCGGTTCTCGGACTCGGTGCTTGGTTAATTTGACTCGGAAGTACACGAGTGGTAAAGAACGAAAGGTGTCATTATGGAGGGTATATAATATCGGTTACGACTACAACTGGAAAGACAGACGAATAAAATGTGACAAAAGGGCGACGTATTAGATCTTTCAGACCGCATCGAACCGGGTATGCGCGAATGTAGATTTGTCATAACAGGTAGATAGGACGGAACGGTTGCGAAGGGACCGTTGGCATAGTCACTGCTGGCAGGGCTGACTGGTCCTGCATCACCGCACTCTTGGGCCCATGAAGGCATTCCACAGAAGACAATATGACGGTGTTTGAAGGCGAATATTTGTCTATGGAATCAGGTTTTAGGCCATCAATGACGGAAATGGCTCCAATGGAGATTGGCCGGAAAACAAACGCTTGATGATCTGCGCTGTTCTCCATTCGTAACTACAGAGACAGGTATGCGCCCGTTTCTCTTCACGTAGGGAATTGATGAAGTACTAAAAAAGAAGATTATTGAGCCAATGCATCGGAACCGAATACACAAAATACGTACGCATTCGGTGATCTGAGGAGAGTGGACATTGAGTAGCCGACACGACTAGCAATCGACGAATATAGAAGACGAAGTTTTGACGCGCCTCATTTGTAAGCCGAAGAGCGCAAAAAAAATAAATGCGTAAATACAAGAAACCAGCGCTTCGACTCGAGGCAAAAGCATCAGGGATCATTTTCCAAAGGGAACCTGGAACCTGGAAGACCTCAGAATAATTCTTGTGCGTGTAGCCCAGCCTCTCCAAGGTGTAATACCAAGCTTTGAATCGTACACGATTCGGAAAATTCCAAACGGAATAGTCCCGAGGATCTCCACGGCGGAAATGGCCATCAGGCGAAAGTATTGGCCACGAGTGAGACCAGGTGCAGATGACATTAGTTGCCTGGACTGACATCCACGCTTGTAAAATATGTAAATGTTTGTGATGTAACTAGTGAGACAGAACCCAATGGCGAAAGCAAGTCACAAGACACTCCACAATAAAACAGGATAACAGTACCTATCCACCCGGCCACGCGAAGATGACAATGCTCAGCGGCGTATATACCTCAGACGAATCGGGTCAAAATCCTCATATAGTTTGTAACGATTCGCCGAAACAACATAATCTGGATCCTTAGAACAGCGGGGCGACGGTCGACGATTAACGGCACTCACAAAATATGATCTGAGAATCGGAATCCGACACACAATTACCAAACATACATCACGGCCCTGCGCTTCTCGAAAGACGTGAACACTGCAGATTTCATCGTAGCAATCTTGTAGAGGCGGCGATTGATGCAAAGTGAACAGGACGCGATTGCAACGTAAATCGCGACTTGAAAACGGGTTGCTGTCGGGTGACAGAGAATGGGTGAAATCTCGAGATGACTCATCGAGTGACTTACAGATATCACAGTAGACTGAACCCTTGTCAATCATGTTCTTGTTCCATATGATTGAGTTGATGCAATGCGAGAGGCATCCAAGACCGACCCAGATCATGTAAAAAGCAAGTGCCTGTATTCCAAGCTACGCCATACATGCTTAAAACGGATACTCCGATCACGGGATACTTCCACGTACCTTCAAGGTGCCAGTAGAAGGAATGGCACCAATAGGAAACAATGAAAGAGAAGCAGTGTAAACCTCGTTGGGAGGGGCAGGCATCGCAGTTCTCGAATGCTATGTAATTTGCAAGCACAGTAGATGGGAGCTCTCTTGAGCTTATAACTGCCAGAGGATACAACCTGAGACAATCTCGAACGCACCTATCGTGAGATTCAAATTTTAATAGCGACATAGTTGACCTAGGTTACATCTTTACGACTCGATAGCTGCATGTTTCGAGTACGTTGAGACGATCTACAGATGGGACACTTGAAGGGGAACGAAGTCGATACAACGTTTATGGCAGAGGCTGATGATAACCATGCGACCACTGGCACGACCCATACTTAATGGTAGCACAGTAACCTTCTAGACTTCATCCTACGTTCATTCCCACTCAAAAAAAAATTATTGGAAACGCATTTGGTGTGTGGAACCGAACTGGCAGTGGGTGGATTCTCAGAAAAGAATTTATAAGATGCCATGCGGGGACCCGTAGGTCCATCATGACGGACTGCCAGTTGTGCATGCCCCCGTGATAGTTGCACGAGGAACTGTGGACAGAGAAGCCTGAGAAGGCATGTGAGATGAACAGAAATCTGTCAAAAAAAAAACACGTCGGCTACTCCCAGAGTAATAGGCCTACGTGGATGGCGGCGGCCGGTGTTCGTGTGCAAGGCACTGCAGAGGAGAGTTTGTAATCCGCTCGTCTGAGTTTGTTAGCCTTGCAGAGCAGACGCCAACCTACTGTATACTCTAGACGGAACGATGGCATTGCGAGCCCTGAACGTCCTGACGATCTCCGTCATTGACCTGGTGGATCGACCAAGCCAGCTGCAGCGTGAGAAAAGTTGACTTGTCGACCAGGTAAGCCACAGGCTTGCGGTGCCACTGACAGGGGCGCTGAATGCATGTGCCAATCGTAAAGGTGTGCACGAGCTGAGAGGAAAACTTTCCTGAGGCATTGAAGCCTGGAGGCAAGTTCGCAAAGATCTCAATGTTTTTTTTTTCGACTCAGGGTGTTGGTCGAGACTGTATGTACTGCCAGTGAGCAGTTCAACTGTTCAAGTGGCGATGAGCGTGGCAGCGTGCTTGGCATTATATGAGTTCATACACGGACGTTGTTTCCTCGAGCCGTTTACAGGTCCTGTTCCTCCAGCGTAAAGCTGGCCCTTTTGATTTGGTGCGAGCGAGAATGCATATGGCGCGCAAGTGGGTGCGAGATCAAAATTGAGTACCACGTAATGTAAGGGTAGAGCGACTTGCACCCGAGAATGTGCGGTGGCCATGATCCGGATATCCTTTACCACTTTGGGAAGTGGGTACGGAACCTTGGTCATGCTCTGTGATCGCCGAGAATTGTGGCCTCAAGAGGACTGTGTCCTGCTTTGAGCCGACTTTGCAGGCCATTCATCCTGGTGCCAGTTCTCGGAATCCATAAGCGAGGATGTATCCCTTAATGGAGAATGTAATATCTCGATACAACAGTTACGACTATCGTACAACTGGGAAGACAGACAAATGAACAAAATAAAAGGTGAAGAGCGACACATCAGAGCCTCAGACAGCATCAAAGCCGGAGTATGCGCGGGATATAGATTTGTCATAACAGGTAGATGGGCAAACGGTTGCAGAAGGGACCGTTGGCATAACCCTGCCGGCAGGCTGACTGGTCCTGCTTTGCCGCACTCTTGGGCTCATGAAGACTTTCCAGACGACGATATCAAGGTATTTGATGGCGGATATTTGTCTATGAAATCAGGTTTCAGGTCATCGTCGACAGAAATAGACTGCAACGAAGATTGGTCAGAAAATGAGAGCCTTGATTGCGCTCGTCTCCACTCGTTGTCACCACAGAGAGAGTTACGCGCCGTTTCTCTTCACGTAGGGAACTGACTCGGATGAAGTACTAAAAAAGTTATTTGAGCCCCAATGCATCGGGACCAAACATACACCGATACACATCAATAACAGTACGCATTCGTGATCTGAGAAGAGCGACGTCGAGTAGCCGATGCGACTAGCAATCGACGTGTATAGACAACGATAGTTTTGACGCGCTTCATTCGTAAAGCCGAAGAGGCGCGAAAAAGAGGAATGCGTACAAGACAACCGTCCAGCGGCTCATCTCGAGGCCTAAAGCATTATTGGGGTCATTCTTCCAATGGAGCCGGGATCTGGATGACCTTAGAATAGTTCTTGTGCGCGTAGGCCCAGCCTCTCCAAGGTTTACACCAAGCTTCAAATCATGCACGTAGTAAAGTTCCAAACGGAATGGTCCAGAATCTCACGGCAGAAATGGCCATCAGGAAAATTCGGCCACGACTGAGACAGGTATAGATGACACTAGCGCTGAACTGACATCATGCTTGTAAAATGTGTAAATATTTGTGACTGTAACTAGTGAGACAGGCCCCCAATGGCGAAGGCAAGTCACGACACTCAAACAATAAAAAACAGAGACACAGTACCTATTGCCACCGGCCACGCGGAGAAGAAGACAAAGGTCAGCGGCGTAAGTCCGTAGTCAACTCGGGTCCGATATCCTCGAATATGTTATAGCGATTCACCGAAACAACGTACTCTGGGTTGCATCTTGAGTACAGCGGGGCGACGGTTGACGGTTAACGGCACTCACGAGAGATGGTTGGAGAATCGGAATCCCGACCAATTATCAAATCATATATCACGCCCTGCGCTTCTCGGAAGACGTGAACACTACAGATTCATCGTAGCAACTTGTAGAGGCGGCGATTGATGCAGAGTGAACTGGCCGCGATTGCAGCATTAGTCGCGGCTTGAATACGGGTTGCTGCCAGGTGCCGGAGAATGAGTAAATTCTTGAGATACGACTCATCGAGTAACTTACAAATATCACAGTAGATCGGAGCCCTGTCGATCGTGTTTTTGTTCCATACGATTGAGTTGATGCATTGCACTAGGCATGCAAGACCGATCCAGATCATGTACAAGCAAGTGCCCGTATTCCAAGCTACGTTCTAGAAGCTTAAAATGGGTATTCAATCACGAGATACTTTCACGTACCTTCAAGGTGCCAGTAGAAGGGAATGGCACATAATAGGGAACCAATGAGAGAGAAGGCAGTGTAAACCTCATTGGGAGGGGGAGGCATCGCGGTTCTCGAATACAGCGTAATTTTGCAAGCACAGTAGCTCTCTTGAGCTTATAACTTGCCAGAGGATACAACCGATCCGGAGACGGTCTCGAACGCACCTAGCGGTGAGATTTAAATAGTGATGGTGACAGTTGACCTAGGTCGCCATCTTTACGACTCGTGCTATACACTTCGAGTACGTCGAGACGGTCTACAGAGACGGGACACCTCGTGTTCCTCCCTAAATGGGAGCAAAGTCAATCCAACGTTTATGGTTAGAGGCTGATGATAACAGTGCGACCACGACCCATACTTAAGGGTAGCACAGTATCCTTCTAGACTTCATCCTACGTTCATTCCCACTCAAAAATTTCATGGAAAACCCATTTGGTGTGGTGGGGCCGAACTTGGCAGTGGGTGGATTCTCAGAAGATTTTATAGGATGCCGTACGGGCGCCCGTAAGGCCCATCATGATGGACTGCATGCCCCGTGATAGTTGACGCAAGGCACTGAGGACAGAGAAGGCAACCGCGTGATGAGAACAGAAATCAAGGTGCTACCAAGTCCAGTGCCTGACACGCCGGCTACCCCGGGTGATAGACCTAAGGGCTGTGAGATAGAGGATTGAATAATTTTGGGGCTCACGGAAGGGGGCCGGAAATAGGGCAGGTCAGGTGGCAGCGGAAGATGCTCATAAGAACGAGACGCAAGCGAAGAGTGAGTTTTATTGTAACTCCGCTCGTCGGAGTTGAACGTTGGACAACGGCGGCTGGGCAAGACTCCCCACAAACATGAGGCACATCCAATTCCAAGTCTGGTGAACCATGATACCCGTCAGGTCAATGAAAAGTGAAAACAACAGGGCAACAATTCTCCGTTGAGCAAGCGGCTTCAAAATTGGTCATTGGGTAGCCGGAAATACCCCCCGTGCCTTATATGCAGCGGACTTGGACTAGCCTGACCGTTCCAGTCTTGGGACGTGCCATCAGAAATTCAATAAGGGATGTAATGTCTATTTCATCACCGAACATATACGCCGCATCCATCATTTTATTCAAGGATCATCGCAAAAGTTGGGAAGGGGCTACATCAAAATGTGGAACAAGCCACGATTACGATTTAGAAAGAATCGAATGTAATAAGATAACAGTTAAAGCTACAACTGGGGAGGAATGCCCCAAGTAGAGGGTTAGAAATATAATGAATGAAATGAAGGGGAACGAAAGGAGCCAAGTTTGTGTCATTCAGACCGCATCGTAACTGGAGTATGCGCGCAAAGTCGATTGGGTCGTTTCCGGGAAATGGGGTGGAACAGTTGCAGGAGGAGCCGTCGGCATGATAACCATTACCGGCATCATCGACTGATCTTGCGTCTTGGACTCATGAAAGCTTTCCACAGAGGACGAAGTCACGGTGTTCGACGGCGAAAACTGCTCGACCGTAAAATCGGGTTTTTTATGGTCACTGGAGATGCTAATGGACGGGATCGAAGACTCGTGGGTGAGTGAGAAGCTCGAATCCGGCTTCTCTACACCCGTCTTGACGAGTCCGCCGTTGCTTTTTACGTAAGGGAGAGATGAAGTACTGAAAAAAACAAATATGAGCAACCATGAGTCGCGATGGACACATAGATCGTAATGGACTACGCACGCATGAGATGATCTATGCAGCGCAAATGTCGAGTAGCCGACACGGCTCGCAATCGACTCATACACACTACGATAATGTCGAAGCGCCTCATCCGCAAAGCCAAAGAGCGCGAAGAAGAGGAACGCGCACAAGACAAGCGACCAGCGGTACATCTCGAGGGCGAAAACACTATTGGGAGTATTCTTCCAAACGGATGCTGGGACCTGGTACACCACGGAGTAGTATTCGTGCGTGTGAGCCCAGCCTCTCCAAGGCCTGACAATCTTCGCATTTTTCACGATGTAAAGCGTTCCTAACGGAATAGTTCCAAATATTTCGGTAGCCGAAATGACCATCAGACGAATGTACCGGTTACGAGTGAGATGTGCAGACGACATTAGCTGCCTGAATCGACGGTCGCGCATGTAGAACAAGTAAATGTTCATGACTGTGAGTAGTGAGACAGGCCCCCAATGGCGAATGAAAGCCAGGGTACTCACCACAATAAAAGAGAGATACAGTACCTATCGCCACAGGCCATGAGTGGAAGAGGACAAACGTCAGTGGCGTGATCACCATAGAGAAATCAGGGCCAAAGTCCTCAAATATGTTGTAACGATTCGCCGAAACAACATATTCTGGATTGCATCCAAGTGAACAATCGGTCGACGGTGAATGGCTAAGCGCACTCACGGGAAATAATCTGGAGAATTGGAATGCCGACACCTATAAGCAGATCATATATCACAGCCCGGCGCTTCTCGGAAGATGTGAACACCACAGTTTTCATCGTGGCAATCTTGTAGAGGCGGCGATTGATGCAAAGTGAACAGGCCGGGATTGCAACATTCATCGCAACTTGCATACGGGTTGCTGTGGGACAACAGAATTAATGAATACTCGAGACAAAACGCATTTAAGGATTTACAGATGTCGCAGTAAACAGGAGCCCTGTCGATCATATTCTTGTTCCATACGATCGAGTTGATGCATTGTATGAGGCATCCAAGACCGACCCAGATCATGTACAAACAAGTGCCCGTATTCCAAGCTGAGAAGTATATTCTTAGGAGAACTCAAATCATGTGAATACTTCCACGTACCTTCAAGGTGCCAGTAGAAGGGAATGGCACACAACACGAATCCAATGAAAGAAAAGGCAGTGTAAACCTCGTTCGGAGGGGGTGACATTGGGGTTCTCGAATGCGGTATGATCTATGAGATCAGTGGAAGTAAGAGATCCCTTGAGCTTATAACCAGAGGGTAGAATTGAACCCGAGTGAATCTGGAACATGGCATTTGAAAAGTAAATGCAACACGGCCAACACATTTACGTCTGGTATTTACGCCACACTCTCAGTACCTCTGAAAACCGTACAGAAATGGGAGTCCTTTATAGCTTTCCTAAACGGGAGCGAAGTCAATCCATATCAATGATCAGAAATTTGATACTACTGTGCGACGGCGAGTCGGCGAGTCATTCCTAAAGGTAGTACAGTAGCCCTCAATGAGCCATCCTATATGTTAGCATAATCAAGTTAATCCAGCTTTGGGACTACGATGGAATATTTACTAGTGGTATGGTGAGAGACTGAGTGTGTGGTGAAAACCGCCCCGCTCGTGTTACAAACACTGGAAAGACTTTTGTGGTAGAACCAGGCTATATGGCTGGGGTTCATAGAAGATTATTAGATGCCGTACGGACGTCTGTGATGGCTCAACATGCCAGTGGCGGACTGATTGTTTCGGTGATCCCTGATGCAAGACAGTGGGCCAATACGGGGGCCGTGATGAGAACTGAAACCGAAAATGCCACCAATCGACTATCTGAGACGCCTGTTACAGTATTCTATTGATGGTAACTGAACGTCATCTGATACGGTAGAGTGAAAAAAATCACCGTTCCGATCAATTACGTACATATCTTAGAATATTCCCAAGCTCACGGTCACCTTATATAGCTTCTTCGTAGGAGCTCAGTAAGCACTACGAGGAATGAGGATATCGCCTTAGAGATAGGAGAAAACAAGAGGTAGAGCTGGGAAGTGCGCGAGGAAGGAGATGAAAGCCAGGACAATGACGTGGTGGAGCGTCGGGAGCAAAGCGAAGCGGGAACAAAAATGCGAGGAGGATACGGGGATTAATGCCGACATCCTTCCTTGACAAGCTAAAGGGGATCACATACACCACGCTGGACCTACTAGTGAGTAGTCCGAATAAATAACGAGTGAAGCGGTGGCAGAGAAGTCGAGATGTAAAGGCGAGCGCACGGTTGTTTTTGTACTTGAGGCACGAGGAGACTGGGAAGAGGGGGAAAAAATGGGCTAGAGTAGAAAAGGAGGCTAAGAATTGAATGTACTACAGTATAGAGGGCGTACCGCGTACGATTGAAGTTGCCACGCGGTGGAGACTACGCAAGTGAACGTCATCGACCGAAAGCAGGAGGGATGGGGGATGAGAGGAAAGAGGAGAAATAAAGAGTCTGAAAGACGGGAGTGGCCAGTGCATGAAGGATCCTCGGAGATAAGTTACGCTCGGACAACGATATTGAGCGTCTTTCCTCACGTGACCATGTTGATTTTCTCTCTTTCTTATCTCGCGCTCGCGTCCTTGTGTCCTTCTTTCTACCATTTGTCCTTGTGCTCTCGAACAACACTTACTGACACAAGACACTACCACGCGGCAGCCATACGCTTTTCCTTCTACCTCTTTTAGTTCTCCCTTAATGTCTATTCAATCACCATCACCGGCACTCCCGAGGTTGCCGTTACTAGACTAGCCGACAAGTACTGCTCATGTATATAAGGCCTCTTTTCGACTAGTCGAAGGAGGTATCGGTATCTAATGGAACCGAATTAAAAATTTTCTCTCTTTTCACTCGTGCGCTTTCTCTCGTCTCGGCGATTGTCCGGTGGAACTGCTGTCCACACGATCTCGGCCGATCCCTACTGTCTTTGCTCTAATGCTCTTATCTTTATCTCTCCCTCTTTCCTTGTCCCCGGACGATGATTCCACACTCGCAACACCCACCCTTGATACAATGGGGAATTGGGGATTATAGAACCACCTTTCTTTCGCCTCGCGTTGGCAACGGGGGACTATCGATTATCGATTACCCGTCGACGTGGGCCTGTACTCGACTACTATAGGGAAGAAAAAGAAAAGGTCGAATTGAACATGGTGACGCGTACTGACGGGCGCTCAGGCGCTCACTGGCAGGCCTCGGGGTGCATAAGTTATGCTCGGCTAGAAGTAATTTAGTTACTTGGATTCATGTACTGTAGATAAACTATCAGTTTATCGCTATGCTTACAGTAATCTCGCGTGTCACCTTCGCAACTGATGCTGTGACAACTATCGCCCCAATTTATATTCTTTGCAGTACTAGTATTTCGGTTGTTACACTGTCGTCCCTCACTAGTGATGCTAGTGAGGTTTATCTCTTGCTAGCGTGGGACGTTTTTCCCGAGGCAGGATTGGGAGCCATAGCTTTCGCGGTCAATCTGAAATTTTGAAGACGCAAAGGGGTGAAAGGATGTTGTACTGTAATCGGTCGGGTCGATAGCTGTTAGGAAGTGTCAGACCGGTGACCAGAGGAACGCAGTAAAAATGTTAGAATTACTTTTTATCATATGGATGGGTTACTATAAATACTCTCTCCCACATTAGTGACATTACTGCCACAGCCGGCAGCAGCCCGACTAGCCAGGTGTCAACCAATCCAATCCGTCCAGGAAAAATTATTCTTGCCAGTTAACGACCAGTTTCTTAGAGATAGGGTGCCTTTTCGATTCTGCATATGTATAACAGTATAAGACTAATAAGAGCCTCAAGCCTCAGCCCTACTCTCTTTCATCAACAGCCTTCATCACCTGTCTTCAGAGAACAAATTGAACAAGTGCCCAGTAGTCCGAGTCGTCTTGTCCAGATGATCTCCAACTCCAAGTCATTTATCATCCAAGCATTCGTTGCTGTCATAATCCTCTATGCAAGTTTGACACCCTCTGTGAATGCTTCCATTGCTCCTGCTCGTCAGTTCCTCTTTTTTTCGGCCTCATTGTACTACGAGAAGGGCTTTACTAACTTCTGATCTAGGGTTTGTCCGCGAGGGTGAGCGGACTGCTGTCCCGACGACCAATACAGCTACTAACGAGAAGCGCTTCGGTAAGCTCCTCCGAGTCTTTCTCGGTCTCGTTGTACGAGGCTGATTTTGCTAACTTCCGGCCTAGGGTCTGCCGTTGATAGTCTCGTTGGGCGTACTCCGGTGATTGATAGTGGCCTTATGCTTCCGGAAGCCCGGGCCAAAGGCTCCCGGGACACAGGGTCAACGGTAACATTCGATCCCTCCCTTGATAACTCGGACGGTGGCGACCCCAGTGACTGTGATGTCTGCAACCAAATGAACAACAACCAAGGCTGCGATCCCAATGACGTCGTCTGTGGAATATACTGTTCGGACCTCGGCTGTTATTAGTACATAAACACTCCGTTGAGACTGGCAAATCAAAGGCGATTTTGTATATTTCTCTTGTACGAGAAGAGCTTGTTACCCTCCGAACTAGGGTTTACTTACGAGTAGACTAAACACGTAGGATAAGCGATGAAGAAAGTAGTAGACTTATTTATTTGAACATATACTCTCAATAGGTTTTGTAAAGTGGTCCATGTCGTCGTCCCGCTGAACTTCCCGTTTTCTGTGATGAATGATGTGAGGTACTGTATCATGAATTATGATCGCATGATCATGAGTTTTTTTCCAGTGGCTGCATGTGTGTCCAGGACCGCCAATCTCTTGAGGCTTTGACCCAACTTAAGGAAATATAGCAACCTCGATAGGCATTCTGTTCGTCGATTATGTTGGACATCGGGATTCAGTGCAAAATATTTTTGACTTTCCAACTTGTGCAGCCTGATAAATAAGTGAAAAAGTGAAAGAGTTGAAATCGATGAAGGAGGGGGCTGAAAATGTGAACGATGTGAACTGACAGTGAACAGAAGATGGAGCTCAGTAATGGGCTGGTGATGATGGTGGGCATGCATGATGTCCATAGCATGTGCCAGTGAATATGGGAGTCGTAGTAGCCCTGGTCACGCGTGATCGGTATCACGCTTCAACATCATTCATGTCGGATCTGTCTGAGCGAATATCGAATATGGCACCTATAACGAGGAGCCCGCAACAACTCAACCCACGCCTCAACCTCTGACGCAAACTCTGCCTCGACCTAGGCTTTGAATCGCTTCAGCCTCCGCCTCCACCGCCGCTGCCGCCCACACCGGCGATTATGTTTCTGTAGAGCAGTACCGTATGCCTTGACGAACATTTGTACGGACATCTATCCAAAATATCATTACACTTCCACTGACTGGCTTCCGATTCCCCATATGGATTCGGATTCGGATTCGCTTAGGCCATCGCACATAAGAACAGCGGCCCCATCTCGAAGAGCAGGAGCGGTAGATCGCACGGCTCCATGCACTCATAGTGTTCGAGGGTTCATCATCTTCCAACCTATCCATCGCAGGCGCGCGTGCCGCAGGTCAGCTCCGTCGATGATTTCTCCGTCAAGGTACGCCACTATGTACCATGATACTGCAGCCCTAGCACTGACACTTAAAACAATTCTATTCGCGGTACACCACCCCCGCCGCAGATGAGTAGAAGAGAGTAGAGGATGTAAGCAATGCGAATTCAATCGACATGAAGCTTCTCCCAGTGGCTTTTGGCTATGGCCCTGAATGCGATCATGCGCTGGAAAGCAACCCTTCTATATTCTGGTACCTCCATACCTTCACTCAACCGACGATGGCAGCCTGCAACCGTAACGCACTTGAGGACCTTTCTCAACTTCTGGCCATTGCCCAGTAGTAGCCGCATCATTCAGCTCCCGTGTGACGGGCACTAAGTTAAATGTGGGACGCGTTCCGACCATGGTGATGCAAGGAATAGTCATGGTGTTAAGCGTGGATAGACCCATGCCTGCTCGCCTTTTCATTGTTGTGTAGGTGCGCTGCGATAGCTTCCGCAATAACTTGGGGTTCAGGATTGGAAGGATTGAAAATTGTTTTGTCTTTTTGTAGAATGAGTAAGATCGTCAATCGTCGGTCCACCAGGCACAGATCTGTCCGTGTCACAGTATTATTTTCGCACACAAATGGAAAGGGAGATGATGTGACGGGTGCGCAAGATGAGTCCGCATTCTTCGAGGCCAACTACGCGGAGAAGCTCGCGAGCGAAGTCGTCGACCGCGGTCTCCTGACTGGTGTTGGTAGCGAGGTCGAGATATGCGAGAAAACGATATCCGACATATCGGCATCGTCAAGGTTAAGGGGGGAATTGATGAGTGCGGGATCTAGACCCGTCAAAGGCGGATCGGCTTCCTAACAAAAATTCTTGTGGTGGAATGGGGGCGACAGTTAAATGATAGGCGAGCAGCTCATTACGACCCCAGTCGCTGCCCAACCTTGCGGAAAGAAGAAGGCTGGGCATGGAACCCCAATATTTCCTAGAATTTCAATGATGCAAGAAGTAAAAAATGTTAGGAAACGAGTTTACTGCTATCATGGGAAAAAAATTCACGTCGGAGTAGGTGGTCAGTGTCTTCGAAATAGGGATAAATGGGAGTTTTCGAAAAATTCATTACGTGATACTGTATTCGATACATCCCGTGATCCCCCTCCAAGTGCAAGCCGCGCCTGTGCAAGCGAGATCCTGCGCGTCATGCTTAACCATCATCCTTCGTTTCCATTCCACCCTTTTTCCCCTAATCTCACAGTCGTACTGTATGCAGAGCAAGGTTCTATGTCAATGTGTACTAGTTACAGTATCCTGGATCCAGCATCCCGTAATGTAAACACAGTTTTCCTTACGTTGTACTGTTTTGGGAATTATGGGAATAGAAACACTTCTGAGTTTTTGAACCTACCTTTTCCGGCTCCTATGACCCCATAGTTAGTACGAACTAGATAATTAAGTTTGATTAAGTAACAATTTGAGTCAGGAAGGAGACTTGGACTTGTACAACTCGCGACATTTCCAACTATATCTGCCTTCAAATGAGCAACAAGGCGCAATGCTTTCTATTCTAATGAATATATCTGAAGGCCTTGTGCGACAAGTAACGATGCAAGAGTAGCCTGCGTGTGCACAACCTACACAAGTTGTCCAGCTATCAGTATCCCTCTACGTGACATACGAAGTCGAATGATCAGCATACCTCTGAAGCTTGTTGTACCTCTAGCTGCCTCCGTGCCACCACAAGCCAATCATTCAACTGTTTTCGCAGTCCCGCACAGCTGGTTCAACTCGCGCGTGGCACTATCTGAATCATTCTCATTCAAATGATACTCCACGCGCCAGGACGCCTAGCACGTCGTTCCCGGGTACGAGTCCCTGGCGACGGAATTCAAACGTAGACAACACATGCGACGCGACGTGTGCAAGCACGCCCGCGCCATCGTCCGGCACGAGAGCAACACGCGAGACTGCGGGTGCGACGCTCATAGTGAACCACGATGCGAGGGCTACCAAAGGCTCCACCCCGACGTCCGGCACATTGCTGGCTTCAAGCGCATAGTGAGTGGCACAGGCGACAGCATCGTCCCGCGCCGCTGCCGCGTGGCGCAACACGCGAAGTTCGTCGCGGATAAGTCGAGTTGTCGAGTGCCACTCGCTGCAGTTGCTTTAAGTTTGCGGCGAGCTCGTCGAATTTGGCGAGGCGTCTACTGCGCTTTCCTCGCAGAGCTTGATTTCGCGGATCCAGACGGTGGAGTTCAATCCCTTGTGCGATGACTTCCTCCATCAACCTTCGGGAATGATCAGTATCAGTATGGGAAGATTGACCGCGGATGGAGAGACGGACCGCTCATTAATGATATCACTCTAGTTCGTAACTCATCTCGAGCCTCTCGCGGTACGCCTTGGCAAAACAAGCTTTCTCTTCTTCGAAAAAGGCACGGAAATTCGTTTCCTGGCTCTCGAGCTTGTCTTGCGACTGAAGTTCCGGTTCAAGTAACTTGAGAGTATACTCTCGGGTCTGCTCATCCAGTGACTGCTCCAGTCTTACTCTCTCTTCTTCTCGCAGGTGTTCGAAGCTCTGTGCTAAAGCAGACAGATCGTTCTTGGCAACGTCGAGAACATCAGGTGCTTTGTTGGCGGTAGCAAGGTCCGCATTGAGGAAGGGCCTCATCGGTCTTCCTTTCTGCGGCAGCCTTTGCCGGTTTTAACTTCGAAGAGACCTAGGCCTCCGGGACCTTGGCGGGAGTATTGTCGACCGCATAGCCCAGTTGTTTGCGCACATACGTGTAGGACCAGAGGACACTGTCATAGGTATTCACGATGACCAATCGTGAGGACATCCCATTCATGGTCCTTCCCATACTGGAAAACGCTGGGAGCGAAAGGGACATGCTGCAGGAAAAACGCGTGGTATGAGGAGTTGTTGAACGCAATGAACGCGCTGCCGATGTAGAATGTCATGGTTGCAGCGGTAGTGTAAAATATGAGCCTAGGGAGTAGACACTTCTTCTTTATTGGCGTTGCAGAAGAGGCGGAAGAAGTAAAAGTCGCATCCGCTGTATCCGTCACGAGCCGCTGTGATGGGAGAAAAGGAATAGCTGGTGAGAGCGAGGAAGTGAAGTTCTCACTCGGCGGGAAATGCGAACAACGCCCCTGACTTGTCTTGAAGATGCCTGTCGGGTGACAGGCAAGCACAAAACATGCGTTACAGTGTCTTGCATATTGATTCGGACAAAGAGTTTCGCGCCCATGAGCTTGTACATATTTGTTCCTCCCAAACAGTGACACTCCGTCACGCCGCTTGAGAGTGCCTGCAGCAGCAACTTCGAGAGCGGTTCTATGACTTAACCTTCCTGTTAACAAGACTGTGCTTTTGTCCGCAGGCTGTAGTTGGACCATCCGTATGATACATTTGGACAGGTAACAGTGAGTCACTGGACTTTTTTTAATTCGAATTTATTTCCCCCGGCATACAACTAGGCACAGAAGTGGATGTGTACACGGTGCAATATGTATTGTGTTTAGGCAGGTAACATTTGGGAAAGAACTAGCAGAGTTGAGGGCAGCGTGCGATTGTAGGGTGGGGTGGTTGTGTTTTGGTCTCTAATGCGTTCCATTGTGTACTTATCCTGGCTCCCATCTCGCCTGTGGTTTTGCACAGGCTCCTGTCGCCTCCAAAAATTGAAGTACTTCTTGGATGCGCTTTGAGTTCGAAGAGTTGGGGTAGCGTTCAGCCCCGGCGTTTGGGGTTGGCCATTGGCAGTGAGGTGTCTATGGCGTGCGACTGTGTAGAGTGGGCATTGAATGAGTATTCTATTCTTTTATAGCGGTTTGCCGCAGGTGTAGGCAAGTTGTTCTTGAGTATGGAGGTGGTAGAGCCATCGGGTGTACTCTTGGTGAAAGCTCCCGTCAGGAAGCGAAGCACGATGTTGAGATTTGCGAGCGTGACAAAACGTCACTGTTTGGTAGGAACAAATACGTACAAGCTCACAGGCGCAAAACTACTTGTCCGAATCAATATGCAAGACACTGTAGAGGAATGCCAATGGTGTGCTCTCGGCCTGCAGCTCTAGTGCTTGCTTCCAACTCCGAGCTGGCCGACAGAACGTCTACGGCCGTTGCCGTTTTCTCCTAGGCCGCTGGCCGCAGGCCCACCCATCAATGCATAATGCATCAACGACGGCGCCCCGTGCCGAGAACAAGAACCGAATAACGAGTCACACCCTCCCAATGGCCATGCCCGAGTACTGTAATGATGCAAACTTTGGGGGATGCCCATTCCCCGGAACTAGTCTCGAGCTGCTGGAGGCTGTGCGGGCTGTGCTTCATAAATGACACTAGGCCGTCCTAAAATTTAATAAATGCGCCATTCGCTTCTGCAAGATCTCAAATCGCCACGCTACAGCCCATGTGTTCTCATGCTCATTTGTTCTGAATGTTTCTCCTACTCATCGTTGGTTTTATGGTCGGACATTGCTATATCTGTCGAAATTGGCCGGTTGTAACCGGGCCCTGATTACATACGGTCTTAACGTCTTAACGTCCTTAACTCCTGTTGCAACTGATTGTGAGGGATGCCTGACCATAACAGATCACAACCAGATTTTGGTTCACGTCCTATCGTTCATTGCTCACCACAACACTCACCGTCGTTTTCAAACCCTTGTAAATACCTGTATGATGTTATCTGAAGGTGTTTCTATACTAATTGAACCTCGATTCTTCTGTAACGGGTTCACTTAATCCGATTGTGATCATGGTTGTAACCACCAGCCCGGTTGTAAGCGGAAGTCGTTGGTTATTTTAGGTAACGATTAGCTTTTTGATCAAGCAGATTATAGCCGGTTATAACTGGTTATGAGTGACTCAGGAAATTTCCGACATCAATATTCCTGTCTTTGATGTAAAATTTGTTGGGGCCTACTTTCGAGATCACAGTACTTATTATATGTTCTTGCTGAAATGAAAAGAACAAGGAGGGGCGCAGCTAGCACGAGAGCGATGAGGTAAGCGGAGAAGGGAGGCGACGCTTGGATGGACAGAAGAGGCTCGTGATGGGTGAACAGTGTGAACTCCGATAATCCTGGTGATGAACAGTGTCTGTAACATGTGAATATGATCATGGGCATGTGAGCCTATTGTCGAGCATGATCGGCTTCAGCAGTTCCGGCACTTTGTTGAAATTGAGCTCACGTGGCTCATCCCTCCCTAAGTTAGCTCGCTTAGTTTAGTACTATTTTAATGTCATGCTAATTGTCCCTCCATTCACCTTACTACCGTGCTACATACATTTGGGTACTATAAAGTACATGTATTTACACCCGGCACCCTCGCGCGTTTGCCCCCAAATCCCACTCATTTCCTGCATGCGTCGCCATTTTTCCAACAACCTTTCCTCATTATCGAGGACTGGTTGGCTATAATATATTTGTAACGCATGCATGTTGTACATGTACTATTGACGCGATGACATTGGCAAGTCATCGGGTAATGCACTCGACGAGAAAATGCTGCAAGGTGTCTAGAACTCCCTTAACTGGCTCTCTCATGCGACATGAAAAGGTTCTGCCTCTGTAATGAGCTGTTGGTCACGGTGATTAACGAGGACAAGGACAATAAGCGGTCTCAGGCGTACTACGTGCTTCGTCATCAGAACACCTGATGACCTGATCGCCGCGATAATTTGTCGGTGTCGGAGTTTGGAGTTGAGCACAGCAAATGAAAAACGGTGGACCTAACCTGCCCTAACCTAGCAGGACGTTTAACGGGTTCAGAAGATTTCACTTCGCTTGTGGCAATGCGATTTCGTGCAGTGTCCCTCCTGTTCCAGTCATGTACGTACTGGTTTGACTTGTTCCAATGAAAGGGCGGCATGGGGTCAGAACTCCCAGGTTAGACTTGAGCAAGTTCCGAGGCCATTCCTCCGTAGGAGACGGGAGGACTACGATTGGAAGCCATGGCTTTCGCGGTCGATCTGAAAAGTCAAAAAGGGCGACTTAAGTTATTGTACAGCGGTAACCAGCGGAACGCCCGGGCTCAGGTGAGATCAGATTAATGGATACTTTCTGCCAGTGCCACAGCACTTAGGTCGCCTTTCGAGTCTGCAAATGTATAAAAGCCTCAAGCCTGAACCTTGCTCTCTTTCATCAACAGAGTTCTTCAGAGAACAGCTCAATAGTCTCTATCTTTCTTGCTTACAGTGCTATCCTTTCGCCGTTTCACTCCTCATACACGCTTTCATTCCACCCTACTGTCTTGTCGAGATGATCTCCAAGTCATTCACCATTCAAGCATTCATTGCTATCATAATCCTCGGTTCGAGTTTGACACCTGTGTGAATGCTGCTTCCATTGCTCCTGCTCGTCAGTTCCTTTTTTTTTCTGCCTCATTGTACGAGAAGGGCTTTGCTAACTTCTGGTCTAGGGTTTTCCCGGCGCGAGGGCGAGCGGGCTGCTGTCCCGACGACCAATACAGCTACTAACGAGAAGCGATTCGGTAAACTCTTCAGAGAATTTCTCGGTCTCGTTGTACGAGGCTGATTTTGCTTACTTCCGGTCTAGGGTCTGCCGTTGATAGTCTCGTCGGGCGTACTCCGGTGATTGATAGTCCCCTTATGCTTCCGGAAGCCCGGGACGATCCGAACGAAGGGCCAACGGTAACATTCGATCCCTCGATCGGTGACGACCTCTGTGACCCCTGCGTATGCAGTCTCAATGATCCAGTCTGCGTAAGATACTGTTCGGAGCTCGGCTGCCCTATACAAATATCCAACTGAGACTGGCAAATCAAAGGCGATTTTGTATACTTCTCTTGTACGAGAAGCACCTTACTACCCTCCGAACTAGGGTTTGCCCTGCAAGTAGACTAAACACGTAGGATAATCGATGAGCAAAGTAGTAGGCTAATTTATTTGAACATATGCTCTTGATAGGTTTTGTAAAGGGGTCCATGTCGTCGTCCGCACTCCGCTGAACTTCCCGTTTTCTGTGATGAATGATGTGAGGTATCATGAATCATGGTCATGAGATGAGTTTTTCCAGTGGCTGTATGTGTGTCCAGGACCGCCAATCTCTTGAGGCTTTCGTGTTGAGATTTGCGCGCACCGGAGCCACCGGATTAACTGACCAGATCACTGATCCAGTGTGTCGGATGTCCGATCGATACGCTCCGATCTGTGGGGCACAGTATATACCCTAGCTACGCATATCAGTATCTGATCACAGACGATGTAGATTATATCAATCTAATATAAAGATGATATACTACTCATATATGCGCTGATCGCGCTCCACACTCCTTAGTATATAAAGTAGATAGTTTACGACGCATCACTTTGGTCTCTCATTATTCTGATACATCGACTGAATACATACACACCTTACAAGCGTTATCTTATCTACGACTCACACTCTGCCAGTGCATTCCAACATTTGGCCCACCTTGAGGAAAATACTGTAGCAACCTCGACGGGCATTCTGTTCGTTGATTATGTTGGACATCGCATCAGGATTCAGTAATAAATCCGAGTCATGCAAAACTTTTTTGACTTTCCAACTTGTGCAGCCTGGTAAATAAGTGAAAAAGTGAAAGAGTTGAGTGAGTTGACACTTGACAGCGATGAAGAAGGGGGCTGAACATGTGAGCAGAAAATATACGAGGTGGAGCTCAGTAATGAGCCGGTAACGATGGCCGGATGGCGGGCATGCATGATGTCCGATTGTCCGTAGCATGTGCCAGACTGCCAGTGAATATGTGAGTCGTCTACCTGAGTCCTGAGCTAGTTCATAGCATAGTTGGCCAAATATGTTACATTTGTACGTTTCTCGTAGTAGCCTTAGTCACGCGGTCCATGATCGATCGGTATCACGCTCCAACATCCAAAGTTACCGAGCGAATATCGCACTTCTACCATAAGTTCATAATGGATATTCATTTGGGAAAAGATCTTGACTTTCAGAGAATCCGGAATCTACGACGTGTTGAAATCGAGCTTGCGTGGCTCATCCCTCCCTAGCTCGCTTAGTTTCATGCTAATTGTCCTTCCATTCACCTTACTGACGTGCTACATACATTTGGGTACTATAAAGTACATGTATTTACACCCGGAACCGTCGCGCGTTTGCCCCCAAATCCCACTCATTTCCTGCACGCGTCGCCGTTTTTCCAACAGCCTTTCCTCATTATCGAGGACTGGTTGGCTATAATATCTTTGTAACGCATGCATGTTGTACTGTACGTGTACTATTGACGCGATGACATTGACAGTTTGATTCCTTGGCAAGTTATCGGGTAATGCAGTCGACGAGAAAATCCTGCAAGGCGTATAAAACTCCCTTAACTGGCTCTATCATGCGACACGAAAAGGTTCTGCCTCTGTAATGAGCCATTGGTCACAGTGATTACAGCAGATTCAGAAAGCCTTGACGTGCGCCATTTTTTTTTAAAAAAAGGTTGAATTTCTGAGTGAACCGGCAAACTCCGTACCAGCGGACCTAACGGACCGTGTAAGGTGTTTGTGCCAGACTCACTCGGAAAATTTTCATTTGCCGGCCATTTTTAAAAAAAAAAAAAATGGCGCACGTCAAGGTTTTCCGAATCTGCTGTAACGAGGACAAGGCAATCTCAGGCGTACTACGTGCTTAGTCATATCAGAAACATTATTTGTCGGTGTCGGAGTTTGGAGTTGAGCAAAGCAAAAAAAGGAAAAAATAGACGGCCATAACCGGCCTTAACCTAGCAGGACGCGTAACGGGTTCAGAAGATTTCACTTCGCTTGTGGCAATGCGATTCCGTGCAGTGTCCCTCCTGTTCCCATGTACGTACTGGTTCGACTTGTTCCAATGAAAGGGCGGCATGAGGTTAGACTTGAGCAAGTTCTGAGGCCATTCTTCCGTAGGAGATGGGAGGAGCACGATTGGAAGCCATGGCTTTCGCGGTCGATCTGAAAAGCCACTTAAGTTATTGTACAGCGGTAACCAGCGGAACGCCCGGGCTCAGGCGAGATGAGAGTAATGGATACTTTCTGCCAGTGCCACAGCACTTAGGTCGCCTTTCGAGTCTGCACATGTATAAAAGCCTCAAGCCTTAGCCTTGCTCTCTTTCATCAACACAGTTCTTCAGAGAACAGCTCAGCAGTCTCTATCTTTCTTGCTGACAGTGCTATCCTTTCGCCGCTTCACTCCTCATACACGCTTTCATTCTACCCTACTGTCTTATCGAGATGATCTCCAAGTCATTCACCATTCAAGTATCCATCGCTCTCATAATCCTCGGTTCGACTTTGACACCTTGTGTGAATGCTAATTCCATTGCCCCTACTCGTCAGTTTCTTTTTTTTTCTGCCTCATTGTATGAGAAGGGCCTTGCTAACTTCTGATCTAGAGTTTTCCCGGCGCGAGGGCGAGTGGGCTGCTGTCCCGACGACCAATACAGCTGCTAACGAGAAGCGATTCGGTAAGCTCTTCAGAGTCTTTCTCGGTCTCGTTGTATGAGGCTGATTTTGCTTACTTCCGGTCTAGGGTCTGCCGTTGATAGTTCTACAGAGCCAACGGTAATGACATATAATCCCTCCTTTTATAACGGGGATGGTGGCGACATCTGCAAATACTGCAAACTTAACTGCTATCTCGATGACCCAGGCTGCCAAAATTATTGTTCGAATCTCGGTTGCCCTATACATACATCCAACTGAGACTGGCAACTCAAAGGCGATTTTGTATATTTCTCTTGTACGAGAAACACTTTGCTACCCTCCGAACTAGAGTTTGTCTGCAAGTAGACTAAACACGTAGGATAATCGATGAGCAAAGTAGTAAACTAATGTATTTGAACATATGCTCTTTATAGATTTTATAAAGCGGTCCATGTCCGAGTCGTTGTCCCGCTGAACTTCCCTTTTTCTGTGATGAATGTTGTGGGGTATCATGAATCGTGATCATGAGATGAGTTTTTCCAGTGGCTGTATGTCCAGGACCACCAATCTCTTGAGGCTTTGGTGTTGAGATTTGCGCGCACCGGAGTCACTGGATCAACTGACCAGATCACTGATCCAGCGTCTCGGATGTCCGAGCCCACCAGACGCTCCGAACTGTGGGGCACAGTATATACCCTAGCTACGCATATCAGTATCTGATCACGGACAATGTAGATTATATTAGTATATATCAATCTAATATACAGATGATATACTACTCATATATGCACTGATCGCGCTCCACACTCCTTAGAATATAAAGTAGATAGTTTACGACGCATCACTTCGGTCTCTTATTATACTGATACATCGACTGAATACATACACGCCCGTAGGGCGTTATCTTATTTACGATTCACACTCTGCCTTTCCAACTTCAAGTTGTGCAGCCTGGTAAATAAGTGAAAGAGTGAAAGAGTTGACGGCGATGAAGAAGGGGGTTGAACATGTGAGCAGAAATATACAAGGTGGAGCTCAGTAATGAGCTGGTAACGATGGCGGGCATGCATGACGCATGACGTCCGAAGCATGTGCCAGACAGCCAGTGAATATGCGAGTCGTAGTAGCCTTAGTCACACGGTCCGTGATCGATCGGTATCACGCTCCAACATTCAGTTCAAAGTTACCATTCTGTCCGAGCTAATATGGCACTTCTACCGTAAGTTCATAATGACGTATTTTCTGACACATATATTCATCTGGGAAAAGATCTTGACTTTCAGAGAATCCGGAATTTACGACGGACTATCTACCGCCCCGTCCAGGTTCCCAGCCCGACATCCCCTTGTCAAAGGTAAAGAATTAAAAAAAAGTCGAAAAAAGCTGCGAAAGGTTACCTAAAGCTGTGCACTTTTTGTTCGTATAAGTGCTGGGGCTTACTGCATCCCACTGCGTACCTCTCCTTCTGCCCATCCACGCGTTGCCTCCCTTGTACGCTCACCCTATCGCTCTCGTGCTCGGCTACTCTCCTCTTGCATCTTCATCAATGAAACTTTAGAAACCATTATAGAATACACGATTGCCTCAGATTTACTATAAGCAGTACTCTACAATACAGTACCATCGTGCAACGTGTCCTTGTTGTCCCCATTCCCCAATACCCTCCAACAGCAATATGGCACGCGCGACAGATTCTGTGGACACTGATAATGTTGTAAGTCATAAATAACATCTAAATTTGTGCTGTGAACGTTCTCCTGGCCCTCAAAGAATCCAACGTGGTATCGCCATTGATCTGGTCGTCAGCGATGGTCAAGTGTGATTCGGATGCCCTGTGTTAGAGGAATATCAAGGTGGAGATGAAGAGCAAAGCGTGTTAGCCCGTTCTAGAAAAGGATGATGAACTGAAGGAAACCCAAAGGTCGCAGCCTTCCCTCCAGTCCTTCTTCACCACGCGCGAAGCATCTTGTCCTGCCCAAGGTTCCCATCTCGCGCCATGAGATTGTACATGTCGTCGAACCAAATTTAGAAATAATGCCAGCCTACTGTATTTCCGGAGCAGCAGTGTCACGACGTAGAGATGCCCACTTTCTGCTTCCTTGTGCAAAGGAGTTGCAGTAACCATCGCTATCTTGAGAATTCACATTGTAACCAGACTCGATCGGGAATTGCGCAATCTCGAGACGTCCATAGCTTGATGCAAGGCTCAAAGGGGTTGCGCGGTACAGATCCAGTTTATTAACGTCTGCGCCGCGCTGAATGAGTAACTCGGCCACGACAAGATGGCCCTTCGCCGATGCAATGTGGAGAGGAGTACAAAAGTTCCCAAGAGGGTTGAAATTTTACTGGTTGAGTGTCGATTTGCACCAAGTATTGCCATGATGCGCCCGGATGCAGAGTCAAATTCTGTCTGTCGAATGCCCAAGCCCGAGCCATTCCACGAGTTTATGAGGCTTGCCACGTGGTAGTTCAGCGAGCCTTGGACCAAAGGCCTGAAGACCCTCCCAGAGTTGTCTGACATACGTACCCAGCAACTTCGTGTTCAGGGAGTAGTCCTGATGGGGCTCTAATAAGGTTGGGTTCCTGGAAAGCAGGGTGGATTCCAATTTTTTGAGTGGGATACGACGGAGTTCTGCAGAAAAATGGGTCATTTCAGCGGGGTTAGGGTTAGAAGGTTGAGGAATAACCAATCACTGTGGTGCTAATGTAACGACAACTGGGTACACACACACTGCCCAGTAGGACATCGGAACCTCTTCTACAAACTATCTTCAGGTAACCTTATCTAAGACCGATTCCCATAATCCTCCGGCGGCACAAGACAAGGGACCAGCGGTACATCTCGAGGGCGAAAACACTATTGGGGGTATTCTTCCAAACAGATGCTGGGACCTGGTACACCACGGAGTAGTATTCGTGTATCTGAGCCCAGCCTTTCCAAGGACCGACAATCTTCGCATTTCTCACGATGTAAAGCGTTCCCAACGGGATAGTTCCAAATATTTCGGTAGCCGAAATGACCATCAGACGGATGTACCGGTTACGAGTGAGATGAATCGACGGTCACGCATGTCGAACAAGTAAATGTTCATGACTGTGACTAGTGAGACAGGCCCCCAATGGCGAATGAAAGCCAGGGTACTCACCACAATAAAAGAGAGATACAGTATCTATCGCCACAGGTCATAAGTGGAAGAGGACAAACGTCAGCAAGGGGTAGAGCTGGGAAGTGCGCGAAAAAGGAGATGAAAGCCAGGACAATGACGTGGCGGAGCGTCGGGAGCGAAGCGAAGCGGGAACAAGAATGCGAGGAGGATATGGGGATTAATGCTGAAATCCTTCCTTGACAAGCCAAAGGGAATCACATAAACCGCGCTGGACCTACTGGTGAATAGTCCGAATAAATAACGAGTGAAGTGGTGGCGGCGAAGTCGAGATGTAAAGGCGCCGAAGGAGACTTGGACTTGTACAACTCGCGACATTTCCAACTATATCTGCCTTCAAATGAGCAACAAGAAGCAATGCTTTCTATTCTAATGAATATATCTGAAGGCCTTGCGCGACAAGTAACGATGCAAGAGTAGCCTGCGTGTGCACAACCTACACAAGTTGTCCAGCTATCAGTATCTCTTTACGTGACATACGAAGTCGAATGATCAGCATACCTCTAAAGCTTGTTGTACCTCTAGCCGCCTCCGTGCCACCACAAGCCAATCATTCAGCAGTTTTCGCAGTCCCGCACAGCTGGTTCAACTCGCGCGTGGCACTATCCAAATCATTCTCATTCAAATGATACTCCACGCGCGCGCGAGGACGCCCAGCACGTCATTCCCGGGTACGAGTCCCTGGCGACGGAATTCAAACGTAGACAACACATGCGACGCGACGTGTGCAAGCACGTCCGCGCTATCGTCCGGCACGAGAGAAACACGCGAGACTGTGGGTGCGACGCTCATCGTGAACCACGATGCGAGGGCTGCCGAAGGCTCCACCCCGACGGTCCGGCACATTGCTGGCCTCAAGCGCATCGAGAGTGGCACAGACGACAGCATCGTCCCGCGCCGCTACCGCGTGGCGCAACACGCAAAGTTCGTCGCGGATAAGTCGAGTTGTCGAGTGCCACTCGCTACAGTCGCTTTAAGTTTGCGGCGAGCTCGTTGAATTTGGCGAGGCGTCTACCGCGCTTTCCATGCGGAGCTTGATTTCACGGATCCAGCGACGCTGGAGTTCAATCCCTTGTGCGATGACTTCCTCCATCAAGCTTCGGGAATGATCAGTATGGGAAGATTGACCACGGATGGAGAGACGGACCGCTCATTAATGATATCACTTTGAGGAAGGACGCTAGCGAGTCGATCGTTCCAGCAAGGTGGGTGAGAACCGGCTCAGAAGAGTGCAGTTCTTCGACTGCAGGGGCGACAAGCGGAAGTGGCTCTCCTGGTGCTAGCGGTTTGGGGGGCCAAGGAACTGGAGTCTTGGTAAAGCCGGGTGGGGGCTCATGTCCAAGCGGTAGCGACGCATTATAGACATCCCCTGATGGGGGTTGGGCAGGCTCGGAGCCAGCCAGAGTCTGTCGGTCGTGTGTTGACGCCTCGGCATGGGTACTCGGTGACTTTTGAAATGGCTTGCCCAGCTGCCCTGAAGTGCAGTCTCTGCCTCGAGAACTAGCTCTTCAACACCTTGCATAAATTAGATGCCTTCATTCCTGACGATGGTCGCAGCTTTCATGCTCTTGTCACGGGCCACGTCGGTGCCCGCCTTGACATCAGCCTTGAGTGAATCGCCTGCTTTTTGGACACGTTCTTTCGCCTCATCGATCTTCCTTTCTGCGGCAGCTTTTGCCGATTTTGACTTCGAAGGGACCTAGGCCTCCGGGACCTTGGCGGGAGTATTGTCGACCGCATAGCCCAGTTGTTTGCGCACATACGTGTAGGCGCCAGAGGACACTGTCTTAGGTATTCACGATGACCAATCGTGAGGACATCCCAATCATGGTCCTTCCCGTACTGGAGAACGCTGGGAGCGAAAGGGACATGCTGCAGGAAAAACGCGTGGTGTGAAGAGTTGTTGAATGCAATGAACGCGCTGCCAACGTAGAATGTCGTGGTTGCAGCGGTAGTGTAGAATATGAGCCTAGGGAGTAGACACTTCTTCCTTATTGGCGTTGCAGAAGAGGTGGAAGAAGTGCGAAGTCGCATCTGCTGTTTCTGTAACGAGTCACTGTGATGGGAGAAAATGAATAGTTGGTGAGAGCGAGAAAGTGAAGTTCTCACTCGACGGGAAATGCGAACAACGCCCCTGACCTGTCTTGAAGATGCCTGGGGTGACAGGCAAGCACGAAACATGCGTTAGAGGAATGCCCAATGGTGTGCTCTCGGCCTGCAGCTCTAGTGCTTGCTTCCAACTCCGAGCTGGCCGACGGAATGTCTACGGCCGTTGCCGTTTTCTCCAGGCCCACCCATCAATGCATCAACGAATAACGAGTTACAGTACACCCTCCCAATGGCCATGCCCGAGTACTGTAATGATGCACACTTTGCGGGATGCCCATTCCCCGGAACTAGTCTCGGGCTGCTGGAGGCTGTGCGGGCTGTGCTTCATAAATGACCTTCATAAATGACACTATAGTAGGCCTTCCTGAAAATAAATGCGCCATTCGCTTCTGCAAGATCTCGAATCGCCGCGCTACAGCCCATGTGTTCTCACGCTCATTTGTCCTGAATGTTTCTCCTACTCATCGTACTCATCGTTGGTTTTATGGTCGGACATCGCTATATCAATATTCCTGTCTTCGATGTAAAATTTCTCGGGGCCTACTTTTGAGATCACAATACTTATTATATATGTTCTGGCATCGCCTTTCCTCATTATCGAGGACTGGTTGGCTATAATATATTTGTAACGCATGCATGTTGTACATGTACTATTGACGCGATGACATTGACAGTTTGTTTGATTCCTTGGCAGTTGGCAAGTCATCGGGTAATGCACTCGACGAGAAAATGCTGCAAGGCGTCTAGAACTCCCTTAACTGGCTCTCTCATGCGATATGAAAGGTTCTGCCTCTGTAATGAGCCGTTGGTCACGGTGATTCAATAAGCTTCTCAGGTGTACTACGTGCTTAGTCAACAGAAACATCCGATGACCGTGATCGCCGGGATGCCCATTACAATTTATTAATTTATTGTTTGTCGGTGTCGGAGTTTGGAGTTGAACACAGCAAAAAAATGAAAAAATAGATGGCCCTAACCGGCCTAACCTACAGTAGCAGGATGCGTGAACGGGTTCAGAAGATTTCACTTCGCTTGTGGCAATGCGATTCCGTGCAGTGTCCCTCCTGTTCTAGTCATGTACGTACCTGCTGGTTCGACTTATTCCGATGAAAGGGCGGCATGGGGTCAGAACTCCCAGGTTAGACTTGAGCAAGTTCCGAGGCTATTCTTCCGTAGGAGACGGGAGGAGCACGATTGGAAGCCATGGCTTTCGCGGTCGATCTGAAAAGCCAAAAGGGGCGACTTACAGTAAGTTATTGTACGGCGGTAACCAGCGGAACTCCCGGGCTCAGGTGAGATGAGACTAATGGATACTTTCTGCCAGTGCCACAGCACTTAGGGCGCCTTTCGAGTCTGCACATGTATAAAAGCCTCAAGCCTTAGCCTTGCTCTCTTTCATCAACAAAGTTCTTCAGAGAACAGCTCAATAGTCTCTATCTTTCTTGCTTACAGTGCTATCCTTTCGCCGCTTCACTCCTCATACACGCTTTCATTCCACCCTACTGTCTTGTCGAGATGATCTCCAAGTCATTCACCATTCAAGCATTCATTGCTCTCATAATCCTCGGTTCGAGTTTGACACCCTGTGTGAATGCTGCTTCCATTGCTCCTGCCCGTCAGTTCCTTTTTTTTTTCTGCCTAGAAGGGCCTTGCTAACTTCTGATCTAGGGTTTTCCCGGCGCAAGGGCGAGTGGGCTGCTGTCCCGACGGCCAATACAGCTGCTAACGAGAAGCGATTCGGTAAGCTCTTCAGAGTCTTTCTCGGTCTCGTTGTATGAGGCTGATTTTGCTTACTTCCGGTCTAGGGTCTGCCGTTGATAGTCTCGTCGGGCGTACTCCAGTGATTGATAGTGCCCTTATGCTTCCGGTAGCCCGGGACGATTCAGACGAAAGCTCCACAGGGCCAACGGTAACATTCGATCCCTCCTCGGACGGTGACAACCTCTGTGACCCCTGCCAAACTGACTGCCATCCCGATGATCCGACCTGCAAAAAAGTCTGTTCGGACCTCGGCTGCCCTATAAACACATCCAATTGAGACTGGCAAATCAAAGGCGATTTTGTATATTTCTCTTGTACGAGAAGCACTTTGCTACCCTCCGAACTAGAGTTTGCCTGCAAGTAGACTAAACACGTAGGATAATCGATGAGCAAAGTAGTAGACTAATTTATTTGAACATATGCTCTTGATAGGTTTTGTAAAGGGGTCCATGTCGTCGTCCCGCTGAACTTCCCGTTTTCTGTGATGAATGATGTGAGGTATCATGAATCATGGTCATGAGATGAGTTTTTTCTTGTGGCTGTATGTGTGTTCAGGACCGCCAATCTTTTGAGGCTTTGGTGTTGAGATTTGCGCGCACGGGAGTCAGTGAGTCACCGGATCAACTGACCGGATCACTGATCCGCGTCTCGGATGTCCGAGCCCACTTTTTGTGCATATAAGTGCTGGGGCTTATTAGACGAACATTATGGACCGGAATATCATTACGCGTATACGATGATCACCACTATCAGATCGTCATCAGAGAGCGCATCCCACAGTGTGCCTCTCCTTCTGTCCATCCACGCGTTGCCTTTCTTGTACGCTCACCTCATTGCTCTCGCGCTCAGCTACGCTCCTCTTGCATCTTCACAAATGAAACAGAAACCCTCATAGAATACACAATTGCCTCGGATTAACTACAAGCAGTATCCTACGATACAGTACCATCGTGCAACGTGTCCTTGTTGTCCCCAATACCCTCCTACAGCGATATGGCACGCGCGACAGATTCTGTGGACACTGATAATGCTGTAAGTCATCAATAACATCTAAAGTTGTGCTGTGAACGTTCTCCTGGCCTCAAAGAATCCAACGTGGTATTGCCGAAGATCTGGTCGTCAGCGATGGCAAGTGTGACTCGGATGCCCTGTGTAAGAGGAATACAGTATCAAGGTGGAGATGAAGAGCAAAACGTGTTAGCCTGCTCTAGAAAAGAATAATGAACTGAATGCAACCCAAAGTCACAGCCTTCCCTCCAGTCTTTCTTCGCACACGCGAAGAATCTTGTCCCGCCCATGGTTCCCATCTCGCGCCATTTGATTGTACATGTCGTCGAACCAAATTTAGAAATAATGCAGCCTACTGTATTTCCGGAACAGCAGTGTCACGACGTAGAGATGCCCACTTTCTGTTCTTTGTGCAAAGGGGTTATAGTAAACCATTGCTATCTGAAATTCACATTGTAACCAGACTTGATCGTGAGTTGCGCAATCTCGAGACGTCCATAGTTAATGCAAGCTCAAAGGGGTTGCGCGGTACAGATCCAGTCTATCAACGTCTGCGCCGCGCTGAATGAGTAACTCGGTCACGACAAGATGGCCTTTCGCCGATGAACAATGTGGAGAGGAGTACAAAAGTCCCCAAGGGGGTTGAAATTTTACTGGTTGAGTGTCCAAGTATTGCCATGATGAGCCCGGATGCAGAGTCAAATTCCGTCTGTCGAATGTCCAAGTCCGAGCCATTCCACAAGTTTATGATGCTTGCCACGTGGTAGTTTAGCGGGCCTTGGACTAAGGTCTGAAGACCCTCCGAGAGTTTGTCTGACACACGTACCCAGCAACTCCGTGTTTAGGAAGTGGTCCTGATGAGGCTCTAATGAGGTTAGGTTCCTGGAAGGCAGGGTGGATTCCAATTTTATGAGTGGCGAGCTGAGGACACGAGGTGGTTCTGCAGAAATTGGGTGATTTCATCGGGGTTAGGGTTAGAGTGTTTTGAATAACCTGTACGACAACTAGGTCCACACGCACTGCCCAGTAGGATATCGGAACCTCTTCTACAAACTATCTTCAGGTAACCTTATCTGAGACCAATTCGCCAGAATCCCCTGGCCGCTCTCTTCACAGACATCGACACTTCAATTCTGTGCTGCCACGTTGGCCACCCAGGTCCGAGTCGAAATCGATTGGGTATGATACAGTACAACAGTACACGTACTTCAGATACTCAAGGCTTCGAGTCTCAACGACGTATGACTATTTGGGGTCGGCAAGCCACGGGGCCTTCTTGAGAACAAAGTCAAATGCCAACGAGATCGTTTTATACCCCGGGCCCTACAGTAGCCTGTCATGCAGGGAAGCAACTCAACCTCGCTCGCGAATATCACCGAGAGCAAGTTCAATGCGCTCAAGGTGCCCATTTGGACCATAACGGAGGGGTGCACTACACTGGTACGCACTCTGTACTCAAGCTATAACCCGGTTTGTTCGTCTGAGTCCTCGTAAGACGCGGCGATACCACGCCTTCCATGAGATATTACGTTGAATCAATCATTCTGAACTCATTCTTTTAATTACCACTGGACAATTCCCGGACATTCCTGTTTTATATCACACAACGTTATCAATCCGGAGAGAAAGGGAAACACGCAATAGTATGCTATATTGATGTACTAATCCCGATCGTTCGCGACCAATAGCCAGTAGCCACAATGCCGAGCGAGAGATTTCCACCGCCCTTGTCTGAATTTCCCAGTCCGTATGCGACATGTGTACGGCGCGCCTACATGTCCGGTGTGCGGAGATGATGAACAGAGACCACGACGGAGCGCCCGCCAAAGCAACACGCGCACGCGCACGATGGCCAGCCGGCCGCTGAAAGAAGCATTTTTGATGTCACGTGCTGATCGGTAAACTCACGCACGCTAGTACAATGTTTCCCTGGGGTTTTCGTGCACTTCCTTCGGATTGTATAGGCGAGGCAGTGTATGGTTGGCGTGCATAAGGAGACCCTACTTGCATTCGACGCACCGGCGGAGCTAGTTGTCAGTGACTGTCGTCGATTGGCGGCCCGGTTATTGTATTTAGTCCCCTTTGTACATCCAGGGCAAGTCGATGAACATGTGCGAATGGCCCGCGTTTTTATTTTCAATTGACTTCTGCTCACTTCTCTTCGCTTCTCAGAAGCTCCACGGAAATTATCTCAAAAATGTCTCCGCTCAAAGCGGCTCAATTCGCCATTCACTGATGTTTCTCTATGAAACCCAATCGATGGGTACCTCGCTGTTTACTTGTTAAATGTGAAAACTTCAATTGATAAAGTTCAAAATCCCACGGGAGATCGAGCCCATGATCTCAAATGACAGTTGCACGGGCGGTTTCGTGGACGGGTTCGGTATCTGACCCTGTGATAGATCAGATTATTAGAACAAGGTTTGAACCTTGTGCTCCCGGACAATGGATAGAAACCCTACGTGATGGTGATTACTCGGAAGCGGGGATGTAGCGCCCGCAGGGGACTAGCAGCAGGCAGGATGCGGATGCGGAACCAAGCCGTGTAAACGGTGAGGCTCGGGTCGACCTTACCAGGAGAAACGATGGCTAGCAGCTCCTCCCTGCGGTCACAGAACTTGGGGAAGCAAGACGTAGGAAGAATACTGTAATACTGAAGTATCATGTGTCTCATGAGGTGGCAACCGAGGACATGTGCTGGTGAAGAGGGTGGGGTGAAGGGGGACGAGCGGGTTCTTCAGGTTTGACCGGATGCGAATTTTGGCAGGTTGCAAGCTCGCCAGACCCTTGGCGCCAGACCACGTGTTAGGGGTAGAAGATACCTTGTCAGGGCTCGCATGGCCCCAACAATTCAATTCGATATAGGAAATCGGAGCGTCCTTGGGAAATTGAGGCCAATATTATCCCCAAGGAACGGTGTACTGAAACACGTCATGGAGCACACTGAGAGGACGTGCACGCAGCTACATGTTAACCTGGGATTTCCCATGATGCCTACGTATCGCATCGAAGACAGTCTGGCCATCATAGAAAGTTGTAGAGGGTGCGAAGGAAACTGTGCAAGGTCTTCGTGCAGCTCTGAAACGAGCAGGAAACTTCCAAGATCATTCGAGACGACTAGTAGCCCAAGGGGATTGCTGATAAGCAGCGAGCAAGGCTATCAAATTTGCCCGCCCTTTCCCCTAACGAACGTACCAAAAAGCGTTGCTATCTTCCATGACTTGACGATATATTCGCTATGATCGGTTTTGCCGAGGATTCGTGAGAAATGACCGGTTTCAGGTAATGCATCATGTTTTATTGGGCCGCCGTGCAAGGGAACGAAGGATACGAAAGGCAGGGGGGAAAGCAACGTCCAGAAAACTGCTAATGTCCTACGTATCCCCAGAGGGATGATTGAAGCCCCTCAGGTGCCGCATGAACATGGGCACAGATGACTGCCGAGTTACTGACATCTGTATTAAGTACGGTAGAAACCCGCAGCGGGGCTCAGAGCTTGACGCATCCGATGAGCTGCGCATATATTTGCTTGATGACCTTGGCACGGCAAAATATTCGACCTGATGAAATGTCTTAGGTAGATGGGTCACTGCTGAGCCGGGGCCCGGCACTTCAGTAAATAACGCATCTCCATGAAGGAAACTGGCGACTGAGGAGATCAGAATTGCATCGTAAATGACTCGCATGAACATCATCCGATTCGACATCCGGTCCGAGGAAGGACGATCGCAACCCAAAACGGGATCTCGTGCTTAGGGGGCATCGCTGCTCGCGCTGGAATTGATTCGGGCGATGGAATAACAGTTATAATACCTTTATACATTTGAGTAGATTATCATTCTGTAAACGAAATCAACGTCTTTAGGCCTGCTGTGTGATAATGAATTGGTAACCAACCTTTGGGGATGTGATAATGAACAGAAGACTCGCACATAGTGGTGCTTGAGTGCTTGAGCGATCAACCGGTTTCATCCCAAACTGACTGTTTTTGATATATTGAAAGTGGTTCTTTTTTTCTTGCTGAAGACGTGGATACTTTACCTGCCCGTCAAATGTGGATCAGGCAAGAAGCAGTCCCGCTTGAACACACCCATGGAGGTGCCGTGGAGATGACCAAGTAGGTCTGCAGTGGGGTCCCAATGATTGACATGAGCTGCCAGTCCGGTGGTAGAGCAGGAACCAGGGCAAGTAGAGAAGATCAGGAGTGAAGCTTTTATCCAGCTCCGGAGTATTTTCAAAATTTGGGCGCGTGATGATCTTCAGGAATAGAGGGACAGAAAGTGGGAAGAGTATTAGTGCGTACGCACTCATGCCACGTGCTCAGCGCTCAACTTTCGGGATTTAGCGAGACCTGTTCAACCAACCGCGCTTCTGCCTCGACAACTAACAACAAACAAACAGCAGAAGAAAAGCCCTCTCCCCGCCAAAACGTTCATTGGTTTACCCGACAACACGACCTCAGCTCTCCGAAACCTGTTCAGATCATTGACATCCAAGTCTGGCGCCCGCTTTCCAACCGCACCGTGATGGTTTTCTCATGTCTGACATGCTTCTTGTACATCATACCGTACGTGTGGCGCGCCGTCTATTAATTTTTCCGGTAACGATTCCCCGTAATGAAAGAGAAATTCGCTATTCCGCCTGCCGATGGGTGCCCTTTCTTCAGAGTGCGGAGTCGGGTGTGCTCCGCACCCAACAAATTTCGTAAAATCTGGAACAAGTCGTCTCTATTCTGCAGGTGCTTTGAACTGTATGTACCCTGGGAAGACGAGCCATCGGCCCTTGACTAGCTTGTATCAACGTCCCTACTTTCCGATCCGCACCTGGGAGAGTGGGACCACACCAATGGTGAAACCCTTAAATGATGAATCAGGCGAAAAAATACTCCTGTCATAGGTCCTTTTTTCGTGTGCACAAGAAGACCTTTAAGAACGTGCATGTATCTCTAATATTCTTCATTAGCCATTAGCGTCTCGCCCATACATGGTGCGCGAGATGCATCCCACTCTCCTTCTACCCACTCTCTTTTGCTTCGTGACATTGCCCGCCGTAGTGCTCGTACGTGTCTTATTCACGCTTGCCCGTTTGAATGACTCGTTTTGTGACTTATGTTGCGATGCCTCGGCAGTTCGTAAACGCGGACGCGTCGCATATTCTTCGCAGGAGCCTCCACCCCCGTCCCCGCTTCCAGCAACGCGGTGTCAGTCCTGGAGTTTGGACCGCGATCGGATGCTTCACGTTAGTCATCGCACGACCCTTGCGACTTGCGAGAGAGTTGATCTTCTGACTTTGTTACAAATTAGGGACAATGTCGCAGCCCGCACACTCACATCCGTCGGCTATACGGACGCAAAAAATATGACTGTTGAAAACTGCGTGATTTTCTGCAACACGCAGAAATTTATCTATGCCGGTGTCGAGTTTGGCCAAGAGTGTTGTAAGTGATATTTTTTCAACGTCGCCCACGGCTCTCCTTTGATTCTCAATTCTATTGTTTTGATCACATGGCCTGGGATATAAGATTGTGGGAACGTCATCTCCACTAGGGCGGCAACCGTTGTAGATTCGGATTGTAGCTTTCCATGCAATGGCAACGCAAATGAAACTTGTGGTGCTGGCAACCGCATAAATCTGTATTGGAATGGTTCTGCACCCCCAGCTGCGCCGGTCATCGCACCGAATAGTGGACAGTGGATTTCCTTGGGGTGTTATATGTACATCCACTTTCCTTTTTCAGTAAAAAGCGGATCACTGACTCTTCTGTGCCTGTCTCATTAGCGACTCCCCGGCGATGAGGACTCTGACTGTCCCAAAAGCCGTCCTTGGCGGTGCTTCTAACAACAGTGTCCAAAGTTGTACCGATACCTGCTTCTCCTCGGGTTACCCCTTGGCCGGTGTGGAGTACTCCCATGAGTGCTGTACGTATTATCTATCGCCTCTATTTGCCGCACTTGTCCACTCAGCGTGTCCCCCAAAGACTGCGGTGCCACCATCGCCAATGGCGGCGCTCCGACAGCCCCAAGTGATTGCCCCATGGTCTGTTCTGGAAATAGCTCCGAGTTTTGTGGTGGTCCAAACCGCCTTAATGTCTACAACTATACCGGTACCGACCTTCCGCCTCGGGATAGAGGCGGCGATGATGGGTCGCCAGTTTTCCCCGTCATTTCCAATCTCCAAATGGGATGGTCATACAACGCCTGCTGGGTGTAAGTTGCCTCTTTGGGCATACTTAATGCAAAAGATTTGATAAAACGGGAAAATACCCAGGGACAATGCACATGGACGCGCTTTCCAAACCGAGCTTCCGGATAACCAAACTTTGACTGTGGAAGGCTGCATTGCCTCATGCTCATCGCAGAACTTCTCACTTGCCGGTTTAGAATACAGCGTCCAATGCTGTACGTTTATCCTCAACGCTGATTAATCGATCATCCGCTAGTCAATGAATCACTGATTACTCTTTATAGTTTGTGGTAACAACCTTGTTCAAGGTTCCGTTAGAGCTCCTGATGGTGAGTGTAATATGGGTTGTCGCGGAAATACCACGTCAGTCGCTAGTTTCTCTCTGTATTAACTGTCTGGTTGATTTAACAAATCACGGACACCAGCGAAGCTTGTGGTGGACGAGACCGACTTTCGGTTTACACCTCCACAGGTTCCGTAACCGCTTATCCAATACCCACTGTGCTGACGACGGACCTCCCTGGAAATTGGAAATATTCGCGATGCTTGGCGTGCGTATACTTTGCCTTCCTGGCCCATGTAACCCAGCGGAGGGTTGGTTGCTCACTCAAGATTCAGGGAGCCTGGCGCCGTTCGGGTATTTCCGTATCAGGTCATATTCCCACACAACAACTCGGCCCAAAACTGTCTTGCACAATGCTCAACCTTTGGTTATCCCGCGGCGGGTATGGAAGCCGGCGATGAGTGCTGTGCGTGTTCTACTGCAACTGAGCGTTTTCTACATCACTCACGGAAACATCGCTCAATAGGGTGCGGCGACACGGAGGATATCACTAACAACGGAGGAACAACTGCCCGGAAACCGACTGCACGACGGCTTGCTCGGGAGACCCCTTACATCTTTGTGGAGGTGCCCAGAGGCTGCAACTTTACCTTTGGAACGGCACCCTGAACAACTGGCAGATCCCCGCCAACATCGGCCGATATGAGGTACGCACGAAATACCCCCTTCTTATACATGGACGTGCGTACTACAAGGCCACCCAACGTAGTATCTTGTTCCTGGCCTCGTGCCTCCGCTGCTTGCCACAGTCGGTATAAACGGCAAGGTTTCTTTCCTCGAGAAGGGCGGCACGTCTGAGTTTCCGAACTCTACTGGCGCATACGAACTCGACTTGAGTCTCGTCGACGATTTTCACCATGCTTGGCGCGAAATGCACGTTAAGACGGACGTATTCTGCTCTGGCGCAGTCGTCCTTCCGGATAAGGCTGCGCGTATCCTCAATGTTGGTGGCTGGTCGCTCACCTCAACGTTTGGTGTCCGTCTTTACGCCCCCGATGGTTCGCCTGGCGTCAATGGCACGAATGACTGGGAGGAAGACCCGGATTCTCTCCTACTGCAGGTACGCGTGGTGCACCTACCGTATTACGTGTACAGAATCTGTGCTTAATGAATTCATCATACAGGGTGGACGTTGGTATCCGACCGCACTTGTTTTGTCTAATGGCAGTGTCCTCGTTATGGGCGGAGAGACAGGCGCAAACGCTCCAGCCAACCCGACGCTCGAGATTCTCCCCGCGTTTCTGGTGGTAGCACGTTACTCTTCCTCGACTGGCTCGAACGGACGGATCCGAACAATCTCTATCCTTTCCTTCATGTTCTCCCTAGTGGTCGTATATTTGTTGGTGAGTTTGAAACGACCGATTTCTCTAACCTGCTTCACTGAGACTCATGGGCAGGGTATTACAATGAGGCACGAATTCTTGACCCGGTGACATTCGCCACCGTCAAGGTCCTTCCCAACATCCCTGGTTCTGTCACGAGCTTCAGCGCTGGCCGCACGTACCCGAATGAAGGCGCATCCGTACTTCTACCTCAATATGCCCCCTACACAGACCAGATCACTGTCCTGATCTGTGGTGGATCCAACTTTGGGAATGCCTTGGATAACTGCGTATCGATACAGCCCGAGGCTGATAACGCAACGTGGAGTATCGAACGAATGGTTCGTCCCTTCGTCCCCGTCTCATCAAGACTATCAAACTGACAGATCTGAGAGTAGCCCTCGAGGCGTGTCATGCCCTGCATGGTGGCACTTCCAGACGGCACTTACATGATCGTGAACGGCGCGCATCAAGGTGTCGCCGGCTTTGGCCTCGCAAGCGACCCGAACCTCTCAGCGCTGCTGTACGATCCTTCGCAACCAGTCGGCTCGCGTTTCTCGATACTCGGCAACACAACAATCGCCCGGTTGTACCACTCCGAGGCTACCCTTCTTCCCGATGGCCGCGTGCTGATCTCAGGCTCGGACCCTCAAACGCCGGGGCTTCCCGAGGAACTACGCATTGAGGTGTACATCCCACCATATCTAACACAGGGTTTACTCCAGCCCATTTTGACTGTACCAAACACCGACTGGGCATATGGCAGGCAATACCGGATCACGGTCCGCTTGTTCCAGGGACAGAAGATGCGCGTCTCGCTTGTTGCGGCGGTGTCGAGCACCCATGGAAATACGATGGGCGGACGCACCATCTTCCCAGCTTTTTCGTGCCGGAGTCACATCTGTACCGTCACTGCGCCACCAAATGCGCAAGTTTCTCCTCCGGGATGGCACCAGCTGTTTGTTCTTGACGGCCCGACACCATCGCATGGCGTGTTTGTACGCATTGGTGGTGATCCCGCCCAGCTCGGCAACTGGCCAGCTCTTCCTAGTTTCCACCCGCCTGGCGTATGAGCCTACCTGCAGTGCATCCTCAAAAGAAGCTTGATCATGTCAGCTCCTAGCCAGTTTGAATACTTAGTATCAACATAACCTCGTCTATCTTTTCCTGTTTTCTCTTTTTATTCCTCGGCGAGTCGTCGCACTGCGGACATCCCTCGGACTATCCACCTAATCGGACACTTCACTACTTATTCGCCAGTCGGATTATTTCTCCTATATTATAATTGTCATTAGCGACCGTCTGTCAGATAGATGATGGGTGTATACAATCGATTGTAAATACCCTCCCAAATCGTATATTGGCACGTGACCTTCACCTTACTACTTCGTTCATCTCGATGCGCGCAGTAGATTATGACGTCGTACAAATACTAAGACAGTTTGAGTTCCAATTAGGATTACGCTATTTATCCTTACATGGTAGCCTCTGTAAGTCCAAATCAAACCAGAGGTCCTCACTCCTTTGAAGTTCAATTCATCCGATCCGAGAAAGCTGTTGATCCTAGTAACTCCGAGACTTGTCGCGCAATCCCTGGCCACTGGCTACCAATCCTAACTCCAACAAAGATATTTCCGCGAAATTCGTCGGTGCCTCCTTTTTCGTTATATTGTCTCAAGTTTGCGTTCTATAACGCGGGCACGCCTGCCAAACACTGGACAATAGCTTTCTGTCTCGTCGTATGTTTTTTCTTCGAATCAAGCTATTAACCAAGGTATCTTGCTGCCGGAACTGTGGCTATGATACCCCAAGTCCATGTATACGGTATACGTAGTCAACCTCACTTGCGAAAACTGGCGAACGTTCGGAAGGCTATCCACTGGTTGTTGACGTAAATATATGCTGCATTTGTTTTGCGTAGGACGTCAAAAACTGGGTTACATAAGTGTGGAACAGGGTCAAGATTACCATACTGTGTGAATGAAATCGAACTCTAACAATGTTACAGCTAAAATCTGGGAAGCACTATTCTGACATCTAACGTATCAGCTTGTGTTGTGCAAAACGATAATAGTTATAAGTAGACAAACGAGTGTTTCGCTGTGTCCTGCTAGTGGTCATTATAAAACAGAAATTCACGAAGGAAATAAGAGTGTGACGAAGTCCACCAAGTTCAGGTTCTTTTTTATACCGTTTCAACGCTGGAGGATGCATGCACTGGCATGGTCGAGTTGGGGAAATGAGGTAGAATAGGTACAGGATGAGAAGTCAGGATCCCCTGTGGCGGGGCTGATGCCAGTGGCACAGGTGCGGGACGAACAGTTGGCAGGAGACCTGGCGGCCCCGTGGCCAGCTGGCACTGGTGCTCCATCCCGGGCTCACCAAAGCTTTTCGCTGTGTAAAATGACACAGTGTCCGAATCCGAATCCTTCAAGGTCATAGAATCATGATTAGGCGTGCCTTCCATAGAAATGGACAGGGTCGACGATTGGTCAGTGAGGGAGATGCTCAAGCTGTCCTTATTTCGACCGATCTGGACCCTGGTAGGGTTTGTGACGCCAACGTTTCTCTTTACATAACTGCAAAAATGAGTGATGAATAAGGACAGACCAAATAAACAAATTACGCACGCAAGCGGCGCTCCGTGGGGAGTGGACGTCGACTTGCCGATACGTCGGGCGAGCGACTTGTATAGGCGATAATAATGTCCGCGTGCCTCAGCAGCAAAGCCGAACAGCGCGAAAAATACAAACGCACATAAAACAAGCGACCAGCGAAACATCTCGATGTTGCGAGACATCACAAGGTCATTCCTCCAAATAAAGCCTGCAACCTGTACGACCTCAGAATAGTGGCTGTGCATGCGAGCCCAGCCTTTCCAAGGTACAAAACCCATCTTCGCATCGGACACGATGTAATACGTCCCTATTGGGATGGTCCCGAGTATCTCCATGGAAGAAATAGCCATCAGGCGGAGGTACCGGCCACGATTGGCACCGGAAATTAACTGCATGTGGTTTCGTCTGCACTTGTAGAACGCGTAAATAGCCATGACTGATACTAATAAGCCACGGTAGCAAATCGTGAAGGGAAGCTAGGAATACTCACCACAATAGAAGAGAGAAATAGTGCCAATTGCCACGGGCCATGCATGAAAGAGGACAATGGATAGTATCGTATTCCACATAGAGAACATAGGGCCGATATCCTCAAGTATGCTGTATCGATTGCTTGAAACAACGTACGCTAGATTGTGTCTTTGTATACAACCAGTTGGCAGAAAATGGCTAAGCGCACTCACCAGCAATCATCTGTAGAACTGGAATCCCAACACCAATTAACAAATCATATATCAAGTTGCGGCGCTTCTCGAAATCTGTGATTCCTGCCGTTTTCATCCTAGCAACCTTGTAGACCTGGCGATTGATACAAAGTGAAGAAGCCGGTAGTGCAACATTGAGCGCAACTTGAATTTGCGTTGCTGTGGGGTGACGGAGAGTGACTGAGTGAGTGAACGAGAGACAGCGTATAAACAGACATACAGATATCACAGTAGACCGGAGCCCTGTTGACCATGTTCTTGTTCCATACGATCGAGTTGATGCATTGCATGAGACATCCAAGACCAGTCCAGATCATGTATAAGCAGGTGCCTGCATTCCGAGCTGCGCCGTACAACTTTAGAATGAGTACTCCAACCACGTGTGTATTTTCACGTTACCTTCAAGGTGCCAATACAAGGGAATGGCGCACAACACAAAACCAATGAAAGAGAATCCAGTGTAAACTTCATTGGGAGGGGGAGACATAGTGTGTAATTAATAAGAACACGGCCGGGGAATGGGAGGCTGAGCTTTCTTGAGCAGAACAGCCTGAGAGCGGGCGTCCTTAAAAATGAGATGGAAAACGATTGAATGGGTCACCAATGACTAGTTTTGAAGCCACCGGCCCAGCGGCTGATTGCCAGTGCTTCGGAATCATTGGGGAATCATTGGAAGTGCCAAATGCGAATGTCGAGAGAAACATTTGCTTTCTTTCACCGTTCCGTTTTGGGAACGTGGGACAAAGGGGCTGCTTTATTCATTTACAGGCCAATAATCAGGGTTATGATATATGAAGGTGCTCTATGAGGACGGTACCTCAAGCCGGCGGTTTGTGGCTGCACACATTGGGATCTCCCTTTCGTCGATCAGCGCTCAGCCCGATATCTCAGAAAGTTTGAAAGACACGGTCTACTAAGTTAGCTTATATTTCATAATATCTTTCGGATGATTCACCTTTTTGATGGAGAACCCTGGTGTGAGATGGATAACAGCCTGTTGCACATTAATAGACTCACTTTTCCAAGGCGTAGCTTACCGACTTTGTTTACGGTACAAATATTGAAACGAACTTCGATAGCCAAAAGCCCAAAAGTAGAACAAGTCCCGTTGCAGTGTCCCGCCAGACAACCTTCGAACAACTTGCAATTGCCAATTGGCAGCGCTATCATTTCCTTGGAGGACACGATGGACAGTTTGACAGCTGATGCTGCCCGGAACGAAGCGTCTGAGCGCCCGCCCGCCACCGGTTCCGGGCCGTTCGACTTTTTCGCTCTTTTTCAAATTGAAGCCTCAGGCGGCCTCACGGCCTCACGTCCATCCTCCCTCTCGACCACATAGCTATAGTAAGTCCAAATCAAACCAGAGGTCCTCGCTACTTTGAAGTTTATCCGATCCGAGAAAGTCTTGAAGAAAGTTGATCCCGGGATCCATCTGCCAGTAACTCCGAGACCTGTTGCGCAAGTCCTGGCTACCACTGCTAACTCTGCGTTCTCCTACGCACGCACAGCCAAACTTAGGCCAGAGATAATAGCTCGCTCGCTCGTCGCTTGTTTTTTTCTCCCAGTCAAGATATTAGCCAAGGTCCCCTGCTGGCCGAACCGTGGCTATGATACCTCAAGTCCATGTAGTCAACCTCACCTGTGAAAACTGGCCAACATTCGAAAGGCTAGTATTGCTGATTGTTATTGACGTAAATATATGCTACATTTATTATGCATAGGATGTCAAAAATAGGAATGGGCTACATCAGTATGGAACAGGGTCAAGATGACCGTATTGTGTGAATAAAATGAAACTCTGAAGGCAATAATTCTATGTCATAAAGTTACAACTAAAATCCGAGAAACACTATTCTGACATCTAACGCATCGGCCTGCTCTGTACAACACGATAATAGTCACATGTAGACAAACGAGTGTTCCACTGTGCCCTGCTTATACCGTCTCAACGCTTGAGGATGCATGCACTGGCATGGTCGATTTGGTCGTGTCGGGGAAACGAGGTAGATCAGATGCAGGACGAGGTGTTTGTAGGATCCCGGTGGCGGGGCTAACGGAACAGATGCGGGACGAACAGTTGGCAGGAGCACCGGCGGCGGGACTGATAGACCAGATACCGGACGGTCAGTTGGCAGCAGACCTGGCGGCGGGCTAGTTGGCACTGGTGCTCAATCCCAGGCTCACCAAAGCTTCTCGCCGTGTAAAATGACACAGTGTCCGAATCCGAATCCTTCAAGGTCATAGAATCACGATTAGGGGTGTTTTCCATGGAAATGGACAGGGTCGAAAACTGGTCAGTGAGTGACTCGGAGATGCTCAAGCTGTCCTTGTTTCGACCAATTTGGGCCCTGGTAGGGCTTGTGATGTCACCGTTTCTCTTCACATAGGGGACTAATGGAGTACTGGAAAAAACGAGCGATATGCTCAGATGAATAAGGACAGACTAATAAACGAATTACGCACGCAAGCGGCGCTCCGTGGGGAGTGGACGTCGACTTGCCGATACGTCTGGCAAGCGACTTGTATAGGCGATAATAATGTTCGCGTGCCTCACCAGCAAAGCCGAACAACGCAAAAAAGATAAACGCGCATAAGACAAGCAACCAGCGAAACAGCTCGAGGTTTCGAGAAGCCACAGGGTCATTCCTCCAACTAAAGCCTGCAACCAGTACGACCTGGGAATTGTCGCTATGCATTCGAGCCCAGCCCTTCCAAGGTACGAAACCCATCTTCACATTGGACACGATGTAATACGTTCCTATCGGAATGGTCCCGAGTATCTCCATGGAGGAAATAGTCATCAGGCGGAGGTACTGGCCACGATTGGCACCGGAAAGTACTTGCATGTGGTTTCGTCTACGATTGTAGAACGCGTAAATGGCCATGACTGAGACCAACTGAATAAGCCACGGTACTACGATAGGAAAGAGCGAAGGGAAGCTAGGAATACTCACTACAATAGAAGAGAGAAATAGTGCCAATCGCTACGGGCCATGCGTTCAAGAGGACAATGGATAGCGGCGTATTCCACGCGGACATCATAGGGCCGATATCCTCAAGTATTCCATAACGATTCCTTGAAACAACGTGCGCTAGATTGCGTAGTTGTATACAACTGGTTGGCAGCAAATGGCTAAGCGCACTCACCGGCAGTCATCTGTAGAACCGGAATGCCAACACCAATTAACAAATCATATATCAAGTTGCGGCGCTTCTCAACATCTGTGATCCCTGCCGTTTTCATCCTAGCAGCCCTGTAGAGCTGGCGATTGATACAAAGTGAAGAAGCCGGTACTGCGACATTGAGCGCAATTTGAATATGGATTGCTGCGGTGTGGCGGAGAATGAGACAATGAGTGAACGTGAGAGAGCGACATAAATGGACATACAGATATCACAGTAGACAGGAGCCCTGTCCATCGTGTTCTTGTTCCATACAATCGAGTTGATGCATTGCATGAGACATCCAAGACCGGTCCAGATCATGTATAAGCAGGTGCCTGCATTCCAAGCTACGCCGTACAATTTTAGAATGAGTACTCCAACCACCGTGACAAGCGTACTTCCACGTTACCTTGAAGTTGCCAATACAAGGGAATGACACACAACAAGAAACCAATGAAAGAGAAAGCAGTATAAACCTCATTAGGAGGGGGAAACATAGTGTGTAATCAACAAGAACACGGCCGAGGAATGGGAGCTTTCTTGAGTAGAACAGCCTGAGAGCGGGCATTTTTAAATTGAGACCGAAAATGATTGAATGAGTCGCCAGCGACCAATTTTGAAGCGGCTGATTTTTGGTGCTTTGAGACCATTGGGGAATCATTGGAAATGCCAATGTCAAGAGAAATATTGCTTTCTTTCACCGTGCCGTTTTGGGAACAAGGAACAAAGAGACTGTTTTACCAGTTTGAAATAACCCCTTAGCGCCTTAGCGCTCACTTGAACGTCTCGTTCTCAGCGGCGTCTTACCAAGTCTCTCACTACCGCCTCGGAGGCAGAGCGGCCATTGTAAAGGGGATCAGGTTATGGTAGATGAAGGTACTCTATGAAGGCGGTACCTCAGGATCGATTAGGTCGATTAGGAATAGTACTTCATTCATCTCACCTTGACACAAGTAGTTAATTATGACGTCGTAAAAGTGCTACAGTAGGACAGTCTGAGCTCCAATTAGGATTACACTATTTATGCTTACCTGGTAGCTAAGTCCAAATCAAACCAGAGGTCCTCGTTACTTTGAAGCTTATCCGATCCGAGAAAGTTGATCCCCGACCCATCTGCCACCTCACGTGCGAAAACTGGCAGACATTCCGTCCGAAGGCTATCGCTGATTGTTGACATAAATATATGCTACATTTATTATACATAGGGTGTTAAAAAAACTGGGAATGGGCTTCATCGGTGTGGAACAGGGCTAGGATGACCGTACTGTGTAAATGAAGTGAAACTCTAAAGGCAATAATTTACTGTAATTAAGTTACAACTGAAATCTGGGAAGCACTATCCTGACATCTAACGCATCAGCTTGGGCTATGCAAAACGATAATAAATACATGTAGACAAACGAGTGTTTCACTGTGTCCTGCTAGTGATTATAATCTCAGGAAGAAACAAGAGTGTAACAAAATCCGCAGTTCTTTATACCGTTTCAACGCTGGAGGATGCATGCATTGGGATGGCAGATTTGGTCGTGTTGGGGAAATGAGGCGGAGCAGATGCAGGATGAAGAGTTGGCGGGATTCCTGGTAGTGGGGCTGATGGCACAGATATGGGACGAACAGTTGGCAGGAACACCGGCGGTGGGACTGATGGAACAGATACAGGACGAACAGTTGGCAGGAGACCTGGAGGCGTGGTTGACTGGCTGTGGTGCTCCATCCCAGGCTCACCAAAGCTTTTCGCCGTGTAAAACGACACAGTGTCCGAATCCGAATCTTTCAAGGTTATAGAACCATGATCAGCGGTGTTTTCCATAGAAATGGACAGGGTCGAAAATTGGTCGGTGAGAGACTCGGAGATGCTCAAGCTGTCCTTGTTTCGACCGATTTGGACCCTGATAGGGTTTGTGACGCCACTGTTTCTCTTCACGTAGGGGACTGATGAAGTACTGCAAAAAATGAGCGACGTATGCCCATATGAATAAATAAACGAACTACGTACGCAAGCGGCGCTTCGTGGGGAGTGGACGTCGACTTGCCAATACGTCGGGCGAGCGACTTGTATAGGCGATAATAGTGTTCGCGTGCCTCACCAGCAAAGCCGAACAATGCGAAAAAGGCAAACGCGCATAAAACAAGCGACCAACGAAACAATTCGAGGTTGTGAGACGCCACAGGGCTATTCCTCCAAATAGATCCCGCAACCTGTACGACCTCGGAATAGTCGCTATGCATGCGAGCCCAGCCGTTCCAAGGTGCCAAACCTATCTTCGCATTGGACACGATGTAATACGTCCCTATCGGAATAGTCCCGAGTATCTCCATGGAAGAAATGGCCATCAGGCGGAGGTACTGGCCACGATTGGCACCGGAAGTTAGCTGCATGTGGTTTCTTCTACGCTTGTAGAATGCGTAAATGGCCATGACTGAGAGTGTAATAAGCCACGGTAGCAAGAAAAGCTAGAAATACTCACCACAATAGAAGAGAGAAACAGTGCCAATTGCTACGGGCCATGCATAAAAGAGGAAGATGGATAGCATCGTATCCCACACAGCGAACATTGGGCCAATATCCTCAAGTATGCCGTAACGATACAAGGAAACAACGTACGCTAGATTGCGTCCTTGTATGCAACCGGTTGGCAGCGAATGGTTAAGCGCACGCACCAGAAATTATCTGTAGAACTGGAATGCCAACGCCGATTAACAAATCATATATCAAATTGCGGCGCTTCTCGACGTCTGTGATCCCTGCCGTTTTCATCCTAGCAACCTTGTAGAGTTGGCGATTGATGCAAAGTGAAGAAGCCGGTACTGCAACATTGAGCGCAACTTGAATATGCGTTGCTGTGGGTGACGGAGAGTGAGTGAACGAGAGACAGTGCATAAACGGACACACAGATATCACAGTAGACCGGAGCCCTGAGCACGGTATTCTTATTCCATACGATCGAGTTTATGCATTGTATGAGGCATCCAAGACCGGTCCAGATCATGAATAAGCAGGTGCCTGCATTCCGAGCTACGCCGTACAATTTTAGAATGAGTACTCCAACCACGTGTGTATTTCTACTTACCTTCAAGGTGCCAATACAAGGAATGGCACACAACACGAAACCAATGAAAGAGAATGCAGTGTAAACCTCATTAGGAGGGGGAGACATAGAGCGTAATTATCAAGAACGTGACCGGGGAATGGGAGCTTTCTTGACGGAGTAGAGCAAAGTGAGTGTCCTCAAAAATGATACAGAAAATAAATTGATTGGATTGAACGGGTCGCCAACGACTAATTTTGAAGCCGCTGGCTCAGCGGCTGATTGCCAGTGCTTTTGGGTTATTGGGGGGATCATTGAAAATGCCAATGTCAAGAGAAATCATGCTTTCTTTCACTGTGCCGTTTTGGGAACAAGGAGCAAAGAAGGGGCCGCTTTACCATTTACAAGAACCTCTTAGCGCTAACGCACTAGCGTCTCGTTCTCTCACTACCGCCTCGGAGGTAGAGCGGCCATTGTAGAGGGGGATCAGGGTTATGATTGATGGAGGTGTTCTATGTCAGACCCTGTGGCTGCACGCCACGGGATCTCCCCTTGGTCGATCAGCCCGATATCTCACTCGATTCATCACAAAGTTCGAAAGACATGCTAGCTTATAATTTCAGTAACAGTTTCCGGATAATTCGAGTTACAGTAACTTATGTTTTTGATGGAGAATCCTGCTTTGGGATGACTGAAATTCAGATACAGAGAAAATTTGTTGATCTGTCATGTAGCCCACGTGGGCGGTTGCCGAGTTGGCATGGTACAGTATGGTCGGCATGGCAGTCAGTGAGTGACACAAACAAAGACCAACCTACGGGCCAGCGCGACTAAGTTACAGTAGTAGCCCTTTGTTCTACAAACTCTCTAACTTACTAGAGACCCTAATGATGTGCCTTGACTCTTGTTCATGCGACTCGAAAATGCAATCGCTACGTCTGCTCTGGATGACACACCCACCCTCGCGGCTCAAGTTTAGCTAAGGAATACCAGTTTTACTCCACATCTCATCATTCTCATGGCGTTCCTAGACGGCGCCCGCGATCTTTGTATTGCGTGGCACAACTACGGAAGCTAGCTGCTGTAGCGAGAATTCGAGGGTGAATGGCAAGCTCAGCCAGTAAGGGATAAGATACCACGATTGTCTTTAACTATGATCTATCAGTTTCACTGTGAAGAGGATGCGTCACCGTGCCGATATAAATCTGATAGCAATTAAGAGTCTCGGGAAACGCATCGCAAGACGAAGAGGATTCTTGGTAGGGATAGATGACAGTCACGGATGAAGCAGAGGGATCCCGTGTCACAGTAAGTTAAGTTAATGAAAAAAGTAATTTGTTCCAAGCCAGACGGCGCAATGAAGGCGCCCGTCGTCAAACCGGAGAAAGGCAAGGCAGCCTAGGAACTACTTTCGCGCGATACACCCATGATACTCATATTGGCTCATGTACTCCTTACAGTATTTACTCCAAACAATTTGTTGTTCAACTGTCACAGAATTTTGATTTCTGCAATACTGAACGTAATATCTAAAAATGTTGAATCGTAGAAGGCCAAAGACCAACTCGGCCGACCAGGATCCGGCAACCGCCCAAGTACTACAGCTGGGCTTTCCGCGATAGGTGCGTGTGAAGTTGAGGGTAGTTGCATTTCCAAGGCGGTGTCGACGACAGGTAGGACTCAGCCCAGACAATGTGTCCTCGCTAGCGGCTGCTCAGACTGCTCTGTCATTGCCTTCAGCCTGGTGGTCGGCTGCCATGGAACGTGCGTCATTTGTGGACAGGGCAGACGTGCCTGGCTGAAGGTCAGCCAGGTCAGAGTCAGCCGCTGGGCAGTCCGTTTCCGTAGGCATATCAACCCGCGACTGAGCAGAGTCACACATGGGACGCGACAAAACGGGTCTGCAAGTGCTAGCCGGGGGTGTCCATCCGAGAGCATGGGCGATACGTTCGAACTCGGCAATCCCACCCAATTTTTGGATGGCAAGATCCACGGACACTGCAGCAGTTGCCTGAAAAAGTGTCATGAGTGAAGTGTCATGCAGAGATGGATATATTACCGGCATTGTTCCTTCCACGCGGTTTCGATCCTCCTCAGGATCCTTGCCCAACGGGTACTCGGCAGCTATCCTGTGCGCCTGGGGCAGGGATGTGTTGCAAGGAAAAGGTTAGTTCACCCAGTGCACATGAATTGCCCTCGAAAAGCAAAAGGAAGGAGTGCTCACCCATTCGAGCACGGCCTCTTTTTCCTCGGGCGTTCGATTGTCCCTCGAATGCTCTGTGGGCAGCTGCTGCAAGTGGTACGTTGATTGTGGTCTTGGGCCCGAGCCCATCGAAGGCGTCGCGGCGAACAGCAGCTCTCGACGCTGCATCCATTGCTTTATCATTGGCTGCTTTTTGGCAAGAGTTGCTGGTCGGGGTCCCTCGTGATGCCTCTGTGCGGCAGGAATGAGGCTGGTAGAAGTGGCCCAAAGTGGGAGTGCGAGTAGGGAAGGAGGAGGGGCAAGAGTTCGAAAACGCGAGAGTTTGAGAAAGGGCGAGAGAGGGCGAGAGGGTGAAAGTTTGAAAAACGATAATGGTCAGAAACGAAAAGCTCGCTCGGAAGACGAAGTGCAGTCGGGGCATACCTCTTCCGACGTTTTCGATCAGGGCGGACCAGAAGATTCACCTTGGGCTTAATCCCGCTGTGTGCGAGGTCATACGCGCGGCAGAGCTCGGCAGCTCGTCCAGTCATAACAGAACTGACGGGCAGATTAGTAGCCGGAATGAGCAAAAAAGAAAGAAAAGAGAAAAATAAAGGGGAAGGGCTCACATATTCGTCGTGCCGCAGGCCTCCATTGCGCTGCCTGGCAGTGGGACCACACGGTCCATGGCGTCCTCATCTGCCTCCGATATTTCACAGTCACCGACGCCACGGCCAACGCCAACGACGCCGGTGTCGATGCCAGCCGAGTTGACGTCAACAGGCATCATCTCCTTCTCCCCTCTGTGGAAATGGTGGTGGCGGCAGAGGCAGAGGCAGAGGCAACAGAGTTCTTCACTCGAATGTTCGAAGAACGGCGACGGCGATGACGACAAAACCCCGAGTTTGAGTCGCCGTTGTTATTGTGGCCTTCCATCCTCCTCTTCACGCCAATTTCACCGGACACGACAACAGGCGATCCGAGCGGAGAGACAACACGCAGAAGCAGGGAGATGAGCGGGATGATGAGCAACGAGGGTGCACTCGCCAGTTCCAGGGCATCACGGAGTCCCCGGACCGTGGACACGTGACGGACGGAAAAGATTTCATTTGATTTGATGGACTCGGAAGCAGATTAGCAGAACGACCGTCAACAACGGCAACTCGCTCGCGTTTCGTTTCTCAGATGAGATAATTTTTATATATGAAATGATCTGACATATTGATCCTGTGCCCCTGTTCATGGCCTTGGTGCAAGCGAATATAATATCATGTCAACTCGTGGTGTCATCCCTAGCTCCTCGCTCACCTTAGCCTTCACTGGGTACTGGATAGTGCGTATACCTTTCCCTTCACTTTTATTGTAATCCGCCAATTCATTACCTTCTCCGTTTTTTTAGCCCACTTTCTTTTATTCTCGTCTTTGCGGCTACACTTTTCGTTTTGACAACTGAACATACTGAACATTTACATTGACTACGCAACTAGCAACATCGTCTAATCTGCATAACACATCCAACAAAAATGCGCCGGTACGACATAATCACTGGAATCCTTCTCATACTTTCCATCATCGACTTCAATCTCGCGGCTCCTGTGAAGCGGTGGGAGGAAGACTTAGAGAAGCTGGGGGAGTTTCTCAAGACGGGGGGAAAACCGGTCGAGTCGTCGAGCTCAGCGCCGTTGGGACCCGACCATGGGTCGACGAACGCCGTGCAGCCATCAGCGCCGAACTCAGCATCGTCAACCGCTAATCCGGATCCATTGATGGAACCGTCGAGCTGCTCTTCGTCGACATCGTCAAGGCAAGGTCTGTCAGCCCGGGGGAATTGTGTATCGGGGTTGGACGACTTGGAGGCATTGCCGTTGACCAACGATGACGGTGGAATGCTTGGGCCACTGATCAGCGATGTGCTCGAGGCACTGTACCTCCCACCATCCCTGAACCCGATCCCGAAGGTCCCGAACTCAAGGCCGGTGATAGATCCGTCGGCAGACCCGAACTTCCCTTGGGACTTTTGGATTGATGCGGAGGACTCACCACCGAGACCAGCGTCACAGAGACCAGAGTCACCGGAACCGGAAATTATTCCCCAGCTCCATAAGTACCAGGTGTATCCTCCGAAACCGCCGTCAACCTCAGGCTACGGACCGTCACCGCCAGAGAACGAGAACGAGAACGAGCCGGTGACTCCACCATCCGGGTCGCTGAACCTAGGGTCACCAAAAGAGCCCGAAGATGGGATGGCTCCCCTGCCGCCACCAAGCGCAGATGCCGGACTTCCCTTAGACCATCTGTCGTTGAGTTCGGACGCCCAACCGTTAGATCTTCAAGCTGCCATCTATGCAGCGAAAGGGAAGGCGAAGGAATCGCGTCGTATTCCCGGCACCGCCAGGGATGTTGGGAATGTGGCCCGGCAACCTGATGAAAGGTCCCTTGATCCGGGAGAGTAAGTTTATGTCCCTCACTCTTCTGCCAACCCTTCAGAGTAACATACATTCTAACTTTAGTCTAACGAATAGAAATCTTGGCAACCTTTAAATACTCCCGTGACAAGTGACTCAGTACAACTGGTGGTATCAAGCTTGGGCCGTGGTGCACATCTTTACATATTACCTTTACTTGCAGAACCGGAATAATCTGGCGTCGCGTGGTCATGCTAATATGAAAAACAATGAGGATCTCTGTTTGCTCATTATGATTAGGCGACTCGGAGGTAACTCCTGAAGGGACATTGACTGTTGCAAACCGAGTTGGTCTTCGCGACTCAGTTCGCAAAGCGGATTTCGGCTCGCTAGCGTTGCAATCATCAATGGGTGTTATGCGAACGTCAACCTGTACCTGTGCCACACGCTACGGAGGATGGCTCGCAGCATGCTGGGCTGTGCATAGTTTGTACTTGCCCGCATGTTCGTGGAGGTACACACTGTAGGGCTCGGTATGGAAATGAAGCATATGAACGTCTGAACGGCCGTCAGCCATGCATTTGACTTTTTCAAAGCCTCACATCTGTTGCCTCTCTTTCGACCACATGCGCAAAATTATTCGAACAATACCATCTCTTCCCACCCCCATTCCCTTTCTCCATTTCCTCCTCTCTCCATCTTCGACCTTTGGACGATGACGATCAAGCTTTAACCGCAACCATGCGGCAACAGTACGCCCCTCGTATTCTGTCGTAGCCACTCTTTCTTAGGTTCTAACAAATTCTTCTTTTGCAATTTTTCTGCTTTTCCTGTAGGACCGGCGCGGCGTTGATGCGAACATCCACACACCTCCGACATCTTTGCCACCTTACTGTAATTCAGAGTAGTGGGACCTTTTAGGCCACCCGTCTTCTAGTCGAGAAGAGAACCGTGTCGAATGTCAGCGTGTTCCCCTTTTCCTTTGTTTCTGTGCGCTCGCTCTCCCTCCTTGCCTTTCGATGCCACGGGACTGTTGTCCGTGTTGTCCTTGCCACTGCCACCTCGTTGTCGCCCTGTTTTTTGTGTTTTCCCTCAGCACCTTCTATTGTGATCTTTACCTCTGCTCTGGACGACACACCCACTCTCGCGGCCCAAGTTGAGCTATACCAGAGTTAACCCCGCATCTCATGGCATTCCTAGACGGCGCTTGCGATCCTTGTATTACGTGGCACAGCTACGGCTCGGGAAGCTAGATAGACAAGCATGAGTATGAGGATCAATGCTGGCAATGGCGATAGCTCTTTGGCACCCGGTCCAACCGTTTGTTTGCGGCATGCATCTGCTGTAGCGAGGATTCGAGAGTGAATAGCAAGCCTAGCCAGTAAGAGATTAGACAACACGCTTGTCTTCTTTAACTATGATCCATCAGTTTCACTGTGAAAAGGACGCATCACCGTACCGATATAAATCCAATAGCAATCAAGTTGCTCAGTAAACGCGTAGAAATGCAAAACGAAGAGGATATTTAGTAAGGAGGGATGACAGTCACGGATGAAGCAGAGGGATCCCGTGTTACAGTGAATGTAAACAGTAATCTGTTCTAAGCCAGACGGCCCAGTGACGGCGCCCGTCGTCAAACCGGTACTAACTTACTTCCGCACGATACACTCATGATACTCACGTTGGCTCATGTACTCCTTATTTACTCCAAATAATTTAAACTTGTTGTTCAACTGTCAGAAATTTGATTTCAGCAATAGTATCTAAAAATGTTCCATCATAAGTTGGAAGATTGTAGACAGGCAGACCCCCAGCAACCGCGCGTGTGGCAGCTGGCCTTTCGTGATCAGCGGGCGTGCCTTCGATGGGCCGGAGCTCAGCATCAAATCGATAGACCACTTGTGTCGTGGCGAACAACTCCTCTCGACGCTGTAACCATTACCTTTGCATTGGCCGCTTTGTAGCCTCGTGATGCCTCTCTGCGCCGGGGACGAGGCAGATGGAAGTGGCCCCTCAAGTGGGAGAGCGAGTAGGGAGAGTGCGAGAGTGCGAGAGAGGATAATGGTCAGATATGAAAGGCTTGCTTGGAAGACGAACTGCGGTCGGGGCGTAACTTTGCCAACGTTTTCGATCCGAGGCTGAAGCGCTGAAGGTCCGAAGATGGCCCTTCAACTTGGCCTTGTTCCCGCTGCATGGGAGGTGATACGCGCCGCACAGCTTGAAAAGTTACTTTCTGGACATGACAGAACTAAAGGGCGGAATAGTAGCTAGAAGGAGTAAAGAAAGGTAGAAGCGTAATATATTTGGCCAACTACGCTACGTAAGACAGCACGTGAACATACGTCATGATCTTTGGTGATGATTACGGCGATGCCACGACGGCATCAACGCAGGCATTTCTGCAACTGCTCGCTGGCATTTCGTTTTGTTTCTCAGATGAGATACATTTCATATCTGAAATGATATGACATATTGATCTTGTGCTTCTGTTCATGACCTTGGTGCATGCGAATATCAAAGCCATGTCGACTCTCGATGTCATCTCTAGCACCTCTCAGTCTGGCTCACTTTAACTTCACCGGGTACTGGATAGTGCGTGTACCTTTCCTTTCACTTTTAATTCGCCAATTAATTACCTCCAATTTTTTTTAGCCTACTTCCGTCTCTTCTGGACGTTGCGACTACAGCTCACGTTTTGATAACGTTGACTGAACATACTGATCACTTACATTGACTACGCAACATCGCCTTATCTGCGTAACCCATCCAATGAAAATGCGCCGGTACGACATAGCCTCTGGAATCCTTCTCATACTTTCCATCATCGACTTCGCTCTCGCGGCTCCGGTTTTAGGGCAAGAGAAAGGTCAAGAACGTGTCGATGTTGTGCACATACCCAAAGACGTGATAACTGTGTTGGGGAAGCGGTGGGAAGAAGACTTAGAGAAGCTGGGGGAGGAGCTCTTCAAGACGGGAGGGAAGCCGGTTGAGTCGTCGAGCTCAGCGCCCTTGGGGGCCGACCATGGGTCGACGAACGTCATGCAGCCACCAGCTCCGAACCCAGCATCGTCAACAGCCAACCCGGATCCATTGATGGAACCGTCGGACTGCTCGTCGAGGCAAGGTCTGTCGGCCCGGGGGAATTGTTTCTCGGGGTTTGTCAAGGTATTGTCGACTTACGGCCCCGGTGGATATGGTGGGGTTGGGCCAATGGGCGGCGGTGGGCTTGGGGGACTGTACACCCCACTGAAAGAGCAAGGGTACAGCACTTGGGAGGGGGCGAATGCGCCACAACCGTACCTGAAGCCGACCCCAAACTCAAGGCCGGTGATAGACCCGTCGGCAGACCCGGACTTCCCCTGGGACTTTTGGATTAATGCGGAGGACCCACCACCAAGACCAGCGTCACCGAGACCAGCGTCACCGGAACTGGAAATTATTCCCCAGCTCCATAAGTACCAGCCGGATACTCAGAAACCGCCATTGACCTCAGGCTACGGGCCGTCACCGCCAGAGAACGAGAATGAGGCGGTGACTCCACCATCTGGGTCACTGAACCTAGGGTCGCCGAAAGAACCCGAAGATGGGGTGGTTCCCATGCCGCTACCAAGCGCAGATACCGGACTTTCCTTAAACCGTCTGCCGTTGAGCTCGGACGCTCAGGCGTTAGATCCTCAAGCTGCCATCTATGCAGTGAAAGGGAAAGCGAAGGAATCGCGTCGTATTTCCGGCACTGCCAGGGATGTTGGGAATGTGGACCAGCAACCTGCTGAAAGGTCCCTTGATCCGGGAGAGTAAGTTTATATCTCATCTTTCACTCTTCTTCCAACCCTGCTGAGTAACAAACATTCTAACTTTATGATCTTCCATAGTTTAACGGATAAGAACCTTGACGACCTTTAAATACTCCTGTGACCAGTGACCTAGGTACAACTGGTGGTATCATGGGCCGTGGTGCACATACGCGGTCTCCTAGATTACCTCTACTGGCAGGACTGGAATAAAGTGGCGTCGCGTGGTTATGCCAATCTGAAGAATGAGGTTCTCTGTTTGCTGTGCGTCTTAACATGTGGGAGCCTCGATTAGGCGAGGTACCTCCTAGAGGGACATTGAATGTTATTGACTGAGTTGGTCTTCGCAACTCAGTTTGCAAAGCGGATTTTGAGTCGCTGGCGTTGCAATCATCAATGGGTGTTAGACGAACATTAGTATGGCCCAAACACCACGGGTTCCTATAACCTGTACCTGTGCCACACCCCAGGGAGTCGCACTGTCGCAGTATGCAGGGCTATGCATAAGTCCTACTTGCCGCATATTCATATTCAAGTTCATGAGAGTACACTTGTACGGTTCAGAGTGGAGTGAAACGAAGTTTCTGGACGCCATTCGAGCGGAGGAACAACAAGCAGAAGCAGAGATATAAGACGAGCAGCAAAGAAACGTGTGGGACAATGTATCAAAGGTGGGTGCTGCGAGAGTGGAATCATCGTCCAGGAACAAGGAAAGAGGGAGAGATAAAGATAAGAGCAAAGACAGTGGGGATCGGCCGAGATCATGTGGACAGCAGTTCCACCGAACGATCGCCAAGACAAGAGATTGCATGCAAGTGAACAAGAGAGGAAAACATCTTGATTCGATTCGATTTTTTGATGATGATGATGCCCCTTCGACGAGTCGAAGAGAGGTCTTATATACATGAGCAGTGCTTGTCGGCTAGTCTAAGTTTTGTATAGTAACGGCGACCTCGGGGATGCCGGTGATGGTGATTGAATAGACTTTATATAAATGGAGAAATAAAAGGACAATATCGATTTCCGAGCGTAGCTCCGAGGGGATCCTTACAACGAGCAACAAGAGTGCATGTGCTGGTTCCAGAACTCGCTCCGAGTCGTTGAACACGACGGCTTCGATTGCGAGTGCGAGCGTCGTGAGGAGGGCCCAAGCGCCCAAGTCCTGCTACTACGTCACGGGTGACAGACCACAGAGAACGCATCGACGCATGTGAACACACGTGATGGATGGGAAAGCGCGCTGTCAGTTGTTGAGACCAAGGTTGAGACAGAGACATGATATGATCTTGATGAAGCAGAACGGCGCTGCCACGATGGCATCAACACAGGCATCTCGGAAATTGGTCGCTGGCATTTCGTTTCTCAGATGAGATGCCTTTTATATCTGAAATGATCTGAGATATTGATCCTGTGCTTCTGTTCATGGCCTTGGTGCTGTGGTGCATGTGAATATAAAAATCATGTCAACTCTCGATGTCATCTCTAGCACCTTGCTCACTTTAACTTCACTGGGTACTGGATAGTGCGTGTGCCTTTCCTATCACACTTTTATTATAATTCGCCAATTCATTACCTCCCCCAATTTTTAGCCCACGTTCATTTAATCTGGACTTTGCGACTACAACTCATTTTGACAACGTTATACATTGACTACGCAACCAACAACATCGCCTTATCTGCGTAACACATCCAAAAAAAAAATGCGCCGGTACAACATAGTCTCTGGAGTCCTTCTCATACTTTCCATCATCGACTTCGCTCTCGCGGCTCCAGTTTCAGGGCAAGAGAAACATCAAGAACGCGTGGATGTGACGTACATACCCGAAGACGTGACAACTGTGTTGGGGAAGCGGTGGGAAGAAGACTTAGAGAAGCTGGGGGAAGAGTTCCTCAAGACGGGGGGGAAACCAGTTGAGTCGTCGGGCTCAGCGCCATTGGGACCCAACCATGGGTCGACGAACGTCATGCAGCCACCAGCTCCGAACCCAGCATCGTCAACAGCCAATCCAGATCCATTGATGGAACCGTCGGACTGCTCGTCGACATCATCGAGGCAAGGTCTGTCGGCCCGTGGGAATTGTTTGTCGGGGTTGATCAAGGTACTGTCGTCGACTCACGGCGGCGGTGGAATGTATGGGTTTGGGTCAATGGGCGGTGCTCCGAGTCGGTATGGGGAAATGTACGCCCCACCGTCATCACTGGAAGGGTATGGGTACAACTCCGAGTGGAACTATCAATCGAAGGGGGCGCATGCGCCACTGCCGCCACAACCGTACCTAGAGGTCCTGAACCCCCAGATCCAGAACTCAAGGCCGCTGATACACCTGTCAGCAGACCCGAACTTCCCCTGGGAGTATTGGATTAATGCGGAGGACCCACCGCCGAGACCAGCGTCACCGGAACTGGAAATTATTCCCCAGCTCCATAAGTACCAGCCGGATACTCAGAAACCGCCATCGACCTCAGGATACGGGCCATCACCGCCAGAGAACGAGAACGAGAATCCCATGCTGCTACCAAGCGCAGATACCGGACTTTCCTTAAACCATCTGTCGTTGAGCCCGGACGTTCAGGCGTTAGATCCTCAAGCTGCCATCTATGCAGTGAAAGGGAAAGCGAAGGAATCGCGTCGTATTTCCGGCACCGCCAGGGATGTTGGAAATGTGGCCCGGCAACCTCCTGTTGAAAGGTTCCTTGATCCGGGAAAGTAAGTGAGTAATTTCATCATGTCACGTCCTCACCCCCTCTGCCAACCCTCCCGAGTAACGATCTTCTGTAGTTTAACGGATAGGAATCTTGGCAACCTTTAAGTACTCCTGTGACCAGTAACCTAGGTACAACTGGTGGTATCTTGTGCCGTGGTGCACATCTTTACTTGGTCCTCCTAGATTACCTTTACTCGCATAACCGGAATAAAGTGGCGTCACGTGGTCATGCTAATCTGAAGGATCTCCGTTTGCTGTGCGTCTTAACATGCGGGAGCCTAGCAAGGTACCTGGACATTGGCGGTTGTCGACCGAGTTGGTTCCCGGCGCAACTCAGTTGAAGTCAGTTAGTACTGTATCCGCATGATATGCTCATAATATGTTAGGTCATGTACTCCTTAACAATATGTTGTTCGACACTCAACTGTCAGAGAATTTGATTTGCTCTGTGATACTGTACATCATAAAGTGTTCCGTAGAGTGTTCCGTAGAACCAACGCGTTGTTGGCAACGCGGTTCTGAGATCCGGCAACCGCCGATGTCACGCGATGTGGCACATATATATAACTTAGGCTCTTGATGAAGCTCTTGATGAACGACTGCATCAACACCAACACTGCCCACAGGCACTTGAGAACCTTCTCGCTAGCATTTCGTTTCTCAGACTCGGATGAGATACCTTCTATATCTGAAATGATTTGGGTGCAGCCTGTCATGCGAATATAAAATCATGTCAACTCCCGTGTCATCTCTAAGTTAGCCCCTTGCTCACCTTAGCTTAACTCCACTGGGTACTGGATAGTACGTGTGCATTTCCCTTCACTTTTTTTATTTAACTCACCAATTTAATGCCTTCTCCTATTTTTTTTAGCTCACTTTCATTTATCCTCAGGCTGGACTTTGTGACAACACTTCTCGTTTTGACAACTAAACGTACTGAACCCTTGCATTCACTGCTCAACCGGCAACACCAATCTGCGTAACTCATCTAACAAAAATGCGACGGTACGACATAATCTCTGGAATCCTCCTCATCCTTTCCATCATCGACTTCGCTCTCTCGGCTCCTGTATTAGTGCAGGAGAAACGTCAAGCATGCCTCAAGCGGTGGGAAGAAGGGGCAGAGCAGCTGTGTCGGGAAACCTGGAGTCATCAGCCACACACACGTCGTCGAGCTCAGGTCTATCAGAGCCCAACCATGGGTCGACCAACATCGTGCATGCACCAGCGCTGTCGATAGCCAATCCATATCCACCGGTGGAACCGTCGAGCCCATCATCGACAACGTTGACGACAACGTTGACGCAATCTTCGTGGGTGGATCATTTAAATGCGATATGGGACGACGTATGGTTGTATAAAACCAACAATGAGTTGCATGGGCCACTTTACACCCCAACGTCATCGGTGTATGGTTCGTCAGGGTATGGCTCGGACTATGAATTTACGAAGGCGCAGGCGCCGCAACCGAACTCGAACCTAAGGCCGTCGACAGACCCGGACTCAACAGACCCAGACATCGACTGGAACTATTCGATAACTTCGGGGGATTCACCACCGCCGAGTCCAGCGTGGCCACACTCATTCAGCCAGCCCCATGAGTTCCAGGTGGATCATCATGCGAACGCGCCATCGACGTCAGGCTACGCACAGTCATCGACAGAACTTGAACACGAGGTGGTGACTCCACCATCCGAGTCGCCGAGCCTAGGGTCGCAGAAAGAGCCCGAATATGAGGTGGTTTCTGGGCCGTCACCAAGCCCAGAGTTGACAGATCCTGAACTTCACTTAGACCATCAGTTGTTGAGCACGGACTCACAGCCATAAGATCTTCAAGCTGCCATCTATCCAGAAAAAGGCAAAGCGAAGGAATCGCCTCATATTTCCGGCACCGCCAGGGATGTTAGGAATGCGGCCCAGGGGTGTTGAAACCTGCTGAAAGGTAGCCTGATCCGAGGAAGTAGGTTTCTGTCTCGTCTCTCGCTCTTCTTTAAACCCTCAGAGTAGCAAACATTCTAACTTTATGACCTTTAGTTTAACGGTTAGGAATATTGGCAATCTTTGAATACTTCTGTGACCAGTGACCTCTACAACCGGTCATATCTTTGGCCGTGGTGCACATCTTTACATAGTCTCATGGATTACCCTTACTTGCAGAATCGAAATAAACTGGTGTCGCGTGGTCCATCCTAATCTGAAGGAGGATCTCCGTTTGTGCATTGATCGTTGTTGACTTCGCAACTCAGTTCGCAAAGAGGATGTTGACTCGCTGGTGTTCAAATCATCAAGGGGTTAGATTGAAACAGCCTTCAGATTGACATCCAGTAGGTTAGCATAACACGGATACAATTATTTCGGACCACTATTTTTGTCTTTTTTTAACTGTGATCCATCAGTTTCAGACACATCACCATGCCGATATGAATCCGTTAGCAATCCAAGTTTCTAGGTAGACGCGTCGAAGTGCAAAACGAAGGGGATTTTTGGAAGGGAGGGATGAAAGTCGAGGATGAAGCAGAGGGATCCCGTGTAAAATATTAAATGGAAACGGTAGAGTAATCTGTTCCAAGCCACGCTGCCACAGACAGCGCAGTGACGGGACCCGTCTTCAAACGCCGGGAAAAAAGCAGCCTATGTGCTATTGTAGCATGATATGCTCGTAACATACTGTACACCTTAAAGTGTTCAACGTATCAATGTAGACCGTAGACCACGGCCCTTTCACCGCACGTCCGGCAAATTCCGTTCAAGTCCGGAGCCGGACCTCGATATGAGAGTGAGAGGGAAGAGAGGAAGGAGAATCATATTCCACCCAGCGGTACATGCATATTATGTAGGAGGGACAGCGGGAGTATATACTATAATATATCGGGATAGGCGGAATGCCTTCCCGGGATATGTCGCTCTACACTCCCCTTCAGACTGTCGAGATGCCTATAGTTTTTGTGTGCTTTACGTGTAATGGGCGTATTAGCGCCTTAGTCAGCAGATCTGCAGTCTGGTCCTCTGTGCGACATTCTTCAGTGTCGAATCTACCCACCTGTATCTTTTCTCTGACCCAGTGGTATCTGGAGTCAATATGCTTTGTCCGCTTATGGAAGAGTGGATTCTTTGCGATGGCAATCGCTCCGGTATTGTCTTGCATAATCGTCGTAGGCTGTTGCTGATGGAATCCCAATTCATTATAGAAGTTTCTTAGCCACGACGCTTCCTTGCCGCTTTCCCAGAAAGCGATGTACTCTGCTTCTGTGGATGAAGTGGCTGTGATGCCCTGTTTACCTGATCGCCAAGTGATCGCTCCTCCTGCAGCTATGAAGACATAGCCCGTGGTTGATTTTCCATCATCGCGATTGTTGTATGCAGCATCCGCATATCCCAAGAATGTAACAGGGGCGTCAGGTACGTATTTATATACAGTGGGCTCAAAAACCGTTGCAATGTTTGGCCATTTTTGACTGGGTGCAATATAGCGCTTAACAGAGTGGGAATTGCACTTAGAGTTGGCAGGGTAGAGTAAAGTACTTAATCTTGGCTTTCAAATGGTGTTTTAATCATATGATTTGAATGAGCAGTTGTAGAGATATAACCATTTTAATCTAGGGTTATCATTGCAACGGTTTTAGAGCTGTTGTAAATATCCAACTATTTAAAGTGTGCAATATAGCGCTTGATGGACGGAGAATCATGCTTAGTGTAAATACAATTAAGTATAGTATTCGTTCGTGGCTTTCTAACAGTGTATTAATCATATTATCTGACCAAATGGTTGTAGAGATATGCTCAGTTTAAGTTGGTGTATCCATTGCAACAGTTTTGTCACAGTTTCGGAGTATTTGCAATGTAGTGCTGGACTGAGTGAGAATTATGCTTAGTGCAAATAGGGTCGAGTAAAGTATTTAATCTTGGCTTTCTAATGGTCTTTTAACCATATCTTTTGATCCAACAGTTGTAGAGATATGTCTAGTTTAATTTAGGGTATCCTTGTAATGATTCTTAGCCATTGTAAATATGCAATATTTAGAGTGTATCAGTACTTTATTTTGCTTTAAGCACTGCCCTAACCCTTTTGGACATGCCTTTTACTAATTTTTGATACTTCTCAACTGCTAGCTTCTTCCAGTTTGGCTTAATTCTTTCTATAACTTATAAATCCCATTAAAAGGGCTTTTATGCCCTGTAAGGCCTTCTTTCAAGAAAACTTTAGAAGATTAAGTGCTTTACTTGGCCTCATTTATGCTAAGCACCATTTTCAATACATTAAGCACTACATTACAAGCACTTTAAAGCTGTCAAAAAGGCTATTACAATGGAAACCCTAAATTAAACTGGGCATATCTCTATAACCATTGGGTTAAATGATATGATTTCAAGGCTGTTAGAAAGCCAAGATTAAATACTTTACATTACATAAGCACCACTCTCACACCATTAAGCATTAAATCATGTATTTACATATTTACAATAGCTTAAAAACCATTATAATGAATGCTCTAGATTAAATTGAGCATATTTTTACAACCATTGGGTCAAATGATATGGTTAAAAGACTATTGAAAAGCTAAGATTAAGGACTTTTATTTATCTTATATATACTAAGCATTAGTCTCAATGGTTGTAAAAATATGCTCAATTTAATCTAGAGCATTCATTATAATGGTTTTTAAGCTATTGTAAATATGTAAATACATGATTTAATGCTTAATGGTGTGAGAGTGGTGCTTATGTAATGTAAAGTATTTAATCTTGGCTTTCTAACAGCCTTGAAATCATATCATTTAACCCAATGGTTATAGAGATATGCCCAGTTTAATTTAGGGTTTCCATTGTAATAGCCTTTTTGACAGCTTTAAAGTGCTTGTAATGTAGTGCTTAATGTATTGAAAATGGTGCTTAGCATAAATGAGGCCAAGTAAAGCACTTAATCTTCTAAAGTTTTCTTGAAAGAAGGCCTTACAGGGCATAAAAGCCCTTTTAATGGGATTTATAAGTTATAGAAAGAATTAAGCCAAACTGGAAGAAGCTAGCAGTTGAGAAGTATCAAAAATTAGTAAAAGGCATGTCCAAAAGGGTTAGGGCAGTGCTTAAAGCAAAATAAAGTACTGATACACTCTAAATATTGCATATTTACAATGGCTAAGAATCATTACAAGGATACCCTAAATTAAACTAGACATATCTCTACAACTGTTGGATCAAAAGATATGGTTAAAAGACCATTAGAAAGCCAAGATTAAATACTTTACTCGACCCTATTTGCACTAAGCATAATTCTCACTCAGTCCAGCACTACATTGCAAATACTCCGAAACTGTGACAAAACTGTTGCAATGGATACACCAACTTAAACTGAGCATATCTCTACAACCATTTGGTCAGATAATATGATTAATACACTGTTAGAAAGCCACGAACGAATACTATACTTAATTGTATTTACACTAAGCATGATTCTCCGTCCATCAAGCGCTATATTGCACACTTTAAATAGTTGGATATTTACAACAGCTCTAAAACCGTTGCAATGATAACCCTAGATTAAAATGGTTATATCTCTACAACTGCTCATTCAAATCATATGATTAAAACACCATTTGAAAGCCAAGATTAAGTACTTTACTCTACCCTGCCAACTCTAAGTGCAATTCCCACTCTGTTAAGCGCTATATTGCACCCAGTCAAAAATGGCCAAACATTGCAACGGTTTTTGAGCCCACTGTATTATACCTTGCGTCCGTGTGCCTGATAGATATCGTAGGATCCACTTTAAAGCGGTTTGATGCTGCATGCTTGGATTCGTGGTATACGAGGCTAGTCGATTGACTGCGAAGGCGATATCAGGTCGGGTGGAAGTGGCTATATATTGGAGTTCCCTCAGCAATTGCGCGTACGCGTTGCTTCGATCTCCCTCGTTCCCATCTGGGTTGGGTTCGATCTTGACATTCGGATCGAGGGGCATCTGGACGGAGCTGCAGTCGGCGAGACCTTGTCTCAGTAAGATATTCTGAATATTTGTCTTTTGTGAGATACTGATTTGTCCCTCAGATTGGGAGATCTCTATGCCGACAATTTTTGTAGGTTCGCCCATGTCCGTTGTGTCCCACTCGGTGCGTATGTCTTTTTTCATTTCCTCCATGCTTTCTACTGTATTTGAGAAAAGCAGGAGGTCATCGACCCAAACAGTAACGATCGCGATCTTGCCATCGCCTGAGCGTGTATATACGCATGGATCCGCACGCAGGCGTTTATACCCTCGTCGCCTCATCTTTGTGTCGAATTCCGTGTTCCATTCGCGGCTGGACTGTTTTAGTTCATATAGGGTTCGCAACAAGTGGCATACCCTTCCGCTTCCGTCACTGAAACCTTCCGGTTGGCGCATATAAAGGGTTTCTTTTAGAGTCCCATTCAGGTAAGCGCCTTTAACGTCCATTTGTTGGATCATTAACCGTTTGGTGACAGCGATGGCCAATATGGCGCGTATCGACTCAATTCGGACGACAGGTGAGTGTGTTTCGTAGTAATCGCCTGAGCGCTGTCCACAGCCTTTGACTACGAGTCTTGCTTTATTCTTAACGATCTGTCCTTCTTTATTCCTTTTCTTGACGAAGACCCATTTATTAGTGAGTGGTTTTACGTCCACTGGCTTTTCAACTAATTCCCAGGTCCCTTTTTCCTGGTGTTGTTTTAGCTCAGATCGGATCGCGCATTCCCACTGCGTCCAATCGGGCGATTCCTTTGCCTCTTTCAGGCTATGGAATTCATCACCGATTTCTGCCGTTAGGACTTCAGCAAGTAAGTTTTCGTCTTTATTTTCTTCTTCAGAGAACTCCTCATCCTCTGAAAAGGGATCGTTAAGCTTGCGATAATTGGGTCGGACTCCCCTTGTTTTTCGTGGTTCGACCTCCCCTTCTGGCTGTTTGCGCTTTCTACTTGCTCTAGGTTCTTCCTCTTCGCGCGCGCCTTCTCCTCCTCGCTCCCCTTCATGCGAAGGAGTGTTTACTATTTGTATTTCTTCTGTCAGTTCCGCTTCTTTTGCGGTTAAGAAGACGTAGTTGCGCGAGGTAAGAATTTTTCTTGTTTCAGCATTATAATATAATACTGATTTTGAAGCGTCATTATACCCGACATAGGCACGTCTTTTTGATTTAGGAAGGATCTTACGGGCTACTGTTTGGCCTTGTATGAGTATCCAGACGTGTGCTCCGAATTCGCGCAGGTGTGAGACATTTGGTTTTGTCCCATACCATCCCTGAAAGGGGGTCTTATCTTTTATTGAAGTTGTATAGGCGCGATTTCGGATATAAGCTGCATGAGCGACTGCATGTTTCCAGAGAAACTCAGGAAGCTTCGAAGCTGTGATCATTGCACGGGCTAACTTGACGAGCGTATGGTTCATACGTTCCGCTACGCCATTTTGTGAAGGTGAGTACGGAGCTGTTAGCTCTATCTCCATTCCTTTTGCTTGACACCAATCTTTTAGGTCTTTATTAATGAATTCGGTGCCGCGGTCAACGCGTATGGCATGTGTACTGATGCCGCGCACGTGTAAATGAGTAAGGTAATTTTTTACATGCTGTGCAGCTTCATTTTTGCCTTTAAGGAAGTACACAGTGACATAGCGTGTTGCATCGTCCACCAAAAGAAGGTAATATTGGTGTCCATTTATGGAGGAGATGTCGTACTTTCCCCACAAATCCATATGTGTGAGTTCGCCTTTATTTCTATGCACGTTGTTTGTTTTAGATGCGAATGGTTTTACAGATTGTTTAGCTTCGGTGCAGCTTATACAGTCTGGGGTTTCGGTATTGGCGTCGACTGTGAAGCCGTTGACCAATTGATCGTTAAAGATCTTCTTGAGGCCTTTGTAGCTGATGTGTCCAAAGCGTCGGTGCCATGTTTCCCAGGTTTGTTTTACTTCTTTACAGGAAAATGTGTATGTTTTGTTCGTAGATATGTCGGGAGCTTCGTAAGGGGATAGTTTAAATTTATATATGTTCGAAGTAATTTTCCGTCCCTTGAGGACAGGAACGTCGTCACAGTTATATAATATGAGTTCACTGTTCGACGCTTCGTATCTTCGCCCCTGGGAATCCCACCTCCCTAGGGCAAGGATGTTATATTTATTGGTAGGGATATAATTTACGTTCTCTAGGTGTAGAGTACGCTTTTGCGTCCCATATTGGGCTGTGAGGATGATCGTCCCACGCCCTAACACCTGAGTGATTTTGCCACCGACACCTTGTACGGTAGCATCCGGCGTTGGCTCATATGAGCTGAATAACTCTCGCCGGTTTGTTATGTGGTTTGTCGATGCGCTATCCGCCAACCAATCATACATGCGAGAACTGTCATTGGTGGCAATGTTAGCGTAGTTTACATCGTAATCAGATAGATCATCGATAAATGGATCGTCATTCATAATAGTGTCTCCAATCGCCACAAGGGTCTCGTCTTCTTCAGATCGGATTTGAGCCAAATTGGTTTCGTTTTTCTGAGTAAGCGCATCTGCGACGAGCTTTTCTTTGTTCTTGCGCGGCTTCTTGGTTTTCTTTTTGTAGCGGCATTGGTCTTCTTTATGCCCGAGTTTCTTACATATAGTACATTTTGGTTTCGCCGAGTGATAACAGTCTTCGGTCTTATGATTGTTGCGGCCACAGTGTGTGCACTGTTGTCGCTGTGAGGTTTGGTTCGCAGGTTTATTGCCGAGCCGATTAATAAGCGGCTTCGTCGTTGCGTATGCATTTTGATTATCGATGCCTTCTTCGCTGTCACGTTTGAGGCGTCGACGATATTCTTCATTACACTCGCCTATGAATTGATGAACGGATATGTCAATCTTTTGGGGGTCACGTGCGAATTGTCTCGTGTACTCGTCCCAAGTAGGCGGTAGTGTGTATGAGAGGAATTTCTTAAATTGCTCCGGAGAATAGGGTAATTTGCCTTGACAGACCAATGTAATGCAGTCCCAAAGCTGCTTCAGCTTGGAGGTGTCCATGTAAGAACATTATGATGTGGCCAAGGAGTATTCACTGGGCACATTGCAATGTTTACAGGAATACTTGGGCCCAGGGAATTGTGATGCGGGGTTGTGATGTCGGGCCAGGGAATTGTGATGTTATAGCCATGGCATTTCGGGCCCAATCTGGACTGTTTTGGGTAGGTTGTATTAAACTTGTATATACTTGTATTAGTTGTATATAATACTGTACGCGGGCATAAAAGGTCAGGATTGCATTAGGTAAGGTATCTACGATTCCGTATTTGGCTTTGTTGCAGTGGATGACTGCCTAATCTGGCTTGTTTTCCTCGCACCTTGCCACCTTCCGAGTTCCGACTCTACGACGTTCAATGGGTCAACGTCCCTGTGCTCTTGCAACGCCTCAAGGCCATCCCGGCGAAAGCTGCCCACCAAGCCCCACCATGGTCATGATTGGTACTGTGACCATATACTTCACAGCACAACCAGAGAAGAAGCCATGGCGTGAACGCCGGACAGAAGCTTCGCGACACTGGCCTGCATGCCTTGCCCTTCTAACCCACCAGACGGCAGTCTTCCCTATTTATTGAACGGAATCTCAAATTCCTCATGGCCAATATGACCATCAGAGGCTGTGCAATCGCCAGTGAGTACACTGCCTGTTTCTGCCCCCAATCGTTTGACCCACCGCTGCCAGTGAGGAGAACCCCGTCCAAATGCGCATCGCATGATCGCAATTTGCCCGATACATGCCAAACCCAGGAGACAATGCCTCCTATCAGTTTCAAACTTATTGTTGTCAATCTCAGCCATCTTTGGCACGATGGAAGGGGGGGTCGCATTGTTGCTCGTGCGCGTCTTTGTAGTACTGTACTTACATTCATACTGCACGTTATATAAAAAGAAACTACCAGTTGAACTTGTCATATAGCCACGCTGTTGAATTTTGATTTTGCAAAGAAGCTAGCAACTGATTGGGAATGATATTGAGTAAACGAACGACTAACTACGACAGACGACAGGCACAAGACAGGAGTGGGAGAATGGCGGAAGCAGTACCACCCGAGGCCCAACGTATGTCTTCACCGACCAACCTTACGCTTCTTCAAAGGCCATCCTGCAGCAGTACCACCTCCTCGATGACCCTGCTCGGATGTAGAAGTGCTGGCTGCACTGTCGGCACTTGAAACACCCAGCAGGTTTGCCTTTGGCCTTTCCGATGCACTGTGCATGCAACGTAACACGTCAGTAACATCCTCGACTGCCTCCAACCAACTTCCTTCTCGAGTCGAGGCATTTCCCCACCACGCGAGCGATATCACGATCAGCAAGAATCCGTTCTTGCCTGGCTTCTGAAGGTCCGACCAGTCCATTTCACAAGTAGGTGAGATTAAGTGGTTTCTGCCGCTGAGGATTCGAGATTTCGGCTGAAGAGAGCGCCACCAGTCCCACCATTGTTGACCAAATCTTTTCTCATCGACAAGCTTGACGTCCTTCCAACGCCGACCGTTCTTCATCCAAACAGCAATCTCGTGAGGCCGCACATCGGTGGAAGGAGGGAAATTTGGTCCTCCATCTGGAAAACCTTCGCGCTTTTGAAAGTCGATAAACGCGTGCAGGCACCCGAGCCATATGTCTCCCCAGTTCCTCATGATAGTCTCGTCATTTGTCCCCACCATCTCTTCGGTCAAATACCGGTAGGCGTCCACCACGTGCTTGGGCCAATCCGATGGAATAGGTGGAGGCGTTACTATCGGAGTCGATGTTGGAACCTGTGGCCACATTGGTGAAACATCGAAAACCGGTGGCGATGTCGATGCCACCGGTGGGAAGACAGGGCTGCTTTCTGTAATGGTGGGTGCCTCCTCTGAATCGGACCCCGGGCTAACAGCAGCCCCATGCTGTTGTTGTGGGTGCGGTGATTCTTCTCGAGGCTCACGCTGTGGTAGGGCTCCGCTACTTGAGGCCCTTGAGGGTGAGAAAGAGCCAGCAGGACGGGGTCAATCGGTATCCAAGTATCCTTAGGAGGGGATGGATCACTCTGAGGTGGGTGCGTAACATTGGCTTCTTCCTCAGAGCTAGTGGTAGTCACAGATGGGGGCACAGGCTGGGCTGGTAGACGTCGCGGCAATCCTTCGTCAAGCAGACGAGGTGGGGAGGCCATGCGAGGGGGTGAAAAGGCCATATGACTCGACGGAGACGGCACCCCTTCAACGGTACGGACAGCATCCACCTCATTAACATCTTGTGTTTGCATTGGCAATGCACGACGTTGGCATTCAGCCGCACCTATTTAAGTTTGGTAAGTATGCACAGGTTTAACGGATATAATAACCAACTGAAATTGGCTCTACCGTATGCAACCATAGACTTCTCTGCATCCGAGTAGCCTGTGGGATCATGCGAGGGCCAAGTCGCACCCGCAAGGCCTCCGGGCCAGTTCACGTGCACGCTGATAGCGGCATCATCAGCAAACTGGCTTGAACACTAGACACCATAGATGCATACCTTCTTACTTCCACCTCGCCGTTCCTGTCAGCTACCGGTCCGATGATGCAGATCGAAACGGCAGCCTGCATCTGAGACGCAATGGCTTTGGCAACCGGGTGAAGATATTGCCCCGCAAATGCGAGTTGTCTGAACGGACAATCAGGTGAGTAGTCCTGTTAGATGCGTAGTTACTACTTACTGATGGAATTGTTGAGGAGTTTTTGGTATGACCTTCGATGCCTCCCACTCCTCGACCTCCTTTCGATGCGTGTCTTCTGCGTCTCAAGCAACTATATCACGAAATTCTTGACTCTCGAGGAGCCAAAACTCCCGGGTAACGTCTAACCTTATCTGCAATGGAACTGGTTTCTTCATGTTTTCCCTCGTCCTTTCCTCCTTTGTGGCATTGTCATACTTGTCCTTTGCATGCGCGTAACGCCGCTCATACTCCTCTTTGACACAGGACTGGTAATATTTCTTGAGGTATTGATGGAACGGCGTGAGTTTCTGCGGAGCCTTATCGATGTTGGCAGCAAGGACGGCCATAAACGGGTTGGCCGACGAAGTATTTGATTTGGTGGCCTCAACACGCTTGTACTTCCGCCTATACCACTGTGCAAGTTTCTATACATGAATCAGAACACTGTACGATATTTCATCTGAATTTAATCACCGTCCGAAGCTTCGTGAAGATCACCGCGTTCTTTTCTGCCTCTTCTTTTGACAGGTCTCGAACAGTGTCTGAGTCATCAATGACGCCGTCTTCAGGATTTGGAGGATCTTCGGCAGGTTCCTTATTGAAAGGTTCATCCTGCCTGTATTTTGCGATGAACTCTATGGTGACTTTGTTGTAGAATTCGGTGACGATGTTTAAATCCATATATTGCTGGTAGAGTGCAGCTTTGGACTCGAGAAAAGCAAGTTTGAAACCCGAGAAATGTTCAGGGGGACCCATCTTGGTAGCGATGCCTTTTCCTTCTTTTCTGCCTTTTGTCATTTTGGTAGCGGACGGAGTGGTAGACCGTAGACTGATGGGTATAGGAAACCAAACAATTTCGGCGGCAGAATTACTATATTGGGGCGGTCACAAAGGAACGTGAGACGTCGCGTGTTCAAAATAGTACGTATTGGTTCCTCACTTTCCTCTTAGAAATTTTAAATTCAGGAGAGGCTATAGTTCTAGCCAACGCATTTATTACCGCCAATTTCCAAAACGCCGGCAAAGGGGGAAAAAAAGTCTGAATGAGGGTAATACATGTGGCTGTATGACATCACCGGCAAGGCATTCATTCTCATCACCATGTCACTGATTTACGGCGATTCATTCCAAGACGATGAAGAGCTTTGCAGAGTCCTTGCAGCCTTGCAACTTGGGAGTCGTGTAACATCGGTTACCATCCCCAAGCTATGGCTTGCGATCCTGGAACTGTAGTCGATCAAACGGCTGGGAGCACTTACGCGGTGCCTGCTAGTCGGCCCTCGTTGCTTTGCACGACCAGCCCACTGCCTCAATCGTTAGCCCTTCCAGTAAGTATCCGTGTCATGCATCTAAAACCGGTGTAATTAAGGCTCATTTTTGTATCAGTGCACACCCGGCAGGACTCTATTCCGAATAGCGTTTACAATGTATCGTCGGGTAAGCAGACAGAATCAGAGAGACGTGGTACGTCTTACAAGCCCTCATGTCAACTCTGATGAATAAATCTCTTGCAGGGCTGATGCTGGAGATGCGTGTCAAGGCGTTGACGGTGGCAAAGTCGCCAAAATTCGTGTTTCACCCCCAAACAATATCGCGACATTGTGTTGCCTATGTCATTTTCGAAGGTTTAGCCCCCGGGATTTATAATTCTTGGTACGGTTCTTCCATCAACCTACTTTCTAACTAACGTCGTTCACTTCCAGGGCAGAAGTTGAGCCCCTCGTCAAGGGCATTCCAGGGAACATCTATCAAGGCTTTAGCCAGCGTCGTGAAGCCGAACGTGCTTATGTCCTTGCTTTCGCATGGGCGCTCTCCGTATTTTACCGGCAAGGCACGACACGAGGCAGCAAGCACCTGCACCTGCGTCACCCATGCCAGAGGTGGTGCTGGCTGCGTTTGCCTCAGCCTCAGATGACTTCTTAGGAGCAGAGTGGCATGTCGTTTTCAAAGGCAAGAGGCCTGGGGTCTACCCTGCTTGGTAAGTACATTCAATCGATAATATTCTTTTTGTTGCGGTATTTCTAATCATCAATGCACCAACCTTAGGAATTTTGCGCCACACAGACGAAGGGCGTTAGCTGCGCCATCTTCCAGAAGTTTTCAAGTAAGGCGGAAGCAGAAGCAGCATACATGCAAGCTGCTCTGGCTGGTTTGTGGTAGCGGTTTTGTAACGACGTAGCCCAACAATCGAATTCATGTATATAAATGACCAAGTTGGGGTGAGCAGAACAATCGAACCGAGAGTGGGTCAAACAAAGTAGATCCAGGAACAGTAAGGTTAGCGCAGCGACAGCAAGGGGCAAAGGGGAGCGCGAAGAGAAGAAGTTGGCACCAGGGTGGCTCAATGGCGAGCTTTCCGTTGTATCCAGTGCTATGGCCGTTCATCCTGCACGCACGCGCACGCGAATGAGGCTGCACGCCGGAGTATGATGACGTTGCGAGGCTAGCGCTATGGTGATAATGAAGTCTTAATGGTGTATGTATTGCAGGTGCAGACAGATTATAATGTAGTGAGTGGTGGCTGTTCGAACGTAGACCCTCAGTTATAGAGTACGGAGAGATACATGCTGTATGGCAAAGGGACCGACGTTTGACCAGGATTGCCTTGGTAGATTAGACTTCAATCATACAAATGCTATTTACTGTGACGGATATACAGATTCTTTGAATTTACAATGTAGCCAGGATGGTGAAAAGTCTAGAATGAAGATATGTGATTAATGTCACTGGCAAGTTTTTGATGCGTTGCTCCGACTCGTGCGTACTGCACCCCATAACCTATGTACTATACCACCCCATTTCTTCATATCTCGTCCAATGTCCCCTTTGAAGCTATAAATACTGAATGGTTATCCACATCAAAGCAAGTGCCAAGTGGGACACTACAGATAGCAATTTGGGAGTATTCACTGATTACTGTAAGTAACAAAATTTACTGTACGGCAATTGGCCTTCCTTAACCAACACTTGTCTACTTCGCTTTGTTTTGTCATTTCACTCTCCCATCATTGACCCTCCTACATCCACTCTTATGTCTCTATTTTGATATCAACATGGTGAGATATAGCTACCTAAGCCACTACCCCGATCTAATCCACGGCACAACCCTAAGCCTTCCACCACGACTGTTCAGATGCACAAATTGCACAATCGATCGACAAATCATGTATCACCGGCTGCACCTCAAGGGGCAGTGATGACAATGACCTTGAGAAGGATGAGACTGTGGACAAGATATTGAAGTATAAAGCGAGGAAAGCGAGGAACCAGCGTCGGTATTATCAGAAGTATGTGCACCTGCCTATCTACTTTATCTCTTTTTCACGCACTGTGCCTGGGTCACCAGTGACAGGAGCATGCAGCAAGAAAAGGGACGCCAAAGGTCGGCTAAGTGAGTTATATGCTGTATCTAGCCTAGGTGTTACACTCTTTTTACAGACATGGTAGGAATCGCCACCTCGCAAAGGAGGCCCAACGCTCTACCTCCACAGGTGCAACATTCACGCTCCCACTCTCGTTCCCACGTGTTGCTGGTAAAGGGTAGGATAGATGGTTGACTTATTCATCACTCTATGTTTTATTCATCACTCTATGTTATATTCACGCTGTTGCAAGGGCTTCCTCAGATGCAGTGGTTCGAGAATCCGTGGTGTGAGATAGTCATATATCAATCAACATATTGTCGGTGGGACGAATGTATTCACGAACGATGAAACTTCAAATTATACGCTGCCACAAGCCAACACGTCTCCAGCCTAGAAATTACTAACCGGACGTTTCGTAATGGTTTGCTAAGCGTGAGCTGGTATCCGAACGGGCCTTAAAAAATTGTATGACTTCGGTCTGTTTTAACCTCCATCTGCTCTTCATAACCTATTGCTCATATGCCTAAGGAACGTCCTGGCTGTACAACCATAATGTTCGACAGTCCTTCGCCCACCAACTCTACGTCACTACCAACCCATCAGGTCGTAGGTCGTACTTGTATACATACTTCTCAGGTCCGCCAGATCCTGTCATGCCAGAAGAGTCTCGAGGATGAAGCCTATGAATTGATGAATTCAGAATCCATCCTGATGGATGCAAACATGGATATCGACAACAGTCACGAGCCGACGAACTGATCGAAGCTCGAGGTCATGCCACGATGTCACGATTCATGACCAAACCGAAGCAAAGCAAGTACGATAACTCTGTGAGTCTTCATGATGCATTCTTGCAATGACTATTACCTAGATTTAAGATGTTCCTTTGAAGACTATGCGTCAGTACTGGGCCATGAAAGCACACCACAACTCGTATCTCGACGAATGCATGCTTTGGTGAGCGCCGTGCACGCAGTCCATTCTTCTACAGGTTTCTAAACCCCAAATCCACAACACAAACCTCAAGACAGGACCGACACACAATGTGCGTGAAGATGTGCCAGTTTGGCACCAATGCCGACCAATTACCGTTGTAGGTTGATATTAGCGGGCACCCTTTGGTTGCCTGACTTTGCTTAGCTTGATCAGAGCAAAGCAGTCCACAGCGAGCCGCGATTCCGCTCAACCCGCGAGCCTATAAGCACTCGCCCACGAGCTCCACACTACTCCTCGCCTATCGGACACAACCTCCTGACTGTTTGACCCCAATTCTTCAGATGTGAGAACGGCAGCATTTATTCTTAATCCAGTCGCCACCACTATTGGCCGACCAGCCAGATCTCCGGCCTCCGAGTACAATTAGGTCATGCAGAGCAGTTCTGCCCCACTCGATTATCTGCGAATGCCACCTATCAGGAATCATACACTCTAATGCGTATCCATCACGCTGCTATCGACCAATGCCGATGTCATGAGTTCCCCTTCGCAAACAAATTCTCTATTGGTTGCGTGGCCGGCACTCACTCATCAAATCAGCGCTACCTTTGAGGTTCTTCGACATTTTCATCTCTTGAACTTGCAGAGGCACAGGTATACCGGCTTCAGCTTTTATCAGCATTGGAATATCAAACGACAATACGGTCAGAGCCTCCTCCTGTGCGTTACTTCGCCTCTCATGATCGCGTGTTCTGGAATGTTGACAACAAAAAATTTCAGATTGATTGGCTTTCATGTTAATGTCCGGAATGGGTCATGTCAAAATCGATAAGCGTCAGGCTCGGCTTTCGATCCAGGGGCGTTGCTGCGACAGCCCCTGTTTTTGCATCCGTGTGCGCGTGCCCCTTCACATCAACTTCACGAAGCGTTGGGAAAAACGTGCCGCCACAGACCGGCGATGTATTACAGGGTTGACTATTAATTGATTTTGCTAATTTATATTCGCAGGTGCTTTTATACTCCCTGATCGATCGCATGGATGCTAACGGACTAGTGCGGACTTAACGACGAGCCAACACCTAGCGCGTCCATTCTTAGCAAGGTCAAGTTCCGAGAGTAATACAGATCACACTTGTTGTTATCTGTAAGAAGATGCGACATATTCAATAGGATTATCATCTCGGAGCTCATTGGCTCACCTATCTCCTGTACTCGAAGATCTCAACGTTAAGTGTGTCGTTTCACGAGCACTCCCTCCTCAACTTGCTCACCACAAGAGTCGAAGGTCTGCGCGCGGACAGGCATGGCCTGCAGATTCAGTTGCGCTCGTCACTCAACTCTCACCCATCAGGTTGGGGATTTGCGCAAAGAGAGAGGCGAGCCAAATTCTCTTCGCATGATTTGGGTTGACGAACGTTACTTTAGGCATTGCACTATAACTACGTTAACGACATTCAAGCAACATACGAGGAGGTCGGGCTTCTGATAGTTACCATATCTACGCGTTGCTGCCCAATCTTGCAGGTTCGTCTGCGCAGCAGTTTCATTTCTACCCCCCACCTGTGCTCCCTCTTACAAGCTACCGATTCGCGCCCTCGTCCCATTCCGTCTCCAGGCACAATGAGGATGGTTCATCATGGCTTCTCTTTCATTTCTCCGAAGGGGCGGCACAGAAATGAGTGAAGCAGTAGAGCGGACACTGGACGAGCAAAAACTTGAACGGACAGGGTTCCTTCTACTCGGAATGCTGCCGTGCTCGATGGAATCATTAGATGGACTGCTCGTAGCCGTGGGTCAAACTGGCGAAGACATGGTCTTAGGTTGGTAACCAGTATCGTGCTTATGTAATGCTTTTGCTCACATCTTAACTTACGTAGGAAACTCTTCTCAAACGGTGCTGATTGCCTTCCCAGGCCATACAGACAGGTTTGATTTAAAAACCTCTTGACAAGAGCCCATGCACGTTCGTGAGGATTCGGCGGAAAGCCTCAAGATGAAAGGTTCTGGCTGCTTGGCGTGATGAAAGTTCGTCTGCACTGATCCGGTATCGCGTTCCAAACAAGTTGAAGTAGTCGTGAATATACCCATGCACTATCTTAGTGAGTGTTCGCGTTATGTAACCTTCAACATTCGACTTCTGATTGGCGGAAGAGAGAAGCAAAACAGAGGCTGTAATACCATCATGCATGATGTCACGCCAGCGCACTTCCTTCTCCTCGGAAAGATCTTCAATGCTTCAGTTAAGTCCGGACACGCGTGTTTATTATTCCCTGATGATGGATTCTTTTCTTTCGCATAGACGACAATTCGGTTGAGGTCAAAGGCAAACGAAAGCAGACACTGCTTCAACAACCGTCAACGGAAGATTGAAACGACACTCTTCTCCAATCGAATACCAACGCTGTCCGTAAAATCCAGAAAATCTACATGCCCGCTTCGACCAAAGAACAACACACATCCTCGAGCACATAAGCCTTCTCCAAAACACACGTTCCGCCTCTGTTCATGTTGGGAAGACTCCCAAACATCTACCCGCTTACCGTCTCGGATCTTCACAATCACTGAACGCCGGCAAGACTGCCCTGGTGGTCTGTCTGACATGGAGGCACCACCTTCGATTCGCAGGAAGCTGAGTGACGCCCTGGAGAATCTGCGCCAATCACCCTCCGAACCCGCTCGTTCACCACGCTTTCAGATGCCAAACATCACTGGCCCAAATCCATAATACCCACCAACGCGCTCCGAGAAAGCCCGCCCCACAAAGCTCGACCATTGGACGGAACACGTACGATCAGCCGAATGTGCAATATCGGCGCTCTCTGATGCGTTACTGAGGCTTAGGGGCCCTGGCCCCCTGGAGGATACATTGCGCGGCCGTTTGGAACAGTCGGATGTGAGGCTCTTGAATGAACGGGCGATGACAGCACAGGAGAAGGGAGAGTATTCGTAGCGTCTCCAGGAACGAGCCAGAGAGCTGTGGCGTGTGGAAGCAGACCGACGTGGAGCAGAGGACGCGTGGTCGCAACAGTGGCGGGCCTGTTGGAGAAGGGTGAGCGGAGACGTCTGGATATGGTGACAGGCAACTGCGCCCATGCAGGCGTGACAGGACATACCCAATGACCACGGCAGCGTGAGCTCTCAATAATTTTCTCTTACTCATGGCTGCAACAGGAGAACTACAGCTTGTGTGTGCAATGGGGCCAAGTCATAAGCATGAGCCCGAATCCATGGCAAAGAGGATGTCAGTGACTGCTTGTTGAAGAGCATGCGGTCGGGTACTCGGCTTTCTGTGACATGAACGGCACTGGTCGGATTCAAAGCATAGGTCCACCTTCGCCAAGATGTCCTGGACCTTTAGCGAAGGTCTAAAGGCTTACCCAGCCTTCCAAAACTGCAGCCAGCAGACCCGATGACTGCATATTTGGAGCGGCGGGATCCATAAGGCAATTGGTCAACAAAGTGGTGCCCGTGCACGAGATTCATCGCAGCCAATTCATAATGGCCTTAATGGGGGAGGCATCTATGCCCACAAAGGAAATGAAGCGGGCCTGTTGGAATTCGAGATTGAAGAGACACGGAGGCGATTGAGGGTGATTCAGATTTAACCATACTACCTTTGAGGAAGGTAAGAGAAACAGGCTTTTTACAGTATCTTTCATCGGCCCAACTACAGATCAGTTGCATTTCTCGTCTCGAAACACACAGCCCATGGATGTTGTTAAGGCTTCTTTCGGGTAATTGCGATTCTATCATAACGATTCAACATACATATCACGTATAAGTGCGGTAAGAAAGTAATAAAGTGCTTCTCCTCGTCATCGGCTGGGCCCCGGAAAGCGAATGTGTATGTGGCAGGTGAGACTCCGTAAGCGTTGCAGGCTCTTAGCGTTGATGGACCAGACCTGCATAAACGTATTGCTCTGAGGTTGCAGAAATTTTCTTATGGTAACGCGCAGTTTAGTAGGAATCACACCGGTATTGACTTCGGTAGGGAGCTGATACGTCTATACCATCTTGATTTTTGAGAGTCCAGAGGAGAGATGGGAGAAAGGAAACAAGCAGCGAATTACGGTCATCGAGAAGACAAGTCATGAGCAGGATGGCAGGGATCAGAGGAGTATCGGATGGCGAGTGCTCGTCACTGGCATGAAGCTTAGGTCTTCGATAGATTTTATGAGAGTGAAAGTGAGGAGAATAGTAAAATGAACTGAGCGTCACGGGGACGAGACGAGCAGCAGCGATGGCGCGAGAGGAGAACATTGATGGCCGTCCCTCACTGGTAGAGCTAAATTCACCGCTATTCTCCTCGCTTGTAGAGAGCTCACTCACCATCAGCCTCCAGATAGATTTTGTAGAGGGAGTTCTGTGGAGAGGTGGGGAGAGGAAAGGGCGACCAGAACAGCAGGGACGGGAGCAGTTGACGGCGGAGAAGAGAAATTTGATGGCCATGCTCTGACCACCAAAGAGAGAGACGCCAGATCGTCAGACACGCTAGCCCGATGAGTTCAGATCCCATTCGATCTAATACAGGTGCGAAAGGGCCTAAATTTGCTTAGGAGCATTTATATTGATTAAACAAAAACGCGGCCATTTAAAATATTTTGCTGCCCGCATTTGGATTAGGTGTTCCCAATCTGGGTTGTTCCAATCTGGTAGTACAAATGCGCAAAGTGCACTTTTGGGCTAATTGACATCACAATTCCCTGAGCCAGGCTATTCCTGTAAATGCAATGTCCGGTAAAACTCTGCCACTATAAGTGTCTATACATGGGACTGCGTGCCAGCTTGTCGACGAATGCTCGCTGAGATTATGTCATCGCCTCTTTGGGCTTGCCGCTTGTTCAGCTCTCGCATCAGCTGATCTCGTTTGTCACCACAGGATGATGTAGGCTTCGTTTAGTATGCCAATCTCAGATGCTGTATTGAGTTCGCGGGTATGATGTTTCATGGCCTTTGGTAAGCAGCGTCACGTGTATGATCTTTTTAGTGTAGTCGTCGTTAGACCTCCCAATCGTCTGCTTCCAAGGCTCGGTTGGTCTTTATCGGGACTTTGATATCGCCGAACTATCTCGTAATCCACAAACGTTGAATGTAAGCTGGATTGTCGTCCGTTCAGACTGCCAATTGCTTCATCCAGAAATTATACATTCAGGCTCACCTGCCCAACTCTCGTACGTATGCGTATGATAGATGGCGAGGTAGCTGAATTATCTCCTGAGTTTTTCGCTCTGTTGTGTTGTCTGTGAAGGACATGGTGGATGTACTCAGCGGACGACAGTGTTGATAGGTTATGCGCTCTCGTCGGTGATGAGATAGGCTGCGACCAGTTAACGATGTCTCTGACGGTCGTATATTGTATGGATAAATTCTGAGAGCTGTAGGCCGCAGGGCCATAAACCTCTTGGGTGGAGCGGACCCGATATGAGAGTGAGAGGAGAAGAGAGGAAGGAGAATCATATTCCACACCAGCGCGTACATGCATATTATTGTAGGAGGAAGGGGAGTATATACTATTAATATTGGATAGGCGGATGCCTTCCGGGATATGTTCGTCTACACTATTGTAGCATGATATGCTCGAACATTACTGTACCATCTTAAAGTGTCAACGTATCAATGTGACCGTAGCCACGGCCCTGTCACCGCACGTCCGGCAAATTTCCGTTCAAGTCCCACTTCGTTTTGACAACTAAAACATACTGAACACTTTAACATTGATTGCTCAACCAACAACATCACCTATCCCGTAACTCATCTGAAAAAAAATTGCGCCGGTCAACATTGTCGTCTGATCCTTCTATATACTTTTTCCATCATCGAATTCGCTCTCACGGCTCTGTATTTAGGGCAAGAGAAACGTCAAGCATGCATTCCGAGTTTAAAGTAGGTACACACCCCAAAAGACATGATAACTGTGTTGGGAAGCGGGGGAAGAAAATGTCTCAGAGTTAAGAAGATGCTGGCGGAGTATCCTCGACTACTTGGAGTCCAGTCTCCGCCCACGCTTACGCCCTCGAACTCGCTCCATCAAGAGCCCGGATCTGAGTCTCACGAACGTCGAGCAGGTGCCAGCGGCAAACTCCGCATCTTGTCAACAGCCAAGAACGGACCCGACGTGGGACTTCATAACGTCGTTTAAACCGCTGAAAGCGACGATGGGTTGAATGGCCACCGCACAACCCCAACGTTCGTCGGGTATGAATTCGTCGACAGGCCCAGACCTGGACTGGAACTTATTGATGAATTTGAGGGGATTCACACGCCCGGGACCAGCGCCGCAGGAAGAGTTCGGCCAGGCTTCATAAGGCTACCAGTGGGATTATGCGAATCTGGCCTCGACCCCAGCTACGACGTCACCAACAGAGCACGGAGGCCGCTCAGGTTGGTGACGTCCACCATTTCGAGTCCTTTGAAGCTAGGGCGCCGAAAGAGCCCTGAAGGTGATGTGTATACTTTCACGGGGTAGATTCAAGCTGCTATTGCCACGACAGGCAAACGAGGAGTCGGTCGTATTCTGCATTTGCCAGGGATGTTGGGATGTGGGCCTAGAGGAGTCCCAACCTGCATGAAAAGGTCCTTTTATCCGTGGAGAATAAAGTATTATCTCGTCTCTCACTTCTTCTGCCAACACCTCCTGCAGTAACCAAACTTATGATCTATTCTGCTAGAGAACTCATTGCAGCTTTATCAATAAATACTGTTCGTACAGTGGCCTCTACAACTTGGTGAACGAGTGGTATTCTTGGGGCGTGAGTGCCACATGATTTACATGTCTCTTAGATGTACCCCTTTACTGGTAATACCGGAATAAACTGGCTCGCTGGTCAGGCTCAATCATGGAAGGAATAGCAGGATCTCTGTTGCTGTTGCACCTTGACCATGCGTGGAGCCTCGATTAGGCGACGGGCCTCGCAACAGTTACGCCTCGAATCAGTCGTAGTCACTTATTAGCTTTAGGTCACTAACACTTCTCTTATAAATTGCTCTTTACTTTTCTGTACGGACCGGCGCCAGTGTCCGTAAACTCACTAGTAGTCGCGCGCATCCGAGTCCGTCGTTTATTTATTGTAACTGTCATCCATCAGTTTCAGACACGTCCACCAGTGCGATAAAAATCCAAGTCTAGCAATTCCAAAGTATTAGAAATGCGGTTGAAGCTTAAACGAAGGGACTTATTGAGAGGAGAGATGACAGTTACGGCTGGGGATCTCGGGTAAAACGTAAAAATGGAAAGAGTAATTCGTTTTAAGCACGACAGCCTCTCAAGTAACCGGCGCGCGACCGCGCAAACGGGAGAAAAACAGCCTAGGTAAATCCTGTATCATACGACTGCGTAAATAGTTGAGCTCTGCAATTTCTTATAAGCTACGCGTCAATTAAGTGTTCACGTAGCCCAGACGGCCGGAATCAAATGGGCAAGGCGGCGTGCGGCCAACCGCGTGCCAGTGACACATGATCCCTGGACCAAAACACAGGTACTCCGGCAAACCTGCTCGCTAGCATTTCGTTTCTCAGATGAGATACTTTTTCTATCTGGATTTGATCTAGATATTAATCCATGTTGTATCTGTTCATGGCCTTGGTGCCATGCATGGCGATATTAAAAATCATGTCAACTACTCCGATGTTCACTCCTAGCTCTTTGCTCACCTTATTGTAGACTTCACTGGTACTGAGATAGTGCGTGTATCTTTCCCTCACTTTTTTAATCGCTAATGCATTGCGTTCCCCCCCTTTTTATAGCTACTTTCGTTTATTCTGACTTTCAATTGCAATTACACTTTCACGTTTGCGTTTGACAACTGAACGTATGAACGTTTACATTGACTTGCCAGACCAAAATCACCGCTAACCGCGTTAACTTGCATCTAACAACAAAATGCACAGCGTACGACATAGTGCTGAACTCCTTCTCAACTTTCCATCACGACTTCACTCTCGCGGCTCCTGTGATGGGCAAGAGAGACGTCAAGCACCCGTTCAATGTGGTACACATAACCCAAAACATGTACCACTGTATATGGGGAGGCGGGGACCATCGGAAGGGCTTCAAAGTTGAGCCAAATAGAGGAGATGGTGGAAGACTACTTCGACAAACTTGGATTCCGCCGAGTCGCGTCAGGACCACACATACACCTACAGGAGCTACAGAATCCACCAGAGCCAGACCATCGGTACGACGAACGTCAGTGCATTTCGCCGCGGCCGAACCCAAACCCACCATCGTTCAACAGCAACACGGACCCCGGGCCGATCGATATCGATACTAGTAAAGCGATGATGAGACGAATTGGCACCGTCACACCCAACGTCGTCAGGGATATAGCTGGATCGTGATTCATGAGCACATTGCGGCTGCAACGAACGAGCCCAAGGGCCTGTCGCCAGACTCGGAATCGGACTCGGATCGTCGATGGGACAGGCCCGGAGCTGGGATGGGACCATTTGATGATGATTTTGAAGTCATTCGCCGCGACCGCGCCGCCGCACGGGACAACCGGCAGCAGGGCCGTCGGAAAGTTGTTGAGGCCAGGCCCAGGGAGTACAGGTAGATCGAGCCGTGCGAATTCGCAGCCATCGACGTCAGAGCTACGCACCGTTACGCCGACAGTGCTCGACACACGAGTGGACTCCACCATCGAGTCGGCCGGATTTGCGCTGACCTTAGGGTCCACTGTCATTGAGCCGCGACTCTCAGCCCGGTAATCTTCAAGCGACACCTATGCATGAAGGAGTCGCGTCGTAGTATTTCCGGCGCCGCCACTGGAGGGATCATGTTTGGAAATGCGGGCCCAGAGGGCAGTCACAACCTGCGAAAGTCCCTTGGATCGGTGAAGTAGTTTCTGTCTCGTTCCCTCACTCGATCTCAACCCTCCTGAGTTAACAATATTCCAACTTATGATCTTTCTGATAGGAATCCTGGCAAGCTTTTTAATGAATACTCGCTGTGACCAGTGAAGCTCTACAAACTCGTGTCCGATGTGGTATTTTGGGGCCGTGGTTCACATATTTACTGATCTACATAGATTACCTTTTACTGTATAACCGGAAATAAACAAGGGGCGCGTGGTCGTGCTAATCTGAAGGATGAGGATCTCTGGTTATGCCGTGCGTCTTAACATGCGGGCAGCTCGATTAGGCGAGTGCTTCACTTGAAGGACATTGACTGTTGTTGACCGGAGCTTGGTTCTTCGCAACTCACTTCGCAATTCATATTTCGACTCGCTGGTGTTGCAATCAGTCTATGGGGGTTAATCAAAAACGGCTTGCAGATTAACATGTCAAAAGTTAGCATACACGGATATGCCAGCAATGGACTCGAGACCCATTGAAGACATGCTTACTACTAGACGGTCTCACTACTGTAGTATGTGTGCCGCCACGCAGGCTCGTGCGTAGACTGGCATCAGACTTTATGCTATCCAATTAAGTCAGGCAGAAGATGGTGCCGGAGTTCGGTTGTGAAAAACAAGCTTAGCCGGCAAGAGATAGTCCGTAACGGCGCAGCCTCTTCAAACGGAGAAAAGCACCCTACTGTAGTAATATTTTACTGTACGCTTCGCTGTACTTATTTACTAACATCATTAAGGTCTCACGTAGACCGTAGCGACCGGTCAGAGAGCACCAGTCCGGCACCGCCGCCGTGCCAGCGGCAGGAAAAGCCACAATGATCTTCGAACAGAACCATCAACAACACAGGTACTCGGGCAACCTGTCGCTTAGCATTGATCTTTCTCAGATGAGAATCACTTTTTATATCTGAAGTGATCTGGACGTATTGATCCTGTTTGGCTTCTGTTCATGGCTTGGCCGTGCCACGCGAATATAAATCCTGTCACTCGATGTCATCTTAAGCTACCTTGCTCACTTACTTAACTCATGGGTGACTGGATAGTACTCGTGACTTTTCTTCACTTTTTAAATCACCATCTTACATGTCTCCATTTTTTATTTTAAGCTCACTTCATTTATCTAGTGGACTTTGGACACATCCTGCACAAACGTATTGAACCTGTACATTCACTGCTCAACACGACAACAGCCAATCTGCTTAACTCATCTAACAGAAGCGCCGGTACGACATAATCACCGGAATCTCTGCTCATACTTTCCCATCATTCGACGTCGCTTTCGCGGCTCCTGTGACTGGCAAGAGAAACGTCAGCATCCGTTCGAATTTGAGTACACTACCCAAAGACGAATGACTGTGTGTGGGAAGCACGGGGGCCATCGGGGAAGGCGTCGCAAAACGTTGAGCCAGTAGATGCTGAGATACAGAGGCATGTGGAAGAGCATACTTCGAAGACTTCAAATCCTCCGACTCGTTCGTCCGCACCACATGACACCTACGGGTTCAGATGCCACCAGAGCCAGACCATGGTACGCGAACGATCGTGGCATTGCGCCAGCGCCGAACGCGACCTCGCGCATCGTTCAACAGCCAATCGGACCCCGGGCCGTCGTTATGATAAAAGCGAACGCTATGAATCGAATTGCCACCCTACACCCCAACGTCGTCAGGGTATAGGCTCGGTCGTGGAATGTCATGGAGGCGCACGCGCTACAACCGAACGGCCCAATAGGCCGTGCCAGACTCGGAATCGGACTCGGACTCGTCGATGGTGGACTGGACCATTTGATGATTTTGAAGGATTCGCCACGACCCGGCCCGCCGGGAACTGGCAGCAAAGAAAAGTTCATCGCTAAAGAGTTTGTTCGCAGGCAGGCCCAGCGTACCAGGGGATCCAAGCCATGCGAATTTCGCAGCCATCGAACGTGGCTACGCACCGTTCATCGCTGATAGTGCCCGAAACACCGAGCTCCAAGTGGTGACTCCACCATCCGAAGTCGGCGGAGTCGCCGACCTGGGGTCCCTGTCGGTTGGGCGCGGACTCTCAGCCTTAGATCTCAAGCTGACACCTATCAGCGAAGGAGTCGACCTGTAGTATTTCCCGGCGCTTGCCAGGTCATGTGTAAATGCGCCCAGAGGAGTCGCAACCTGCTTGAAAGTCCCTTGATCCGCGAGGAGTAAGTTTTACTGTTTCGTCCCTCACTTCTTTCTGCCCAACCCCCCTGAGATAAACAAACCTTCTAACTTTAGATCTTCCGTAGTTATATTAATAACAATCACGATCAAAACTGGTGTTCCGTTAGGCGATGTTCTACTGCTCCGATCCATGCGAGTGACTTCGTTCGGCATGACGAATTCAATTTGAATACACTTAAGCTTAGATGAGCGCACCTTTGCCTTATACTGTGGTTTGTTACACTAGATGGTAAACATACTGTCTGTAAATGATCAATGCTGTGAACAAAAAAATCCAAAGCTAAAATATGCATCATCTAAACCTGGGGAGAACTATATCCATCATCTAACCTGGGTTATACAATGGTATAAACTCATCGCATAGACGTACAGTAAGACGGAGGTGAGTGCTTTTGATCGTGTCCTGGTTGAGACAAGAGATTCATGAAGAAAGCGAAAAGTGTAACGAAGCGCAGTTCGAATCCTGATATTCAGACGGTTCAACACCGCGAGGACGCCGTGCACTGCATGGTCGATTCAGACGCGCCAGAGAAAATGAGCGCGGAACAATAGCAGCATGAAACAGTTGACGCGAATCCGCCGGCAGGTTTGCCAGTGACTGGGATTCGTCCTCGTAATCCCGGGGGATTAATCGAAGATTTAGGTAGTATAAATGATGCAGTATCCGAGTGACAAATCTTGCAACGGCCCGTTCGAATACGAGTCGGTAATTAATGAATTGCTAGTTCCATAAAGTGTGAGGAGCGAAAGGGTGTCGGTGAGTGTGAGTGAGACGCTCGAATTGTCCCTATCCCGACCCGTTGGATCTGATAGATCCATGACACCCCACCGTTTTTTTCTTCACATAAGGACCGATGGCTATACTGCTAATAATAATAATAAGCCCCAATGAATCAGGGCGCGGAGCAACACGGTGACGCGAACTTACGGTACGCGTGCTGTGCTGCCATGTGGCAAGCGTGAAACGCGTGCATTATACCCTGTTGGTTCCGCGCTTTTCATCCCAGCAAACCCATATAGAGCACATGATATTGGTGCAAGTAACAGAAGAGTAGGGTACTGCGCAGCAGTGAGCGCGACTTGAATACGGGTTGCGGTTGGTGACGAAGACGTGAATGGAACGCTCAAGAGACAACGCATCGCGAACGAGAGTTGCAGATATCACGAGGTTATACGGAGCCCTGTTGATTATGTTCTTGTTCCATATACATTAGCTGATACATTGCAAGAGGCATCCGGTCAATAATTGCACGGGTTACTTAATGCCAGCAGAATGGAATGTGGGTCACATCAACACAACACCAATGAAAGCGAAGCACTGTAAGAAGCTCGTTCGGGGGAATATATATCGTGGGTTCCGAATGAGTATTAAGAACCGACGCCGGGCAATGACAGCTTTCTTGAGAAGTACAGGGCACCATGTAGCCCTTTAAAAAAAGTGAAGCGGCACAGACAACAGCACAGAAGGTTGGCGTGCCACGGCGTTGTGAAGATGCACCTCATCCAGCTAAGATCTATGTAACTAACTTATGTGAGTACTATTTACGTATAGTACTAGTATTCAACAGTTGTTATAACCTAACTGACAGACTAAAGCTACCTGGGGCATCGAATCACAGGTACACAGCCATGGCATACACCCACACAAAAGGTGATACTTGCCTTTTGAAAATAATTATCTTGAACAACTTGCAACTGCGGATCGAAATTAACAGTCAACATATCCCAGACGCCATACCCTAATTAGAAAATTTTGAATTCAAAGAGCCCTTACAGTATATATAAGGGTATATGCATTGAGATAGTCGTTGAGTCGTTAGATTTGTATTATATTGAAGGTGTTGTTTTCTTCCCCCCGGCAGTGATGTGGCACTGCCTGGGCCGCTTGCCGCTTCTGGAACATGGTACTGTAAGCTTAGGTCCGGTTGAGTTAAAGCAATGATATTCAGCAGCTAACGTTAATCACGACTAAGGGGTAGAGCTGTCTTTAGAAGGATTGATCAGGCGCTATATAATGAAGGGTTGGGAGTTGCGAGCTGGAGTAGGAAGGGACAGGATCATCTTCTTCACATGCTTCACCATGCCACGAACTTTCCCGTTGCGCATCGATCGGGCAACAAGCTGATACGCGGGAGATTACTTATCAGATATCTCAGATTTGTAAGTTACTTGCGTCTCCGCAAAGCACACAACTGAAGAAGGGAAAAAAAATGGAGGGGTGATATTATTTTTCTGATTTATATATCGTCATTGCCGCAGACAATTTACCTACTGCATGTGCATGGGATGCCAGTAGATCCGGCGCAATCCAGCTGATAATTATTTTCCCCTTCTTCTCTCTGAGAAAACACACTTACTATATTGCCAACCTTTGTTCCAGCAATCGTGGAGAGAGAAGCTCGATTGGTGATTCTATATTAGTACTTGCCGTTGTTGGACAGAAACGATTTGACAGTACACTGTACTGTACGTTACGAGGTTGCAGGTTCCGTGAAATTGTTTCAGTTCTTTCTCCGCAGTGCGCACCGCGGGGGGTGTCGGTCGACACTATTCGTTCGTCAAACCACGCCATATATATTAATTATACAATCCCTAATAATGCAACCGGCAGTGAGCTATGGACTTCGCTCTCTGGCATTGTAAATGAAATTCGGCAGACTTCCGAGTGGGTCGAGTGTTGCCGTCGGCGTGCGTAGACTGCTGAATTATTTTGTGAAAGAAAAAACAATTCGATTGAGTTAAAACAAACTCAAAAATCGGAAAGAGGAGAGAAAAGAAAAAACGTTACGTCCATACTTCTCAACGGGTTCTACTCCTCCTGTGTCGTTTCTTCGTCCATACCGCCTGAGGGCTTCTATCACCTGAGCGCTTGGATTTCCTCCTCGCAAGCAGACCACACCATAAATTACGTACCGAGCGTGCGCCAATCAAAGTCGAGCGGACGCCCGATAATCGGTGTGATTCCGCCGGCTTCTTCGACGAGGGCGATCCCGGGGGCGTGGTCCTGCACAAACAAAACACAATTTAGGTTCTTTGGCATGCCACAATGAAAACATCCGTTCTTGAACGCACCAGTCTTTCTCTGTACCACCGCCTCGCCCACCAGTCCGCCACCGCAACAGGCATCGCAATAGGACAGCACCACCGCCATCGCACGCACAAAGCGCAGCATACTTAGCTTGCGAGTCCAATACGCACAGGTCCAGCGCGCCCGCCCCAGACGCGCGCGGACGCGCCGCGTTGTGTCTGCAGCCCGCATGCGCCTTTTCGAACTATTCGAGAAAAGAAGCTCGTGTAGCGCCAGAACGGGGCTATGTTTCAGACGAAAGCGGCGTGGCGGCGTGATTTCTCATTCGAACAGGGACCGGAGGTGGTGGAGGATACCCGGGGCAGAGCGGCGTTTGTGCGGTGGACGACAAGGGTAGTTGGTTGCACGTCCTTGCCGCGCACGGCGACGAACAGATAACGCCTTTGCTTCGCGTGGGCGCGTCTCGGAGTAGCGGTCGTGCTGCTGCTGCTGTTTTTTTTTCATTTGTACTTCGTACTTCGGCTTTGGTATGACGGATGGTGTGGAGATGGAGATCAAAGGAAAGTTAGGCAACCTATAACGCCGAGTCATCAACGCGCGCTCAATTAACAGCGCCGAGGCAATACGGTATTGCCGCCAGCGCAGAACCCCTTCGTCCCATCAATCGGATCAGTGGCCACATGCCTGTGTTACAGTACAATGTAACGAGGGTATTAACATCCAAAAAAAAAGCGGGAGAAAAAACAAGACGCACGCCCAGAACGCCAGCCACACGCCATGCTTGCCTCGTATCGATAGCCCTTCAAAAGCGCATCGGACGCACCCATTCGCTTCCCAAGACCCCACTCAGCCGCGTCGCTCATCGCAGATGTCAGTGTCGAACTGGGTAATGGGAAGCGAGGAACTTGTGAAGGGAAGAAGAAGGGGCGGCGGGCAGAGATATCGTCGCGGAGCTCGACGACGACGCGCCAGAGCGCTGGTCGCTTCGTTCGGGGCGCGGAGATCGCACGTCTTCCTCGCCTACGGATAGGATCCTCTGGGAGGCTTGCGAGAGGATAAGTGTGATAACGGCTTGTGCAGAATAATCGCCCATTTTTTTTATTACAGAATTTTTCGAAAATGGAAAAGCGTTTAGCGTTAGCCTGGTCCCCGGGGACGACCGACATCGCCGACCAACTGGCAGACCCGCGATGTCTATAATTTTCTTATGTTGTTTAATCTCTCTTTGGTGC
>JAGKRU010000218.1:0-33386 GCA_022884055.1 Russula griseocarnosa | reverse complement strand
CGGCGCGCTTGTTCTTCCCTCGTCCATCTTGGTACAACTCAGCACATCCCTTTCTGTAATGTCGGTTTACTACATTTTTGAAACAATATGCCTTTCGCACCTTGATACCCTCTCCGAGACTCCGATGGGTCGTATCCCTAACGCGAAGCACTGTGCAGCATGGTCGCTCACAGACTGATCCGTCTATTTGACGGCCACCCTGCAACGGTACCAAGTAGGCAACCCAAGCACATTAAGGCTCAGCTGAGGATCCCGGCAGGGGTGGGAGGGGTGGAACGGGTGGAATAGAGCTGGTCATTGTGTCTGCGACGGTTCGTTGCGCGGAGGCCATCTCCAGCGCTTCGTCGACCATGTTAGAGTACTGAATTATGAAGTTCCGTCTCCGTTGGAGATGCCTTCCGACGAAGTATAAGCACCCTGATAAAGTGTCACGCTCTGCATATTAAGTATACAACATAGGCGAGGCTTACAACCGACACGCCTAGCAAAGAGAATAAATCAGTTAGGGAACATTTGCCGAGACGACGAAAGGTTACCAGGGCGGAGGGTACGATGTAAGCAAACAAGACCCTTGAGCTTGAAATAGCAGACGTTTGCTACAGGAAGCGGTATCAGTTCCGAGTCAAGTGACTTCTGGACGCCTCTTACGTGAAGTACATTCCCATTGTCAATGCGTTCATGGCTGTCATAATCACGTAGACGAGCACTCCTAAATGACGAAACTGAGTTGATGGTTCGTTCGTGATTAGGTGAACGAAATCAAGGCGTGCCTTGTTTGAGGAAGCTCTGGCCCAGGGTCCCAGGGTACTACGTTGTCGAACGCAGTGCTTCAAAAGGAATGTATCGATTCAGTCTCAGACGGGAAGAGGCGGGCCACTTACCCATATTACGATGATCATATTCAGGAAATCAAAGGTAGCGTTGAGCACCTACAGCCCAATATCAGGCAAACGCAACACCGAGTAGGCAAGTGGTATCCTACCGATATAACCTGTTTACAGTCAATGTTCATCAGTGAGACATCGCAAGGAGAGCCTTGAACTCACCCCTAGTTGATAGGCACCGACCACTCGAAGTATACCAGCCTTAGGTTGGTTCGACGTGGCGAAGCAAGCAGTGCTTTTGTCGATAATGAACAGTGCCGTTACTGGATTTCAAGCGACATTAAATAAAGTTCCAATGATAGACGGTTGGGTGACGGACAATTTAGTTCCTTGCTCACCACCCACACAACATAGCTGACGAGACTGAGAAAAGAGATAGAAGAGCGAGGAGAATTAGTCTTTTTCTTCCGGAGAATGCGTATGAACGCAGCATAAGAATGACTAGACGATCAGTGTGAATACAGGTTGACGAGGAAGTGGGCCATGCGTGGCTTACACTGCGCTGACAACATCTGTGCCAGATATTATTAAGTTACGCGAATATTGCACGGGAGGTATGACCGAACGCACCGTGGGCATTACACATGCGTAGAGAGCGTGATAGTGTGACTGACAAACACTTTTTTCATGATTGCCAAGAAAACCCCAGAATATGAAAGGAGCGACGGCGAGTGGGTAATAGCGACAGAATAGATACGCGACCTTGCCAGTATTCCACGGCGCCGGGTATATCTGCGCGGCGAAGTTCAACCAAATGACACACCAAAACTAAATCAGAGGAGGCGGTGCGCTTACAAAGGCGACTTCCTTGTCTAGCCTGCGCAAAGTGAGCGACTCTCAAAGAGACCTAAAAGTGGCAAAAGATCGACGCACGAAATGATCCAATCATAGAAAAGGACGGTACTATCTGAACAAAAAAGCGATTATCATTCAGGGTGCCCCTTGGAGTAAAAACGAGGCACATACAGGCAGCTAACACAACCAGACGAGATGAGATGAGCCTAATGGTAAGAAGGATGAAGAAAGGGACGTGACATACCGCTAAGGCTATACCGACCCCTGTATACCATCATCACGACACAACAAGCCAGTCAATCAACATCATAATCGCATCTGCAGATGGAGGGAAAGGTACGAACGCGGCCAGGGCACGGAAGGCGCCGTATATGAGCTCCAGCGTTGGGAGCAAACGCCCCATGGGTCTAAGAAGACGATGCTAGCTCGTTTGAGGTCACGGTGGTGAAGTAGCTCCCAAGCGCAGTCGCGCTACTTGTATCTGGAAGACCTATGATATGATGAATGACAGTAAGGATCGACGGGTGGGGAAGAAGGGAAGAGGGGGTCCGACCTCATTCTTTTTGACGGGCAGGTGACAGGGCGACAGGCGTGTGAACCTGAAGGACAATGGAAGTTCGACAGCACGGAGACGTGTTTCCTATGTTTTTGGTCACCCGTCAGCGTCAGGCCGTCAGCCGCAAAGCGCGTCCCTGTTCGTAGAAAAAGGAGATATGCAGAATGTGTTGGTATGAAATTGATCTGAGATCCACTGACATACGACAACCGACCCTTCAAGGCCTTCAAGAGTCGATAAAACTTCACGCGCATACCCCGTACTGTACCTTGCAAGCGAGAAGCCTACGGAGAAGCTACGGTACTGTAAAAGCACAAAACGGACAAATTGCAGAAAACGGTTCCTGGGTGTTCCGCGCTTGATGGATGATGGTTTTACCCGGACCCGCCGAAACGGGAAATCACCGGTGATAACCTCACTCTTCATGGATGTTCACTCTACGTTCTACTCGCGGAGTTATCGTCTTCGCCACCCCGGAGAACTGCACCTTGCATGCACATACGAATACCTCCCATAGAACATTCGAAAGTGGCACTATCTGATCGCGACGTCGGTGCCTGCACATAGCCAGCTTAAGTTACGGGGAAGAGGGGAATTGGGCAAAGTACGAATCAGTGGTCAGGCCGGTCAGGTTCACCCCACTACGCACGGTGGTTGGCAAGCATGTCAGATAGCCATTTTTTTCACTCACTACACGACAGATCGTATATTCAAATGCTTGAAGCATACTGATCGAATTTGCAAGGCATCAGCCATCAAGTTTCGTAGTGATTGAGCAAAATCTAGTGATTATTTTAGTGTGACTGATAAACGGATCCTGCGGGTTCAGTGCTGGCATGGGAAGGTTTCGCGTGAGGGCGGCTGTTCTTGACGTGGTGCCTTAAGTCTTACGCACACGACGTCAATCAACCTCAAAGTCTGTGTCGTAAAGCGGATCACATTCAGTTACAGAACACCGAGCTGGTGACCCCCCTTACAATTTGTCCAAATGCATCTCTGTATCATGCAATATCAACAGCCTCCATCTCATCATCCTCCGTACCATTACCCTCCTCTGAAAGCACATCTTGATCTGTGACAATCAGGTCACTTGCAAGAGTATCCTCGGCTATCTCCGCGAGCTGAGCAGCGAGCAGGGCTAATTGGGCTTGTAGCGATGCGCGGTCTCTCTCTGACAGTGACTGAATTGGGGTCGCAGACGCGTTCGCATGAGTCACCGTTTCACTTGCCGTCGCTTGGTCAGACGCTGGCCCTACGTGGACTGAATTGGCTGGGGGTGATGGCTGCCGAACGGGAGGCGCTACTGGTTTGGCGGTCGTCGCCTGCAAAAGTGAGCCGAAATTGATGGCTTTGAGGATCGCCTGGGCCGCCTCCCAAGCATCGCTGCCCTCTCCGACCTCATCAACTGCATTGCTCTCCACCGGAGCTGCTTCACCCTGGCGTGGCAGTCGCTGGCTGTTGCTCCGCGGGACCCTCCTTCGAAACTGGAGGCGGTCCCGACGGTCCGTATCTAGGATATGGGGCGACGGCAGGGTAATGGTAAGGGTAAGTGGGGTATGGCAAGGTTTTATCTTGTACTGAGGCCGGAGTAGACGTAGATACGTTATGACCCTGCACTCTACGAGCAGCCGGTTGGGAAAGCGGAGCATGCGTGAAAGGTGAAGTGGTGGGAGGGCTTGGCACCGGCAGCGCCATCTGCACCAAGCTTTGCGGTCGGCGTGTCGTTCGTCTAGATGTCTAGCGTATGGAAGGTGTCAACCAGAGTATAGATGAAAACTGACACCGCATGTCTTACCGATCCACCGTCCCAACTCGCATTCAAGCGGTACTGCCGTTGCTCCCTTTTTCCAACGTCCCTCTTGAACGCCTTTTGCAATGCCTGGCTAGCAGACGGTCGAAAATTGGTGTGTAGAGATACCGTGACCCCATCCATGTGAACAGAGCTTTTGGTGCCGAACCGTCAGACTCATTCAAATCTGTGAGTGCTTCCACAAGCATATCTCGTAGCTTGGCAAATCATCCGATCCGGGCATTCCACTATGGTCTGTTGATGGCAATCCTGTAAGGGTGTGGATGCGGGGAGTGGAACAGCTGGAGGGAAGGGAGGGTGCGATGGAGGGAAGGGTACATGAGGTACGGCGCTGGAGGTTGAGGCGGAAAATTGTGAGGATAGCTCGGCGGAGGATATTGATAGTAGGTGTGTGTGGATATGCCGGGAGTGACTGTGTGGGTGGATAGCCGTAGGGGCATGAGGATACGGCCCTTGCGGTAGCCCAGTCGCGGAGTGTTTTGTAAAAGGAGTTAGAAGGTTCCGGCTGCGAAGTCGGCTCGTCAGAGGTCTGGGGCTGTTGCGGACTTGACGATTCGTCTCCGGTGGCCGTCGCGTCGCCATTCGATTGTCTGAGGGTAAATGCCGGTCAATCGCAGCACTCGTACCGTCGGGGATGACTGGGTAACAGCGTCAGGGAGCGAAGAGACTGAGGTCAATGGCGCATTGACGACTGGGCCCGACGTAATGGTGTCCTGGGCCTGGGAGGAAGTCGAAGCAGCCCTAGCTGCAGCTCGGCAACTGCGACCGCGAGATTTTGTCGGCCACAGAGATTTTTTTACATGGAGAGGAGAATAAGCTTCAAAGGCGAGACAAAGCTCGACTAGCTGGGTGTGAGGTAGCAAGGTCAAGTAGGTGCGTTTGAGGGCGTGCCGTTCTTCGTTGGCTGATGCGAGCAGGGGATGTCATCAGAATAAAAAAAAGTAGATCCGGTCGAGTGTAGACGTACATGGCTCGTCCGGCGGTGGGACTGGTTGAACGACGGTGGCTGCGGATGAAGAAGAAGCATCGGTCGTTGTCTGCTGCATCGTTCAGCTGCACAGTTTATCATGACAAAGTTTCGTTTTCTAATTCCGCGAGTAAACGCGGCTCAAACTCGTCCGCGTCCACTTGGCACTCTACTCTCAATATTACAATCACTGTGAATTTCTTGCCCCATATTCCCCGAATTACTATACAAATTAATCGCGAGTTGGATGTTCTGAATTCCTATGGCGACGGCGAAGATACACTCGTCACCTCAACTCCGTGGATTGCAAGGCCCCTTATTGCTAGAGATGGGGGTATGCATGCATGACCCCATCTCGTCATCCACTCTCAAGTCACATTTTGGCAGCAGCTGCGAGACAAGACGCAGCTGCTGCCAAAACGTGACTTGAGAGTGGATGACGAGATACTAAAGAAGTCGTTCAACGGGCATGGACATTATGAAAGGCTTGGGGTCACCCGGTCACGAGCAAGTACTCTAGGAGATGATCGTCCTTGCTGTTTCCAGTAATCGTTGTTCCGATGCTCGATACCACTAGTGGATTCAGGACCGTCGTGCAAAAGCGTCATTGCAAAGGTAGTCATACCGGATCATGTCCAACAGAGGTGCTGCGCAATAATATTTGATGATCGCTGCCAGTGCAGACTCTCTCACAGAAAATTGTCAGAACCGCATTACGCATATATAAAAGTTGGATTGTAGCCATGGCCATATTTACAGTAAGTTACTTACACACTCAAGAACGAAGCGTCCGCCGAATGACTCCTATGTGTACTGCAATTAAAGAAATGAGACAATATTGCACTCAGGCTTACACCGCGGGGAAGGGAAACAAGCGCAAGGTCTTTTGAGGAAAATACACGTCGTTGCCACGACAAAAAGATGTGGCTGACTATACTATTGACCTTGTATTAGGGATGTCCGCGGCCGTCTGGGGAGATTAAGTTCGAGCAGGGGTACGCGACACGCTGTGTTCTTGTGTAGCGTTTCTAATGGGGTAGCAATATTTTCACGAGGAATCTTCCATGCGGTCGTCGGTCCAACCAACCCGGTCCGACGGTAACTGAAGGGCCCAGGCAGTCGAGAACACGTTAGAGTATAGAGCTCGTCGAGTTGTCTCCGGCTCTTGCACTTGAGCATCTTGCGAGAAGACTACGTGTCGATTAGAAACGTGATCGGAAAAGAGCACCACCGGTTCGCCTTCGTACACGCAACCATGGATACACCATCGGGTACATGTTGCGAGCTTGCCATAAACTCCCGATGCGGGAAACGTGCTAAATTTCGCAACTGCACTAGTAACTCGTACGTTATGTCGGTATTGGTTGTGGAGAGCAAAAAACCTCCTATGACATCGACAGTGCTAGGTCACCGTTCTGAAGGAGTTGCATCCTTTCCTTTCGGAGTTTTGGTGCCAGCCTGGCTGTTCACGGATCCTTCTACGAGCTTCCGTTCCTCAGGTGTAATAGTGAGAAATGCTCCCGTTGTCTCTGAACCCATCTTCGTGGCTTGAGGGTTAATTGTCAGACTTGAATTTCGTTGTTAGAGTGCGATGATCACGTACGGGCATAAAGACATGCTCCGGTCTCCAAAGTCAGCAAGAAATATGGCATATAATAAAGCACCTGCAAATATTCAAGGTGTACCCGCCACTGCCAATAGTTTACTCACTTGGGATGAGGATCAGCCGTAGCCCTGCGGATGTACTGTAGACCCATGGTGGACGTGGGTCTGACGGGACATCCTCCCGCTGGACACCATCAGTCTTCTGGGTACTCTTTTGTGAAAAAGGTTTCACTGCATGTCGTCTCAGAAGAGAGTGTGCTGGCAGACAGCGAAACAGTTTAATCATGGACAGAGAGCACAGGCATAGCCTAACCCTAGTTTGTGGCTTCTCACACATCACAGACAGTTCACACGTCCGTCACAACCACGACAACTGTTATTTGACTGCGATCGCAACGCAAGGGTCATATCGCAAGGGTCATATCGTCTCATAGCATCGCATCATGACTATTGATGTGAGCAGCTTTCCCCAAAGTAATCGGAAATAAAGAGCATTGATGCTCCGGCAGCGGATTCATCTCACGTGGCACTACAGTAAAGACAACTAGGAATGGGTTAAACTGTCGACGTGCCTCTGCGGCTGAAATCCGGCAAAAATTCTGAGCAATCAAGGTGACAACCGTTCTGTTATCCACTGCGGTGGGTCGGTTAACGGGCCTTCCTGCAACGGTAGCGGACGCGATCGTGCAGCCGAGAAGGTTTACCAGCCCAAAACTCGACTTCACTAAACCTTAACTTGAGTGGATGATGGGGAGAATTGGTGGGGCGGAACTTACTTGGGATGATCCTCCAGCCTCCCCAATGATCGGGGAGAGGAATATCTGCCTCGACATCTCCCTCCTTTATGCCAAACCGTTCTCTGATTTGGTTTATCTGTTGATCAAGCTCACCCTCTGCAATCGCCGCACTTTGATTGCTCGCCCAAGCACCGATTTGACTACCGAGAGGGCGACTGTGAAAATAAGCTTCACTCTCTTCCCGAGAGACTTTCTCGACGCGTCCGACGGCTCGCACCTGCCGATGGACTTCGCGCCAATAAAACGCAAGGATGCATGTGGGTTTGCATCCATCTCGTGAGATTTGCGAGAATTGTAATTGGTGTAGAAGACGAAGCCACGATCGTCGACTTGTTTGAGAAGTACAATCCTTGTTGATGGAATGCCCTCCGCGGAGACAGTTGACAAAGCCATTGCCTCCGGCTCATGAACAGTGCCTTGTACTGAGGTAAACCAGTGACGAAATAGGTCCAGCGGGTTGGCGGAACAGTCGAGGGGAAAGATTATCCGAGGTATTATATTGCTGGTGAACAAGCACCATTATTTTGTCTGGAGACGACTGGACCACGGTGTCCATACCGCAAATCGAGCTGCGGAAAGACTACGGAGGGCGGAGGGGTGAGGAGGTGAGGCGGGAGTCCGCGTCGCACTGGCAATTGAGGCCAACCACGTGGATAATAAGTCGTGATTATTATAACTACCTAAACCCCATTTAGAATCCTCAAAATAATCGATAAAATAACCATCGCCGTCGCCCACATATTTCCTCGACTCGGATGTGCTCGCCCGCACACCTCCCGTTCCCATCTCTTCCACCATCTCGTCCTCCTCGAGCGCGTCCTAAGCGTACGGTGCATTCAGCCATGCATTCCGTCTCAGATCTCACTACTTTCTCCCGAAAAACATCCGGAGACGTTCCTCCGAAACTCGTCGTCCGTATCATTGCCATCCGCTCCGTGTATTACTCCTTCCATTTCTCATTTCTGCTTTACAGGGTGCATCGACCACCGTGGTTGGGGACAAGGTCTACCTCTATGTGGGAACTCTTTCCTATCCTTTCTTCGTTCCTTCAATCTTACACCACGTAGGGCGGTCGTCTCGTGACCGAACGCAGAATGGTCACAGATATGTATGTCTTTGACCTCAAGACTTTGATTTGGGAAAAGGTCGCAGCTCCCTCCGATGACTGCACCCCTGCCCAGCGTTATTTCCATAGCGCCGATTCTTGTAAGTATCGTTATCCTCGGTTTATCATCGCATTTGACCATTTCTCATAGGGAACCAATATCTCATCATCTTCGGTGGCATGGGGTTGAAGCCAGAAGCTGACGATAGCACCGAAGATTTATGCGTCTTGAATGATGTTTGCTTCTACGATATCCCAGCGAGGCGCTGGATGTCACCCTCTTGGTCCCTAAATGAAAATCCCATCATTCTCCCTCCCAAACCCCGTTATGCTCACCTTTCCTCCATTTCTCGTGATAAACTTTTCATCATCGGCGGCCAGGATTTGGACAGCGTTTGGCTCGATGATGTTTACATCTACGATTTGGCCACTAGGACTTGGATTCTCAAACGCGACTATCCCCGTCACTGTGGTACCTATCGCAGTGTCGCCGTGTCCGCGGACTTACGGGTCCACCTTCCACAAGAGGAGGTTCGAAATCATTCTCCCAGGCCCGAAGGACCGCTCTTCCGTGCGGGAAATCTCAATCTTCTGCTCCACCGTCCCTGACATCACGAGATTCACTTATTCATCTTCCTTATTCAACACAACCTACCGACGACTTTCCAAACGAGATATTTTTGTACAGCAATTACAACGTAAGTAACTAACTTGTTCTAATCTGAGCGAGCTCATAGTGAAGCTTTCAGTTCACTGACGTAAAACGCGAACTCGAGGTACTCACGCCGTTGCCCAACGGCGAGTTCAGTGTCAAGGACGCTTCCTCATCCATGAATGGCCCTGCTTTTCCTCCGGGCTTGCGTTTCCCCGCTGGCGCCATTCTTGGCACTCACCTCATTATTGCTGGAACGTACCTCGCGCATAGTTTTCAATCATTCTCAGTTTGGGCACTTAATTTGATTGATATGAGCTGGTCTCGCATCGACCCCGGAGCACCCTCGCCACTGGTTCATGGTTCCGTAGCGGCCTATGGGCAAACGCCAACAAGTTTATAATTTTTGGTAACCGACAGGGAAACCTTGTTGACGATTACAATCGGCGGCTTCTCAGTTGGGACCACATTGCCATGATCGACCTCGAGGCCTTTGGAATATATCAGCCGCCGAGCCTGGAGTTGGATATAAGAATGCAGGAGATGGGTCTCGCGGCTCTCGAAGAGGGTATCTTGGCAGACTTTGAAATTGTCTGCGACGATGATCGCAGAGTGAAATGCTCGCGTAAGTTGCTTGAAGATCGGTGGCCGTGGTTCAAGGAGCAACGACAATTATTCCTTCAAGTGGCAACTAAAGCCCTTGACACCCTTCCCCTCTCTACGACGCATGTAGCCCTCCCTGACGTTCCAAGTGCTGCCCAAGAACCGAGATCGGATCCTCGGCTCACGCCACGCTTACTCGACCTATCAGAACCTTACCCTATCACCCTCGCACTTGTCCAGTATTTCTATTCTTTGGCCCTCGTTACACCATTGCAACATGCACCTGCCGTCTTGAGTGCATTACTGGTCTTGGCGACTAACTACGACCTGAAGCATTTACAATCCCTTGTGAAGCACGCGATGCATCGCGCGCTGTCAAATTCGACGTCCGTCGGTGTCTACGAAGTTGCTACTTTGTGCAGCTGTCGCAGCCTCCAAATAAGGTATGTGTCTGACTGTTAGCGGCACAGTGGAAACTAAACTCACTGTACCCAGGGCGCTGAAAACTGTTATGGTACCTCAGGCTCTCTTTGTGTGCTTTATTCGTGTCTGATCATCATTCACTCCTCTTTTTTTCAGTTGTATAACCAGAAAAGGCCATCAACTCGCTCACGTCAAGACAGGGAAGGTGGTCCTGGTCGTGCACCCGACACGAATGGGAATGGGAATTCGGGTAGTGGCGGTGCTGGCGATCCACCTCCGACGGCACGACCACGAGGAATGTCAGATGCCCAGATGCGCCCATCAGACTTGAGACAGATAGGTGGTGGAGGAATGGTTCGAGGAGGAAATGTGACTACGAAGGCGAAAGACGGTAGGCTCCATACCTCGGAATCAATTTACAGTTTAAGTAATTAATGGAATGTGTCTACTCGAAGACCCGGATAGTCCCCTTCGCGGAACTACACCGGGGCTAAAATCCACAGCGCCTTTCCTCGAGAGGAAGCCACGGAGTCAAGTTACGTCTTTGATGAGCAGCGCGAGTGTGACAGAGGAGGCGTTTGACGAATTTGCAATTGTAGCTGAGCTCCATGCCCCTTAATCATTGATCCTGTGGGACAGGACGTGATCGAGGATGCTAGTCTATCCAAGCCTACTCACTTCCCCCTCAAACTTCGAGGCCGGAATGGGATAACCTTTTCGTGGACACCCGATTACGCCGATCCACCACATTAGCGCGCAGTGGTCCGTCCCCACCCTGACATCTGAATCGGACATGGATGAGACCAGGAGCAAAAGGGCCATCCGTCCAACGGCATCACTTCCATCGTTCCATCTCCCAACCGTGCACGCCACAGCTATCGCGATCGGGACACCGAGACACCAGACTTAACTTCAGCCTCGCGCAGCTCGCTGACGAGCAGCAGCTCAGCTATCAGCCGAAACTCCAGCCTCTATACCCACCACATAGTCCCTCGATAGCTTCATTTATTCAGACCGAGATTTCAAATCCTCCGAGTTCCCACCACCTATCAGCCATCAACGAACTCCAGAACACCGAGAATCATTTGCATCACCATCATTTGTTCCTACATCCAATGGAGGTAAAGAGTACGCAGACGATCACGAAGACCGAGCGATCGGGTTCGACATCAATCGTGCGCGGCGAGAGCGGGGAATTTGGACCAGAACAGCACCACTTTGACATTAATAATATTACTCAGCACGCCGTCCCTGGCCGGTTCGATGCACACGTTCATCATTCTGGGCGGACTCACGCACGAGCACGGTGACCAACCTTCCCTCCACGTTTACCCGTTCTTCCGCCGCCGCAGCATCAGACGTCACATTTACGCAATTTCCCACGATTCAGTCAGGCGTGGTATTGCCGTTGCTCATGTTGCCAGGGACCTCTGGCACCGGCAGGATCGGCCGTTCGTGGTCGTTCAAGAACAAGTCGGGCACTGAGTCCGCAGCGATGAGCAAGGTGGAGAAGAAGAAGGAGGAGAAGAGGAGAAAGAAGGAAGAGGCGCGTGCTCATAGGGAGCGACTTGCGCAGGAGAAGACGATAGCGTGGAAGGAAGATGTCGCGGTCTATGGGAACCTTGCCTCGACGTCGGTGTAGGAGCTTCCCCTCTTTTTTGGTCTTTTCTTTTATTTGTGTAGTTTATTTCGTGTTTGCTCTCATATCAATTGTTGTGACGATAACTACAATACCATTCAGCTTATGTAAGCAAATTCAACGAAACCACCGAGCTCAGCAGCAGCAGGTAGGCAAACCTACCCCAAGAATGCCCCCAGACACGCCCGTGCTCAGCAGCGAGGTTCTCGTTTTGGACGTAGCGCTCCTACCAGAGCCAATGGTACACGCGTCGTACGCTGGCTCTACCGCGGAGGGCCATCATTGCCCACTAATGGATGTCGAGATGGATTGATCGCCAGTCTTCTGTACGGACAAGGTCGGGCTGATTTGGCCCGCGAATGGGCGAACGGAGCTTCCCCTGAATATATACGTATATACGATAGGTGACTCGACGAAATTGGCCCATGCATTCTTTATCTTGTGCCAAGTTCAGTGGAGAGACGTGACGCACCATGAAGCGCACCTCACGTTCATCTACTTCAAGTGCAGCACTGACAGACTGGCAACCACGGATCTCGCGGTCGCGCATCTGACCAGTGAGAACGTGTTTCAAATTCCACAACAAATGCCGTCATACCGTTCAAAAACAGATTCGAAAATGCTATCAAAGTTGAAAATGTTGCGATAAAGGAAAGTACAAAATGGCTAGTATGATACGAACGACAGGAAGTTCATGTCGAGCGATGAAGAGGGACGCGAGTCGGAAATGGGAACAAGACAAGGAAGCACGACTGTGCACACACGAGAGGAAAAAGACGAAGGGACTGATGATATTCGAGACTGTAGAGGACGCTCCTAAATACATGTGGAACCTTTGTACTACAACTATAGTATGGTAAGGTAAAACTGGAGCATGAGGCGACGGAAAAAGAGAAAGGGAGACAATAAGTGAAAAGGGAACTGAAACAGGGACGAGACTAAGCGAGGGTACGAGCTTGTGGGGCGAGTCGCGTTTGAAGCATGAGGAGGACGAGCGCGAGAAAATGTCAAAGGGAACCGAATGGGATGAGTAAGATGTGATCAAACTGTAAAGAGATAATGACACTAAGGGTAAAAGTAAGGTAGACAGGTCAAAGAAAAGGGATGACTGATCAAAGAGAAACGGAGCTCAATAAGTGACAGTGAGCGGGCATCATGACATGCAGACGAGCGCGAGGCTGAAAATCCGGCAGTTCACAGTGCTAAAGTCATTTTATGTACAAAGAAGTCAAACTTACAAAGCCAAGTAACGACACTTTTAATTTTCCTGATGACCATCACTCGACCTCGACATCACGCAGCCAACGACGTACTTTAGTATTTCGTTGGACTTCAATATGATCATGCGCATTAATGTCCATTTGATCGTTATAAAAAATGACAAGTCGATAAATGTCCAAGTGTTGATAGCCGTCGGTGGCAGCATTCCACGGGAAAGGCACAGCCCCGATTGGGTTGGGATGGTGGTTCTGGGAAGCTAAACTTCTGCATCACTGTATGGATAACATGGTGACTTACATGTTTTTGAAGTGGCCTTAGCTGGTCTCTCACATCTCGCCGGTTTCGGGAGACTATTCGAAGGTTTGCAATCGTTACTTCCATTTGGGCAAGCTGTAGTCCCAATTGTGCTTGGAAAGCTTCTTGTTGTTGATGTTGTTGTTCTAGCTGTTGTTGTAGGAGTGCCGAGACGTCGAGGACTTGTTGTTGCTATTGTTGCTGTTGTTGTTGTTGTATTTGGTGCCGCAACTTGTTGTAGATTGCCGACGATGGCAGGCGCAACTTCAAACTCGACCGCGGCATCTGTAATTCAATTCGTCAGCAGTCCAAGAGAAATAAATAATACATACGTAGGTGAGCTTGATTTTTGGCCGTCTCGATGACGGCGTCCGTGATAGCTTCCGGAATCTGGTCTAAGAAGCAAGTTGGTTCAACTTGGTTGTGGAGGGGTGGACACACTCACTCTTCACCCCCTGAACGGTCATCACGGTATCTTCGGCGTCGGTCACCGCCCCAGGTTCGATTTGTGTGCCCATTTGGGTCTCTTTGTTTATGGCTTGAAGTGCTCGCACGTTAAAAACGTTGGCGTTATTTGCTAACGGGTGGTGGTGAGCTGAGATGCTCTGGACAGCGTATGGGTACATCTTATATGCAGCGTTAGTCTTAATTTGAAAGTGGCCGCTGACTAATAACCTATTCGGTAACAAGGAAAGAAGGGTGGAAAGGAGTGGAAAGGAAAGGAAAGGTAAGGTAAGGTCTTAGCTATCGTACTAGCTAAGACCTTACCTTACTTTACCTTTCCTTTCCACTCTTTTCCACCCACTCATTTCCTTTCCATCCTTCTTTCCTTGTTGCGAGCGCAGCGAAGCAATAATCGGCTTCGGAACAGGAGAACGAAAACTGAACAAACAAGTACAAATCAACATACATTTGTAATTGGGTTAAAATCATGTAAATCGCCTGTAAGTTAGGCGACGTATCAATTCATCTGTCTCTCCACAACTTCACGTGTGCGTTGCCTGTGCTACGTTACATGTTTCTATCGCAAAAACAGTTTGTCTTTCCCTGGCGAACCCAGCGCTTTTATCGCTCAACATGCTCAGTATTGCTTACCAATTTTGCATCCGCCCTCTCAATAGTTGAGATAAATCGCCTCCAACGCATACATTGATCTGCGAAACTCTCCGTATCTTCACAAAAAAAATTTCTGATGTCGAATACATTCTTCTCGACAAAACAAATTGGCAGGCATTCCATGCATCCACACCACTGCAGCATTTTTTCCCTCGCTCATCCTCAAGTTTGGCTTACTAAACTAGCATCCGCCGCGTCGGTGACGACGTCTTCCCGCAAATTTGTCACGTCTCTTCCCTCTGCTTGGTATGGTGTGAATGACCTTCCTCCCCCGCGTTCTCTGTCATGCCGCCTGTCAGAAATAGTCGTTATCAACATGCCAATACAGTGTAGGTCAACTGGTGGGGAGTTATGTAACCGGGTCAACGCACGAGGACATTGTCCCTGATGTGAGTCAGGCGCCAACACACTTCGGGCTTGGTTCCGACAAATTAGTGCCTTTGTCTGGCCGTAGTTGGACCACCCCTCTACCCGACAGCACGTCCTCCTTCGAATCACAGTCACAATCAATGAGTCGCACTCAGTTGCCCTTACGGTTAGCCTAGGCAGTGACCGTCCACAAATCACAGGGGCTCACACTGCCCAGAATCAGATTGGGCCTTGGTTCGAAAGAATTTTCCTGTGGCCTGACATTTGTTGCCCTTTCTCGTGTTCCATGTCTAAATGGACTCCTTAAGCTTTTCATTGAGAAGTTGGATTGGGAATGGGATAAGAAGTTGGGCGGTAAATTTTTGCAGTTACAACTAGAAGACATGGCCTGTGGATACCCGGCTACCAGTGATATACAGATCGACCTGTCTATCGGCAAAGCAAGCCCCCGCAGGCTTTCCTGCGTTCATGTTATCTTCTCTGTGGCTACTGTGCAGTGCACTGCAATAGGAAGAAGTGAACTTGAAGGGAGTGTTGCGCGTCATTGGGCCCAATGAATAGAATATGTGAATAATCACATCGATCAGCGAGGAGCAAAAGAACTGCATTGAAGCTCTTTATGATGGTATGGTCCATTCGTTGTGCAAGGCTCCCGACAGCTGCCCACGTTCTGGGGTCTCTCGGAGCCGTCGTTCGTCATCTCAGGTTCCAAGGCCTCAAATTTCCAGCATTACCTCCGTATTGGCTGACAAGAACCCTCTCCTTCATTCCAAGCATCATATGGGCACCAGTGGGAGTAAAGCTCTAACCTAACGGGTGTATCCCTTGATGTCCTACACAAGATTGCAACGTCCGGCACGACATTCAAGGACAAGAATGCCCTCGTCAGCGGTGTCGGGAAGGGCTCCATTGGTGTAGAGATTCTCAAAGGCCTCTTGTCAGGTGGTGCCCATGAATCTACCAGTAGACATGAGCCCGGGGCAATCCTCCCTTTGGGAAGACTCGATCTTCTAGCAGTTGCCATTTGGCGAACCAGGGAGACTCCTAACCTCCGTAAGTTCCATGCTCATCCTTCTGTCCGGATATTCCTTCTTAAGAATCAGTGTTATCCCGTCGAATACCTCTTCCTCTAACCAACCGCCCATCTGCCCACCTCATCCCAGCACCCCCATCTGCCCCTCGCGCCTCACCTCCAGCGGTAACCGGTCATACCTCTCAACCGCCCTCACGTCCCGGAACGCCACCAGCTGGTCCAGTACCCTATCGTTCTTCCTCGCCCTTCTATCACCGGCCTACGTCCGTCCCACGTTGACCGCACGGCCCTGGGATGTCAACAACATTCCGGCAATCTCGTTTCCGAGCTTGGCAGCAATACAGTAAATCCGAATGACATGGACCTTCTATACCACAGGGCACGCTTCAAGCCGGCAAATCGTTCTCCGTAGCTTGACCGTTGGCGTGTCGGCGTCCATCCGGGAAGGCCAACAACGCACGTTGTGTCTCGCAATGCAACACGTCCAACCGTCTAGCCCACCCACAACATTCGAAACAGCGCCACCAGCAGCGACGAATGCTCGCAGTGGCCATAGCCATGGCCTCATCCCCTACGCCTTGATCGCCGTTGATGCTCCTCGATGGACCACTGCTCGGATCACCGCGCACCATAGCCTGTGGGGCATGAAGAAGACAACCCCGCTTCTCAACAGCATTTCCCGTCACTGCAGCCCATGCACGGTGATGAGGGGCGCTACGACAAGGTGCGACTCGGACGCGCGACACGCTTCCTTGGTGCGTCGACACTGCTCGTGCCTCCCACGACACTCGTCCGTACCCATCCAGAATCCGAGTTGTCCTCAGTGGGCCCTGGTAGTGGAGGTGGCGACAATGACAGCACAACGACCAGGACCAGCGTAGCAACAACAGGAAAGGAAGAGCAGTTTTGGGACTTTGAGCCTGAGTATACATCACTCAGAACTGGGTTCTCATTATGGGTATCTACAACATATATCGCAACCGAGAACAAACGCAAAGTAAGCTACTATAACGAAGAGAAAACGTCCTCGAAAGGACGAATAGAGGCAACTCATGATGTACCCATCGGGGACGTGCGACAATAAAAGGGAAGATAAGCACACCACTTGTCAGCCGTCCGCTCAGTACTATGCTCTCCGAAACGTCCTCATGTCGCATCACCCTAACTGCTTCATTATCCATGTGCAGCCAAACTTCCACTGTGTCCCTCTCTCCGTTCGGGTGAAGAACATCGACCGTACAGTGCTCGCTGCCTGCAGACGCGCCGTGATGGTAGAGCACTCCACAGAGCTTGTAATGCGGTGGCTCTGAGGGTCGTTGAGCATTGAGTACCATGGAATGATTAACAACCACGTAGTGTTCTCAACCTGGGCTGCTGCGAGAAAGGTGGAAATCGGACCGAGTGGGTTTTCGTCTGGTGCAAACTTTCCGATCTTCGTTATACTGCCCGCAGCCGCATCGTATCGGACGCGGTTGAGATGGAGGGCGAGTACTGGAGGAAGCGCCCCGACGAGAACTTGCTGACTTGCATTGCCCAACTGGACGTGCTAACTTGCACAGACTGCGGTTGTAAGATGTGTGCGAGGGTGTCTTGAACGGTGCGTATCGAGTCGTGCTGTGGGCAGAGTCTTGAGGTTAGTAACCCCCGGGGCATTCGTGCAGATAGCATGAGGAGAAAGGAGACACGGACCTGGATGTTGAGATGGATTGATCGCCAGTTTTCTGTACGGACAAGGTCGGGTCGATTGGCCTGCCCGCGAATGGGCGAACGGAACTTCCCCCGAATATATACGTATATACGATCGGTGACTCGACGAAATAATTGACGCACATGAAGCACACCTCGCGTTCGTCTACTTCAAGCGCAGCACTGGCAGACTGGGATCCCTCAGTAAGATAAAAGAACTGAGCGGTCGCACATCCGACCTGGTCACGGTTAGTGAGGACGTGTTTCAAATTCCGCGACAAATGCATTCGAAAACAGATTCGAAAAGTTAAAAATGATTCGATAAAGTACAACCTTTTTTTTTTTTTACAGTGTAGTGATGTGGAGATAGGAATGGAGATAGACGCTCCGGGAGCGTCCGAGGAGGGATAGATGTAGAATACTCTGTATATCACTCCTACACTATAGGCACAATATATCACATAATTCAGTCAAAAACCCTCGTACATCTGGTTCACCCGACATGTACAAATGGTCATGAAAGTGGGTCCACCCGACGGTCGGCTGAGGGAACGTATATGTGGGTCCGGCCGACCCACCCAATGTTGTATTCTCAGATTAGAATGATAGAACAGTATTGCATTGGTAGTTGATAGTAAGATATGGTGGTTATATATTTTACATGAATGTGGTACTGGCCGACCATAGTGAATATGGTAAGATCGGCCGATACCACATGTGTGATCATACTTGCTATGTAGGGATGGTATCGGCCGACCATACCAAATATGATGAGATCGGCCGATACCACATGTGTGATCACACTTGCTACGTAGGTATGGTATCGGCCGATCATAGTGAATATGGTGAGATCGGCCGATACCACATGTGTGATCACACTTGCTATGTAGGTATGGTATCGGCCGACCATACCAAATATGGTGAGATCGGCCGATACCACATGTGTGATCATACTTGCTACGTAGGTATGGTATTGGCCAACCATACCAAATATGATGAGATCGGCCGATACCACATGTGTGATCATACTTGCTATGTAGGTATGGTATCGGCCGATCATACCAAATATGGTGAGATCGGCCGATACCACATGTGTGAATCATACTTGCTACGTAGGTATGGTATCGGCCGATCATACCAAATATGGTGAGATCGGCCGATACCACATGTGTGATCATACTTGCTACGTAGGTATGGTATCGGCCGACCATGGTAAATATGGTGAGATCGGCCAGTACCACCTGTGTGATCACACTTGTTACGTAGGTATGGTATTGGCCAACCATGGTGAATATGGTGAGATCGGCCAATACCACCTGTGTGATCACACTTACTATGTATATCATACAAATGTTTGATAGCATAACATATACTATTATAGGCAAGAAATAAGGTGGCAAATCTTGACACAAGCACTGTCTCATATGATGCATGACATATGATTAACTACAAACAAGTACGAAAATATGATAGTAAGTCCAATAAGAGAATAAGAATGTGTCTCAGATGGGTAAAGGATTGAGCAAGTAGCATGATTTTATATGCCCAAGTGATCTGTGGAAGTGCAGCCACACTATCAACTTTATATAATTATAAGTATATGAATAGTCTCATACCTAGTCAGAACCACGAAGTTTTTTGCTGGGCTTGCGCTGTCGTTGGCTTCGGATGTTTTTGATAGGGTTGCTGTCTTCCTCTTGAGTGCCAAAAGACTTTTTACTAGTAGATGGCACTAGGGGAGGGGTGCAGGGATGCATTTTTTTTGTAGGCTTCTTTTGACCAGCTTTAGCCTTCTCCCCATCTGCACTATCATTCGGCTTCTTCTCCTTTGGCCTCTCATCATTAGTGTTCAGTGATGGCAACCTACTCTTCACCTCCTTGATGGCCTTAATAACTTGACTGGCCCTTTTCTTACCAAGGAGAGACTCTTGAAGGAATTTTGGGGCACTTTCATCATCATCCTCCACCTCTACTGCCCTCCAACACTCCCGCAAGAGCAAACCAAGACCAAGAACAACCAAGGTACCTTCTTCGCGATCGGCAAATGTGTGCTTTTGAAGCAAATCCAGTGCCGCTGGAAACTCACGCCATCTGGCATGAATATCACTAGGAAGATACTTTTTGCTCCACTCCCAAGACACCCAAGCAGGTAAGCAGAGCTTTGGCAATGTAGCCAAGGAAGATAATTGAGGGGAGGACTTATATATGAGAGTAATTAGATAAATTCAGAAAGATGAAGCAAAAAAGGACTTACAGAAACTGGCAATGCTAATGCACCATTTAATAAAGTCTTGTAGGAGGGTCAAAGGATAGGCTGTGTAGAAACTGTAGCTTGTCACCACTATTTGCCGCAGGACTCTGTTCCTCAGGGACAGCTGACTGTTTAAAGAGACGAGGACGCTTTGCTGGGGTGGCTCAACATCACTGGCTTGGTCATCAGACCCAACCTCAAGATGTCCATTTGCTATCCTTTTTCGGCCAACTGAAGGCGCCTCATACCTAGCACGGATCCCCAGATCTTGCTCTTGGGCCTCGATAAATATAAGAATGGGCAGATTGGCCTTTGCCTGTTCAGACCAGTGGTCCCAAAGCTGGCCAATCATGGTTTTGGTTAACTTTGACGGGTCCAACATCTTAAAGTCTTTAGGAATGGTGTTTCCATCAAGATACTTTGTTGGCATTCTGCTCAGCTCTAGCCAAGGGACATGGACCTTGTCGCGCTTGGTGACTCTCACTAATGGTAATCAGAATATATATAGTTAAATAAGAAAAATTAAACTTACTATATGCTTTGGTAAAAATCTCACGTACGACATCTTGCCATGACTTTAGGTGAACAGGATGGCATATTGGAAGGATTGGATGGCCCAACACATCCACTGTAACCTCTAGAGCTTTCTCTTCCTCCTCATCAGACTGACTGTTCTCTTTTGGATCCTTATCTGTAATATTTTATCAGTGTTAGATTGACATAGTTATTATAAGTCATTATACTTACCTTGGTCAGACAAAAAATCAATGAGAAGTTGAGCTCCCTGTGTAGCCCAAGCCTTATTGTCATTGGATGAAACTGTGAATGCACGGTTTTGTTTGTGATGGACATCTGACTCAAGGCTACAAGATAAATTTGAATAAGATCTAAGAAAGGTTAGAAATTAATGACTTACAATAGTGCTCTGACACCACCAGTGGCCTTGTAGCCTTCTAGAACTACACAGTGGACCCCCATAGAACGGCGTACAGCATCAATAAATTCCACTGTCCTATTCCGAAGGTTTTTCCTCCGATAGCTAAAGCAGGAATTTAGTTAAAAAGCCTTTAAAGCAGAAAATGAGACTCACGCAAGCATTTTTTCTTCATCGGGAGCACCCTCTAAGTCCCATTTTGCAGCAGCCTTTTCTGCTTCCTCCAGTTTGCTTTGTGGAAGCTGATTAAACCACTTTCTAAGGGCAGATGTGCGGTTGCCAAGAGTTTTTTTATTGGTCTTGTCGCGACATGCTCTATCAATCTCAGCAACCTCATCCGCAAAAAGTTCTTGCGCAGCATGAAAGGCATCCCAAGGCTTCCAGTATTTCCCAGCGTAAGTTGGTCTGGCAGCAGCCTCACGCTCTTCAGGGTCAAGTCTTTTCCACCCTCCTTAAGCAGCACCAACTTTGCTTCTTCCTCCTTTCTGTCATCATCATCCAGGTAAGGAAGGAACTCTTCACGGATTGCCTATAAATTTAAATGTCAATAATTAGTAGTAGCTACACACACATTTAACTCAGTAAAATAAAATACTTACCATACAGAGATGTTCAGGAAGCTCAATGCCCTGCTCCTCATATAAGGGTGACTGAATAATGTCCTTCTCACAATCCTTAAGGATTCGTACACGGGTGACGGGTCCCCATGAGCCATTATGTACTGCTGAACATATTCGGCAAGAGTTTCATCAAAATGAATGCTCCAATCAGTAGACATGATGATGGAAATGTTAAGATGGTTGGTTGATAATGGTGAGTTGGGAAGAAAGAGAATTTTCCGGCAAATTGCAATACTCTAGTTGATATATATAAATGGCATGAGAACCGGCAAATTGCGGTACTATAACTTGAATGGTATGAGAACCGGCAAATTGCGGTACTATAAGTGCCATATGTGTAAATGGCATGAGAACCAGCAAATTGTGACGCACATCCTTTTGCCAGCATCCCCTGCCAGAATAAAAGTGGGCCACTTTGGATTTGGCAGGGATGCTTTTGGAAAGCATGCTTGCCTAATGGGCTCTAAGCAGTCAGTTGACACTCTTGTTGACGCTCTCAATTACCTTGTTTCCACCTGTCAAACAGCTGTTGCTAGGAAACTCTTTAGTCACTTCCGGAATACCCCGAACTTTAATCACTTTCACAAAGTGTGTTTGCACTTGTTGCTTGACCCTAACCTTTGGAGGCATCCTTAGGACACCTGATTCATGATTTGGCTAAGGCTGCACTGAAATGAGTCCCATTTTGTCAGTCACACCAAGAGTCCTTACAATTTCTCAACCACTGACTAAGCACCTTTCGAAATCCGACAAGTTCAACAATTTGGTGCATGGTAAGTTAAGAAAAGTTGATGCGTTGTGTTTAGTTAGATTATTTGTAATAATGTACTTAAAATAAAAAATAAGTATTACATCAGAAATTTTGTACACAGGGAATGTGGATGAGCAAGGGGAACGCATCGCAAAACACGTCTTCATCAGTACCCATTACTCCCTTTCCCTAGTGTCATCTCCCATAATGTCAGCCCTGATCCCACTCCCTGCTCAGATGAACCCCAACCACCTGTCAACGGAAGCGACGCAAGTGCAAGCGAGCCAGACGACCGGGCCAGCAGTCAGGGACTCATTCAATGGCGACTCAGTGCCCTCCGTGCTCTCGGCAACAATGGCTAACAATGGTTCTTGCCAATCAGCATAACTGGCCGGATGGCTGGGGGAAGAAGCGTGCCCACGGTAAAGTCGACAGCATCAGTCCCCTTGCCTGGCAATGTCTGTGCTCACACCTGCGCCCCTGCACCTACTGTACATGTCCTGCCATGCTCCGCCCGCCTGCGTTGCTCCCCTTTCCCGTGCCATCCCCATGTGTCTCATTCCCCAGTACGCACCGACTATTCATTCCCATCCCTCCGGCCCCTCTATCCCAGTTGTATTACTCCCATTCTCAGTCCCCTTCTTTTTCGACTTAGTCATTTCCACATGTAGCTTAGGTAATGTGTTTATAGCATGTGTTTGTTTGTAGAATAAATTTTTATTAATTAGAAATATTACACATAAGAAATTACTAATTAACACGAGCTTGATGCACACATGACTTGGCCGAACTCTGGAATTTGGAGTTCGGGTGGATCCGAGGCGGGCCGGGGCCGGTGATTGAACTGCCACGGAACATTCCTTTTCTGGTCAACTCATCATACTATGTCAAATCACAACAGTTATGGCGTCACAAATCTATCCTACAGTATACAACAAGACTTTATCAGTAAGAGAAGGAACAATTGTATGGATCAGTCTACTGTTATCTTCAACCACCCTGCATCCTTGCCCGAAGATAATAAGACAGACCCTTGAGGTCGCACAATATAAAAAGATTTAGGCTCCTTCGGCGGGTTACTATTTCGACCACAGTTGGGATTCTTGCACTCAATGCCATAAGCTTGTGTATCCTTCACATAAGCCGAAAGCCAAGGATTGAGTATCCCACACTGTGAGCACTGTAGCGGCAATTTTTCTCCCCAGGGCTGGTATACTTTGTGAGCCCAAAGAAATTTTGTAACACACTGAGGGGTAATGTGAATGACGGCAGTGTGCTTGCCCAATGTAAGGCACTGCTTGAGTGTGTGTTCAAGGGCCTCATCGAATTTGAATCCATGAATCACCACCGACTTTGTCACTTTAGTGAGCAAGTCAACAGTGTTCACTGTCGACAGAGTTGGCGCGTTAAAGGCAAGAGCATCTGCTACCTCAAAACTATTAGAATTCTAGTTAGTAATACTATATATACAGTATAATAAAACATGAGACCCACCTGGCCAAGCCTTGTCTTAATTCACGGAAAGCGTCGGGTTGGTCTACAATTGCTCCACACGCCAACATAAACAATATGGAACCGCGAAGTATAGACTTAAACGGTCCTAAAATAACATTAAGCCACTGTTAAGTTTATAGTTAATATTAGTGTGGAATGATAAAATAAATTAGTACTTACATCACCCACTGGGGCGGCACAAGCTTCTTTTTTCTCATCCATCCCAAACCAGAGGTCACCGCTGGGGTTGAATGCGTGGTAATAAAAACAATCACGTGACTATACCCGGAAAGCTTCGCTAGAACCTTTTGGGCATCCCTGTTCCACTTTACCAAAGCTTGATTTTGTCCAACATCAAATGGCAAGTCAAAGACATCAAGTTGATTGTCTTGAGAATAATATTCGGAGAGAAGGTCATTCACTATCGTAAAGTGGGCGTCGTGGCTGATAGAGTTAAGACGAAAATGTATGAGGATGGTAGGGGGGAATGGACAGTGGCGCCGATAGAGGCTTCAAAACCTCCTTTGACCTTGAGAAAAGTTTTGAGAACTGGCTTGCCATTAATCGTAAACCCCTATAAGAAATTCAAATATATTTTTGTGCCAACATGAAAAGAAGCGGAAAAGCACTCACAAAATAAGGGTCATTTCTGCCATTTTTTACATTCCAACTCCAACTGCATCGAACGCAGGTAAACCAAACATCTGTGCCACTAAGCTTGCTGCACGCCTCATCAGGTATTTCCACACAGTTGGAACACACTGCGCGCCGCAGTCTGGCTCGTCGCATTCCCAAAGCTCTCCCCCATCCGAACACATTGAACAATGCTATAAAATAACAGTCATTATATCTTACAAGTGCTCTATAACATGATGAGTACTTACTTGAAGGTTTAGTGGCGATATGGGCTCCCGCATTTGAACATCACAAGTGACCACTTGTTGTGTAAGTGTGACACGCTTGGCAGTGCCGCCTGTGGCCATCCTTGCAGTTACTGATGTGCGTGGCATGATGTTGAAGCAAAAGCTACTCAGAAGAAGTGGGTCAAGTTGCAGCAAGAGCGCAACAGCAATGGCGCGATGGCGATAAGTGATAAGCAATCAACAGCTTTCCCACGCCACTTTATTTGCTTTGTCATGCTACCATCGCACACAACTTGTTTTTTTTACACGCTTCTGTACTTCAACCACATTTTTATCTTTATGACATCCCCAAGGCCTGACAATATGTTTGTATCTTAGTGTCTGCCTCTCAAGTACCACCGTTCAACATCACAACTGGGCCTGAGTCATGCGTTCAATACTCCCAACGCGCATGGTCATGTGCAAACATGGTGAAACATGAAACGTAATATATTCAGTGAACTAGCTTATCATAGGTAGACTGTACTGTGCTGTACTGGTGAAACGTAGAAACGTATTATATTTGGCCAAACTACGCAACGTAAGACAGCAGCAGCAACTGTTGTGAAACGCGCATATGGTCACGTGCAATCGTGGTGATCTATATACATAAAAGGAACTCACTAAATTATCGCTGCTGACAAAGCATGGAAAAAGTAGGCCGCAAGTTTTCCGCCTAATGTCTGAAGAAATGGATAAATAGTAGGACCAAAGTATTTTTTTTCTTGTTCTGAACCTTTTCAGTGTTATTTCTGTTGGAATATAAGACGTCCGAGTGACGCTTCGTGGTCTGATTATGACATCAGTATTTTCTATTATGTGTATTTAATGGAGCTCAGTAGGAGCCCCTAAAAATATATATACAGTATATGCTTTTGCGCTTCGTGCGCTCACACTCTTTCCTTTCGCATTGCTCATATTTTTCCCATTTTCAACTCGATGTGGCGCCCCACACAGGGACAGCAGCCGGCCGAGTGTGCCACCGAGCATGCCACCTCCGGTGTTGACTTAGGCATTGAGCTCAGGAATTACCGGGCCGTGTAATTCCCACCATAGCGTGGGAGTTTCGGGCTCGTGGCTCCTGAAATCCTGAATCCCATGCGATGGTCCTGAGAGCATCGGTCAGGTAAGCACGCCAAGCCCGATGCATGGTCCGCAGCAGCACAAGTCCTCCCATTGGGCGTCCCCTCCCATTGGGCGTCCCGTCCCACGGTCACTCCCACCTATTCCGTTTCCCTGTGCGATCTGCATGTGCCCTCCGGCACTCCCACGCCCATTCCCGTGTCCACATGTCCATGCCCCTTCCACATTCACATGCCCGGTTCCCGCTCCCGCGCTTGCACGCCCATGCTCCTCCGGCGCTTGAACATCCATTCACCCTCCGTGTCCACATTTCCCGTGCCCTTGGCGGCTCGGGGCTGTGTCTTAGCGATTAGAAATACATAATTACATTTATTAGTATATAGTACTCTTATTAGAAAAAAATAAAATTGTAAATAATAGTTAATTAGCGCTCTAAAATGTTAACTTGTGGAAATGCCGTTCAGGCCATACCTTTCCTTTTTAGAAGCTGTCATTCAACAGGGACGCACTTATTTTTGCGCTGGTGGTACGATCACGGATCACGTGCAAACGCGTTGACGCGTTGACGCGACTAGAGTCAACGCGGTCACGTGACGGATTCAACGTCGGCCGTTGAAAAAAACTCCGCTTTGACATTTTTTCCCCAACTTCAACCGCTTCCTCGCTTGCTTCTTTCTTCCACCCCCACTCTAACGCTTCTTTTTTCTCACCCTAATGCTTGTTTATTTTGTCTTTTGTTTGCGGCAACACTTTGTTGTGATCTATGGAACTGCAGTCCATAGATCACAACAGAGTGCTTACTTTGATAGGTATGCTTCCTTGGTGTCTTTTTTTGTGTTGCTGTGCCGGGACAACCGTCGCACTCTCTTTTTGACAAGTTACTTTTGTGTTTAGGGTTTGTAGGGCAAAGTGGTATGTCGGGACGGTGGTCCTGCTCCCACTTCTGCTTCTTTTTTGGACAAGGCATAGGGCGATGTGTCGGGACGGTGGTCCCGCTCTCACCCTTGCTTTTGCTTTTCTGGACAAGCGCTGGCGATGTGTCGAGACGGTGGTCTCGCTCTCACCCTTGCTGTTTTGGACGAGGGCAGGGCGATGTGTCGGACGGTGGTCTCGCTCTCGCCTTTGCTTTTTTGGACGAGGGCGGGCGATGTGTCAGGACGGTGGTCCTGCTTTCGCCTTTGCTTTTTGGACGAGGGCAAGGCGGTGTGTCGGTACAGTGGTCCCGCTATCGCGCTTGCTTTTTTGGATGGGGTGAGGCGATGTGTTGGGACAGTGGTCCTGCTATCGCTTTTACTTTTTGGACGAGGTGAAGCGATGTGTTGGGATAGTGGTCCCACCATCACCTTTGCTCTTTTGGACCAGGGTGGGCGATGTGTCGGACGGTGGTCCCGCTCTCGCCCTTGCTCTTTCAGTCCTGGTCAAGGCATAAAGTGGTGTGTTAGGACGGTGGTCCTGCTCCCACTCTTGTCTTCCGATGATCATACTTACAAAGCGACTGCGTAACGCATCAAGGCTGTTGACGTATGTTTTTTACTTTTTCGTGCTCTTAGTGCAGCTAACCCCTTTACGTCGTGTTCCAGTGCTCACTATAACCTTGTTACCGTCACTGTCCCTCTCGGTTATCGTCACTGCCCCTTATTGACAAGGTAAGTTTGTTCTAGTTCCCTACAATTTTTAACAGCAACTGATACTTTTTAGTTCAGCCGGTCAACTGCTGGCATCGCGACTGTCTTCTTTGTATCAGATAAGTCTCATTTCTGTGCTATAAAATATTACTCATGCCTTTATAGATGTTTGTATTGTCCGATTGGATATTTAGTGTGATTCAGTTTCAGTTTCATGTCGCTTTTATTTTTTTAGTGTATAACTTTCATTTTGCTTGGATGGCTTGTCAAGGGAGGGCCCCCCTTGGCAAGCTACCCTTGCACCTTTTTTCTGTCTTTTAGAAGAAGTTGAACTTTTGAGATGTATATCTAATATGATGTAACACAATTGCGCAGTCATGTCTATTATGTGGTTATGTCACTATTATGTGGTCACGTGACTATTATTTGGTCACGTGACTTCGTTGATTGAGCAACTTTGAAAAAGATACGGCACGATTCTGTATAGGTGTCAAATTGTCAGCGTTAGCTCAAAAGCCAAGGGTAAACTGCATTGAACCCTAAGCCCTCATCCGTACTGGAGGATATGCAATCGGTTAAGTGAGTTGGTTTTGAAGTGTCCAACATTGTATCGAGAGTGTTTATGAGCGTATCACGGTACGGCACCTACACTGTCTCGGGTTCTGAGTTCAACGATGATGAGTGGATTTAGTTGTCAAACAAACGTCTACTGTCACAGAAGGCGGATCTGAAGTCCAAAGAGTAAGAAGAGTAGCTGCATTATAAGAGTCAAAACCTTCCGGAAGTGTGTCAAAGTGTCATTAAATGCTTGTATAGAGAGGGTACACGCGATCGGGCGCATTCAAAATCTCACAATAGAATACAGAGAAGTTGAGTTGAGGGTAAGCACGGTACAAACCTGAGTCGAGTCCTGCATATCTAAGGTTCAAAGAGTAAGGTTATCCTGGAGTAGCTGCGTGATTATAGGCGTCGCGTCGAATCCTTGTACCTCTCCGAAAGCGTATTAAGTTCTGCAATAAGCATCACTGAATGTTTGTTTAGCAAGATGCTTACACGATCGGGAATATTCAAATAGAATGCAGTGAAGCTGAGAACAAGTCCAAGACGGATGAGGTGTGCTGGAGGCAATTCAGTGACAGCAACATCGAAGGCGGCCATAGGTATTACGGCCAGAGGATGACAATGCACAGTTGCAGACCTCAGGAGTGATAATGTTGCTCCGTGGGTGAGAGTTGGTAATGAAAGTAGAGGTGACGGTGGAATCAGCCTGAGAGCCAGGCTTGTCGGTAGGACGAGGGTCAGAATGGGTTAGAGTCTTGGGTCGTGTTCACCTGAGGTACGATGTCGGAGTGCCTGTCAGCCACAACTGTACAGTTTTCCATTCGTTCTGTCATCGCAGTCTTACATCATCTTCCACCAAGGGTCAAACCAGTCAAGGAAAGGGCGATGAGCACAAACTGATGAAAGAAAGATTGTGACTACTGTACTGTACAAGCAAAACAGATCGCTTCCCACCCTCACAGCCACTCCTTTCCTCCTTTCTCTTCGGTTTCATTTCTCCATCTTGACCTTTGACAAAGAAGATCAGCACTAAGCATGGTAGCGGTACGTCGAATACAATCCTTAGCTTTGTTTCGAGATACTAACTACTTTATTTTACAAAATTTGTACATCATTCAGCGCTGCGTTGACACGCACATTCACTTGTTCCTGGCATCGTCCTCACTGGCTCAGATACCATTACTCGTCACCCACGTCTGTGGCACCACCATCCGCAATGCCCCATCATCAACACGCCTCGTCTCTCCGTCACTCAGCACCCACGTGCCGGTGGTACTGCCATTCACAACATCTCTGCTCTCTCCTCGGCGTTTCTTCTTTCTTCGACAACACTCCCTTTCGTGGCTGCTAGCTTGGTCCATATGGGATGCATTTGGTTTGCCAATATAAGAGGTATACAGTCATGTATTTAGAAACTTTGCAATGGCAGAACCATGGGTCTATATGGACCATGGGTTTACAACAAAACCACCAAACTACAGGTACAGAGTGTACCCATGCCCTGCGCACGCGTGTGCGGTGTTGTCCAGTCTGACCCGTACCACCCTGTGTTGGATTGGCGATGGACTCTCAGATTGCGTGGTGTTGCCGTTCGACGATGCCATTAGCTCACAAGTTGTAAGCTGAGACTCATATACCAGATACCAAAGCACCAGCCGAGCGTGGTGATAAAGGTCGTTCCGTCCGCAGTTTCCCATCGGCACAAGACTTCCCAAAGAGAACGCGCCATCAGAGTTATCCCCGTAAAAGAGGGCATACTTACTCCGTGCTGAGCTTACCAGTCAAGCTCAAAATAGGTCCACCACCCGCAGTAAAAGAGGGATGGTGGTCATACTTTGAGGTTGACAGGCACTGTAATCGCAGCACAGTCCATGAGATCTTGAGGGAAACTTGAAGTGAATAGCATAGCAGTGACCGAGCGATGACAGTGATGGAGTGATAGCCAGAAAGCACCGGAAAAGCGGGCCGGAGTGGTAAAAAGTGGAAGGCAGCGAGATAGTGGATGCTGGGTGACTGCAGTGCTCAAACACTCATTCCTCCACGTGGTCCTGGGGCTTTGGCTTCAGTGTATCAGCAGTGAGGAATTGGGACTTTCTTTCTGCCTAAGGATTGAATTGTGTCATTACGGGGAATGTGAGCCGTGGGAAAATTGAACCGTGGGAACTATAAAGCCACCCAAACAGAAAATTTTCACGTCTTGCGACTCAACAACTCAACTAACCGATTCCGATTGGCGGTCAGCACTAGTCAGCATTTGATATGGATACAAGTTCTGCTTGGTTACCTATATAGGTAGCGTTTTGAATGAGCTTGTAAAGAGCCCTATCATCATTGAGGTAAAATTTCTTTCGAAAAACTCCGAAAGCCAAAGTGAGACCCAATTCCTAAAACACCTTATTTCCTTTCACACTCTAACATTTTTAGGATGAGAGCTCAAGTTCTTGTTGAAACTCCCCATAACATTACCTTTGAAGAAAAGGGACCGGAAATGAGACTTTAATGGATGTAGAAGTACAACATTGTGCTACCGTCATCGCTGCAGCCTTTTTAAACCCAAGTAAGTAAAATTATGATTGGAATTTGAATTTATTCTAATGGATTAGCTCCTACTATAGTCTCGGTTAACTGGGATTATGACAGGTTTGCTGAGTCAGCTAAAAAGCGGAATCCAATAAATATTTTGCCGACGTACACGTGGGTTTAATTACAAAGCCAACAACAATTGTCGATATGCACGGAAAGATTTTAATGTGGTATCTTCTCAGTCTTCTTCTTCCATCGAGTGGTGCGTTGTAAAGTTTCTGTTCAGAATCCTCATATTAACTTTGTGGTCAGGAAGAGCTGAACAGGGTTACCAAGTGCCTTAAAGAACCTTTGTGTCATTCAACCAAAAAGGCAAAGACATATCAAGTTGGCGGATGGATGGTTTCACTTGTGATGGTACAGAGGCAATTTTTGGAGCAGGAAAGCTATCATTGTCTATTGGAAAGTTCTTACCAGGGCAACAGGTATGTATACTTACTGTCTGTGATTGGGAACTCCTACTTATATCTAAAACTAGCGACTTCAAGATGCTATATACGCCTCGCACATCTTCGCACTGAAGCTGTTCGCCAATGGCTTCAGCTCATCGACCCTGTTGAGCAACTACTAAATGCAGTTCTGCAGATTGTGCATCCAGATATGTATGAGGCAAACAGCAAGGCTACTCCTTTGCTGCTCCAGCAGCTGGATGACCTTCGCTAACTTGGCCAACTATATATCCTGGCTTAGATATCATTGCCAATCGGCTCACACCTGAGCATTGTGATAAGGGTGGGCATTATCTTTTTATGACCATCTAATTAGCTTTGGTCAGGGTCATGATGCCATCTCCGGCTTCATGATTTTAATGCAGAGTTTACATACCAACCTGGAACAAGTATCTTGTTTCCAGGTAAGGTATTGACTCACTCAGTTCCGGAGTGGTCTAAGGGGAGAGGTTAGCAATTGCTCATTATGCAAAGGATGATGTGCAGAACAGATTAGAGGTGGCTAGACCTTGTTACCAACCAGTTAGGTTGGTGGTCCATGTATAATGTAGCTAAATAGACCGCAATGGGAATGACTAAGCATTTTTAAAGTTAGAAATATCCCACTGCCCCGGCCCGCCTTAGATTCACCTGAACTCCAAATTCCAGAGTTTGGCCAAGTCACACACATATCAAGCACCACATAATTCCTCAACCACCGGCACCAGCCGCCTCAGATGCAACGGAACTACAAAGTCATGCATGCATCCTCACTTGGCCTTCGGGCCGGCCTCAGCGTGTCGGATAGAGCTGATGCCTTCCCGTCTCCTGCTACTAGCAGTTATTCTTAGTTTACCTGTACGTAGTACTGAGAATAAACACTTTCCAAAAAAAAAACGTCATGCATGCATCATTGACATCAAGCATGCGTTAATTAGTAATTTTTAAGTGTAATATTTCTAATTAATAAAATCTATTTATTCTACAAACATGCTATAAACACATTATCTAAGCTGGGGAATGAGATGCATGGGGGTGGTGTGGGAGGAGGAGCGACGCAGGCGGGCACATGGCAGGACGTGTAGGTGCAGGGGCATGGGTGCAGCATTGCCAGGCAAGCAGGGGACTGACGCTGTTGACTTTACTGCAGGCGTGCTTCTTCCCCCAGCCATCTCTGGCCAGTTTAACCCAGTTGTGCTGATTGGATGCAATATATTCTTTTTCTAGAAGGCAGGAACCATTGTCAGCCATTGTTGCCGAGAACATGGGCACTGAGTCGCAATTGAATGACATTGAGTGATTTTGCTAATTTTAGATCCCTGTACTATGCTGTAATAGGCTCATACTCCTATTGGCTGCCGAAATGATGGATGCAGCGTCATCATCCGCCGCGCGCTGTCAGCGACTGGCTGGCCCGATTGTCCGGCTCGCTTGCGCTTGCGTCGCTTCCATTTGACAGTGGTAGGGTCCATTGGAACGGGGAGTGGGATCAGGGCTGACACTACAGTATAGGAGATGACAGGGAAAGGGAGTAATGGGTACTGTAGACGCGTGAAGACATGTTTTGCGACGCATTCCCTGCTCATCCACATTCCCCCATTATGTACAAATATTTCTGATATAATACTTATTTTTTATTTTTAAGTACATTATGACACTAAACACAATGCGCCAAGTTGTTGGACTTGTTGGACTTCGAAAGGTGCTTCTGTCCAGAATCGCGCGTTCCCGAGAGTACATGCACCCCGTCTGTCACGCCCCTGGGCGGGTGGGAAAGTTCGGAAAGCGCTTGCCACGCATGAGAGCGGTGACCCCGCCACAGATGGGAAACCACCTCGGTTTGTCAGCCCTGTCAGCACTCCCACGCACTCCCCGGTCCCCGCCGTTGGGCGAACGATAATGGCAGGACGGACAGGACAGACAACAAGGCCACACAGAGCCCATGACTGCCGGCCCGCGACGCGCGCCACCCCAGCCAATTAGCCAAATCGGCCACTCGGACATTTTTCTTTACCCATTCATTCCAATTTTCTATGATAACACGTGTTTTTTTGGGCTGACATCCCCCTGTTGAGATACTTACTTTTGAGTTAAGTTTTATATATAGATCTAATGGGTGAAACCATAGCACCTATCCTATCAAGAGCATATCATTAATTTTCATTAAGACATTATAGAAATTATAATATACTGCTCTACTTATCGAATAAGACTAACATTTTCATTATATTAAAGAGGATATTAATCTTAGTTAGCATATTAATTTATTATATGTTAAGAAAAAGTGAAGGCTGCCTAGAATATAATAAGATCAAATATGATCTTAACTATACTAACTTAATCATTTATAAAGATATTTTAAGATAGCTATTAGGAAACATGTCTTAGTATCAAAACATAAAGGCTATAACCCACAATAAGAAGTTAGATACTATATATAAATATGGATGCAACTGATAAAGACTTTATCAAATGATATATTAGTAATTGCTGCAATTAGCTAGAATATATATAGACTATTCCTTCTAACTATGATTCATAAAGGTGATTCATTTAGAATTGATATATATAGGCTTATTACTAACTTCTATAATAATAA
>JAGKRU010000217.1:0-33397 GCA_022884055.1 Russula griseocarnosa | reverse complement strand
TCTGCTCCACCTCGAGTAGAGCATTCTCGACTGGTGATAGCTCGACGATCTCAACAGCTACGACTTCTGATCGCCTCAGCACGCCGGGGGAAGGACTCCTCGTAGTGTAGTACGTTTCTCGACCAAGTTTCTTCATACCACCCATCCCGGTCGACTTTTATTATGGGTCGAGGTGAGCTGAAGTAGTTGATGGCGCTGAAGTGTCCCGTCAACGATGAGGTAGGTCCGTTAATCTACCACACTTACCAATGTTCATAGTACGTCCGCACGGCCGCAGGGACGTCGGGATTGGTGAATATTGGTAAGTCCGGTTGGGTTCCGGACTGACTGCGCTGCACTGGATGTACTGATCATTTCCGAAGCGTATATCAACTGGTGGGTCCCCAAGAGTCCTTAGTAATTGGGCGCCAGAATGCTTGCCAAGCATGCGTTCACAGAATGCTCCAAACTTTTCCCACTCGTAACCGCGATACTAAAGTGTCGTTAGTATTAACGCCGGAACAATGACGTATATCTAACGTACTATGAACTGCTTGTTGCGAATGGCCACAGGGAAGTTACCGTAGAACGCCACACGGAAATAGTCAGGATAATAGCGCTGGGTATTGATGATATGTTCCAGTAATGCAGCCTGGTGTCGCATAATCTCTGCCAACGCCCGCTGTTCGAACATACGCGTCAGTGGCGGAAGAGAGACCAAAAATATATGTTCCTTACTAGTCGAAGGTGACTTCCGAGTGCTGATAAGCCAGTTCTTTGCATATCTCGATTGCACTCTCCCATGCCTTTCCCTTGCCAAAGTAATCCAATATAAGCAAATGCAGAGTCTCCTTTCGGTGGAATTGGGACTGTTGTGGCAGCATGAGGTCTTCCATAGGTCCGACGAATGAGTTCAAATTCCATTCGTAGAGGTCCGCGTGCAATTTCAAAGTAGGGCCGCCTCGACGTAGTTTTGAGATTGTAGATGCATCTGTCGACAGGTTCGGATAAAGAGGTTAAAATGGCGAGGGATGACGAGGCTTACATTGACGAGTTGATGCACATATTGATATAGATCTCGTCGCGGCCAATCCGGCGAATGAAATTCATGAGGCGGAGCTGGCAAGGGTTGAGGATAACCCAAACGGAAAAATGGAAAGATAACGAACCGTGGCAATAACGCGGTCATCGGCGAACTCTTCTCCTTCTGGAAGTGCGCGGACACTAAGGAGCATCTCAAGGAAGAGGTCAACGGAATCTAAGAAGCTTGAGACCCTTTCGCGCAATTGTTCTTCTACGTTGATGCCTCGAATAGATGGGCAACTGACTGATAAAGAAGGCTCTCGAGAGGTCGTCCGCTTTGCTATCAGACATGAACAATGAGTCCAACTTGCTGATTAGCTCATGCTCGATATCGTCAAAGTGTTGGTGTTCTTGGTATTGCGAAACGACCATACTGTAGAGGATCTGCACAGCAGTGTTTCGAAGCAGATCATGGTGGCTGACACATAGATTGACAACATGGCTGACAAGAGAGCTCAAAGATGTCTGGTATCCCTATAAAAAGGTTAGTTAAGGGATAGGAAAGACAACCAATAGAACATTACCCCATATTTTGTGACAACCCCTGCTCGTTCAGACACGTCATAGGGCCACCAAGAGTATCCCAGAGTTGCTGAAGTATGGCAGCTCCTTCTCCGCGAATATCACGGCCATCCTCCACACTGCTCGACGGCGCTGGGTGGGTTGTCAACAAATAAGTGACATAGACGAGACATAAATAACACTACCTGTGGACTAAATTCTTCAATGACTAGTTGATCCGAGGAAAGGAGCTTTAGTAGCACTTGAAATCCCTCTTCCATAATTCTGTGTTGAACTGGAAGGTCGCATCGTCACCGGGTATAAAATGCTTCTCGAGCAGGACCCCGACAGAGTCCATCATCTTGATTAGAACTTTATGCGCCATTATGTTCACGTTCAGCCAATTCCCCGGCCAGGCATCATTGTCCAAAATAGACGTCGCGACCCTGAAGAGTTGCAAGAGCAACGTAGCAAAGTTGTCACGGCCTCGATCTCGAAGACTCCCTCGAAGAAGTTTAAGAGATATTTTTTTGGGGAGGACAGTAGGATGACCAGTAGCACGATCGCGGTTTCTCCTGTGCGGGCTAAAAAGGACCTGACCTTCGGCTTGGTAAACGCCATTAAAGCTCTTTGGTGCTCGGGTAATTGAGCAATTAAGGAGAATGGATATGATTCCGGGAACGTCACGAGGTTTGCTGAAAGAAAAGTGGCAGGCGTTCTTTTCCGCTCGACAGCGTGGGCATTAGCGGTATTTTGGAGCTCGCGATAGGACTCCAAAAGCCTACGCAAGTGAAATGAGAAGTATGCAGAATTTTATAAAGAGAAATGAGCTTGCCTTGGCAACAAGGAAAGCAAGTAGTCAACGTTGTCCTGCTCCTGACGCAGCGCATTACGGTCCGCGAGGACCTCAGGATCGACTAGCCTCTGTTGAAGCTTATCTAGCATGAGAGCGATGATAGTGTTGCAGAGTCGTATGCTTTCCAACCACGACACTCGAGCAGCATCTATCGCATTTGCGTCATCTCCGGTTGAGTCTGAGTATACTCGTCAAAGCGTCCAAGTGAGGCTTGATCCACATGACGACGGATTCCACTAATATACCTCGTGACTGTGCATTGTCAAATAAAAAGCCTTTCACGAGCTGAACGAACATGACAAGCTTCCATACAGCCAGCTTCCCCTTAACTGAGGTCACGGTATTCGCGAATGCCGTCGCGAGCGAAACGACCTCGACGGTTGAATATATCCGCGCCAGCTCCGGAAGGATGGAAGTAAAACGCTGCAGTGCGATGGTTTGAGTGCCGATGATGGCAGGAGGGGATGTAGTCGTCATCATCTTGTTGACTTCGTCCAGGTGAGATCGCAGATCGCGCCTGAAATTCGACTCCAGGTGTTCGGCCGTTGCACCACCTCCCACACCGGCTTCCTTTGTTCTCTGTAACTCCCGGGATCTCACAATGAACTTGAAGATGTAATGCAAACCTTGAGCGCAGCGCGTAACGGCGAGGCGTTGTCGCTCCCTGTTGGATCTGCAAACATCTGATTCATGGAACGAATGATATGCGACGATGCCGAGGCGTATTTGAAATGTTGCTGGATATAGATATCCAACACGGGCTGGAAGTTGCTGAACCGCCTATCTTGCACAATGCCGAGGACCGTTACCAGTGCATTGAATACAAGATGATCCATGTCGCCCGCTTGATTGATGGATGACGGGAGGATAGCAAATAAGGAGTCAAAAATGTCGCGCAAAAACTTCACAATCTCAAGTTCTCCGACAAACGTGAATTTGATAAGTACGACCGATAGCGCTTCCTTCTCATGGATTTGGGACCAGTTGAGTAGATCCGACAAGACAGGATTCTGCGTGTGCCGTGTCGAGCATAAGGATGACCGAATTACGAGAACGTCGCGTATCATAGGGGCTGTTCGTTGGAGTTCGGCAGGGACATTGAGTTGTTCCAGACGTTGGCCGTTCTGTAACCACGGCGTCGCTCCAAGATATGTATCTGGGATGATTTGACTTAGTCGGTCCGCCCGATATAATACCAGAGTATGACTTCCGTCCTCGAGGAAGGCACGTCCATCGGGGAAGAGCGGTAGAAATGCGAACGCGAACGGCTTGTCCCCAACTTCGCCACCGAGAACCTTCGATGCCTTGTCTCTTGAACTGCGATATCGGAAGGTGAAAAAGAGGTGCCACTGTGGTAGTTCCTTCCAAGGCAATGCGAGCTTGATTAGCTCACCGAAGGTTGGCTGGTTATTCCGGAGGAAAACAAGGGAGTGGAATTGGGAAACGTTCGGCTCGCCAGTACCATGAGAAATGACGTTCTCAACGGTCTTCCGAGAGCGTCCCGTACTCGACAGTGACTTGAATGTTGCTAGTAGTAAAGGTTCCAGGGCCCCGCATGAATGGGCTCACACTACGCCGTGCAGTGTTATTATGGACAGATGGGAAATCGCCACTCCATAACTTGATATAGAGCTCGTTACGATCCTCGCCAGGAAACACCACGTCGGGGAATCCAAGACGCAGGATGAGGGGAGTATCAAGAAGTAGAGACGTATTTTCCTTTACTATAGTCCGTGCATTGCCGTGGAATACCTTGACGGATATGGCTATCATTTCGGCTCTGCAGGATTTTGACGTTCAGAACAGGTGGCCCTTCAATAACAAAGGCATACCTTGATGACTTCTCGAACTCCTTATTGTTGTTGTTGATTATGTCTTGATGCAACATCGAGAAGGTGGCCTCGTTAATCGGAGTGAAGATGGACATAGAATGCTCCTTCGTAGAGGATACCTCAGTCGGATCAATAAGCACTCTTGTTAACTGGGTCAATTCCAAGACCGCACACCCGAAGGGTCTGCGGAGTGCTGCATAGCCATCCAACATGGCAAGATTGGCGAGATTCCCAGCAGTGGAGGATTCCGTTGGGGAAGAATTCCATCCCGAGTGAGACCCACGATAGCCATTGTCTTGAGGAATGCCACTGCTGGGGTTGGAACCAATCTTGACTGATCCATTGCGGACGATTCTGCATACGAGAAATATCGTACCCTGAATATCGGGTGGTGCCAGGTCGGTGAAAAGTGCGCGTATCCGTGCAGATGGGTCACGAGCAAGTACGCCATTGTGGTTTAAAATGACGCAAAACTCCTCTGTCACGAATCTGGCATCGCTTTTATTGTATAACGAAAAGTAGAGTTCGGCAGTTTCGCCTGGGGCACAGGGTGAGGCCACAAAGGCACGTAGTTCGAGAAAGACATGAAAGAATTTGGGCGTTGATACTCCCGAGGGTTTCCGGGACCCTGAGGGTTGAGAAAGAGAAGAAGTCTTCGGGCGATTGTATTCCGGGAACGCCGAATGGGCAGGGGTGGGAAGAGGGAAGTAGAGAACAGATCAAGGCTTTGACGAGACCTCAATTGTCTTGAGACATCGCCAGAAGCCTCTGCGTGAGCGAGCGACGCCTGCAGGGCGTACATACGTACGGCACTCATCCAATTGCGAGTGTCGATCTCTCCTTCGACGTCCACGGCCACTAGCCACCCCGGTGGGATGTCGGACGATGACGTCTAGGTTTTGTACGATATTTCCACTAACTAGACGGGTGACGCAATCGCGCCTAAGGTTCGCCGTCTCCTCCTCGCTCAGACTCTGTGTGAGCAGCTGGCGGCGACCAAGTGTAGAGCCTCGATGTGCTCACGCACGTTTTGGAAAAGTTGGTAATCCTTACGGGCGAGATACTGGAACATTAACATGTGCCATTCACGTAGCGCCGAGGCTATCTCGTCAATGATGGGTTGAGCTGCACCTGACATGGTTTCATCGTTTGACTTTAGAGATGGTCGAGGAGGTAACGGCTTCGCATTCTGTGGTTCTGTCGGCGACAGGGAGCGAACGCTCGCAGGGTACACGGGGAGACCGGCTCTGGAGGAATTTGCCTGATCGGGGGAGGACCAAGCTTAAAAGATTTACGCGTTGCCGAAAGGTCTTCCTCTTCATCATCCCTTCGGGGACCACCAGGAGTTCTGGGCTTGGGTACATCTGCGTTGGTGAGACGTGTGCCATTCTGGAAGGCCGCTGCGACGTCGGCAAGACTCCCCTCAGCATCGGGCAATTCCTCCCGAATGTAGATATGCGATCCCGGGAATATGCCGATAAAAACTTGCTGAGGTTCTTCGAGCCTTGGTCCGCGGGACGATGATGGGTCAGAGGATATATTCCAAGACACGGAGGGCGTCGAGTGGTACAGACAACATAGCTAAATGATAGTTCAGGCCAGACCGTTGCATGGATGAACGAGATACCACACACCCCTGTACCAAACACCCTCTGTCTCTTTTGCCCTTGGGGTGTATTTCTCAAAGGCGTAGACCTCGTCACCGACCTCCAACGCAACCACGTCGCGATGGATCAACGACTCTGCCGTCGACGCTTCTGTAACAGTGGACAGCCGGGGTCGACTGGATATGCGGGTATCACGATGCGAAGGGGAGAGTGGATGTACAGCGTATCCATATATGATTGACGGAAGTGGTTCCCAAACTCCACCGCGTCCGGGGGTTGTGGGGCGACTTGACGCGGTTGTTGGCATAAGCGTAAGCGGAGGTAGGCGAATGGATTGAAAGGTTATTAACCCTCGGCAACGCTATACGTCGCGAGCGATGTGGGCCAGCCAGGTGGGATAGACGACACTCGTCCGGTTCCCAGACGCCACGAGTCTCCGCCAATTCTTCTCACGAGGAGACAACCGTGACAAGTCATCATGCCCTCATTAACAGACCACATAGACCGTCTAACGAGGACAATCAAATCCATCAACGATTCAGCCTCTGCTATTGCCCAGCACAATCACTCTGGCCTTTCACACGCGCAGTTCTTACCGTTCCCCTTGGTGATCTTATCCGCGACATTGACCCCTCCGAACTCGGTCTCTTCACATTAGTACCTCCACCACGCGTCACCACACAATCTGGACCCCCTCAAGAAGTTACAAGAGTCGAGGTTGTCAGTGCAACTCCTCTACGGAAACACGCCTCCGCTCAGCGGAGAGATGTACTCTTTCCATCCAAGGAGCCAGAACCGGAGGTCTTTGCGGAAGCCGCATTGAAATATATCGATCGCTAGTGAGGTCACCTCCCACCTATCCCCTCTGAACTCGAACCATTTGCGACCAGTTCAGGAATACGACCATGTCACGCGTCCGCTCACAGGTGGTCGCCATGTTGGAGCACCTCCGCCAACTACGCGAGGAGATCCGTTCATTGACCAACAATCTCAAAGATGTAAGATCGCGCATCATCTTCGCCATCGAATCATATTGACTACTCGGTCAAGATGGAAGTATCTGAACATATATCAGGTTCCCAATCACCTAAATCTCTGGTGGCCAAAGAGGAGAGGAGGATCCAAGACCTCCAGGCTAGGATTAGTCAACTTCGGAAGCGGGTGCGTTCTTTAAACCCGTGCGACTTTGTTTGTAGTTGACTAGGCCTAGAAATTGGTGTTGCAAAACAACCGTTCCATTCCTATTCCAGTCGAAGACAATCCTGCAAGTTCCCCCGAGCCTGCGCGCCGGCGGTGTCAGATCCGCAAGAGGACTCGTTCTGGGCGACTCCTGGGGCAGGGAAAACTCTACAGTTCAAGAACGAGCTCCTTGTCGACGAGGATGTTGACCTTGGGACGTGACCTCATCATTCTCGACTCCGGCTTTGCCCCTCAAGTCTTCAGCACCTCGCACCGCACCCGTAGGTTCGCCTTTAGAAGAGGAAGGTCCGACCGAAGATGCAGTACCTGAAGATTTCAGCACCTTAGAAGATACATTTGATCGCACGCCTGGGGCACACGTTATCACCCTCGAGAATACTGGACAAGTTGATGATCGAATAGTAACAGACCCATCTGCGTCCGCACGGACCAGTTCGCCAAGTACTCCTGTCGTTAATAAAGAGCAACCGACTTCATCTTCAACAGCGGAGAAGTCTGGTCTTACTCACTCCGCAAAGAAGATCCGAATAACGAACGACGTGGAACGCATTATCGTATGTGATAACAAAATTTCTGAGCGTCATCCTATCTGACCTCAAATCACAGTTAAAGATATGGACCACTGTGGGCGATGTGATCATGCCAGGGAACTCCTTTGGCATCGGAGGCGGTGGCTCCCGACCCCTTCGCGCAAAAGAAACGATGTACTCGTCTTTCATCTCACCAGACGTACTCTCGCTGATTAATTTTCACCCAGTGCTCACCTCCATACCCTAGCCGCGCAGGACCCTCTTCCTACTTCACCTACGGCATCTTCTCTCTCGAGCATAACAGTATCTGCGGCTCAATCACCAACCAGCCAACAAGTGCTGACCGCGCAGTTGCTAATCGCACTACTGGAAGCCACGCCACAATATGCGCTTCCGCTAGCAAAAGTCAAAGAAATACTCAGCGCCAGGGGTGAGAAAGGGTCAGCGGTGATTGGAAGCGGTGCCTCCACTCGAGTTCTTTACGGATGTGTTGCCAAAAGGCTTGTGAGAATTGATCGTGGAGGAGGCGAACAGATTGTCCGATTTGACGTTTAACATTACCGCTCGTACACATAATCCCATCTTGCTTAATTCCACCATGATCATAGGCAGGCTTATAGGGACGTTCACCTTGCTCGTCGTTTACCCACACAACCACCGTCATATCACGTCCAATGAGTGTCTCGCTCAAAGCTATATCGGATCCTACGGTTCCCAGGACGTATTTATCCCTCCGAATCGTGTGTCAACTCGTTTACTTCAACCGCCGACGTCCCCTCAATACATCTTCACCCTGATTCTCAACTCGTATGGGTAGAACAAGCTGCGCTCGAGAAACACCTTTTAACGGAGTATCCTTTCTCAGTACTATCTCTTCAGAGATATCTGGCTACCCTCACCGACGCCAACTCCACTACTTATGATCCCAATCCAGATGCTCAGCAGGTTCTCTCAGGCCCCATTGACGCACGTCCTCTCCATTACACTTCTGATTCCGCCCTCCTTGCCCTCTCCCCGGCACATACCACACAGTTGTCCCTCGTAGTCCCGCCCACGTGGCGCATATATGTGCTCCCTCAATACCATTCCCCTACCTTCCCGTTCCAGAGTCAGCCATAGCACGCGTGCGCGACATACTCTCCACCCTCAGATTCAACCCGGAGGTTGCGAAGATAGTATCCAACATATCCCTTCCCAGGTCCGGAACGACGTCCGCTTCCTCACGGGCGAGGACGGCAAATCCGGGATCAGGAGTCGGCATTCGTTCTCCTCAGGTGCGCGTATCGCGGCGGAATGGCTGAAAGTTAAATTTGAGGAGACGGGCGCGAAGTGTGAGCTGCGACCTTTCCTGCCTGGGTTCGCGCCGAACGTTATTTGGTATGTCGTATTTTGCTACCTTGTCTGCTCCGCATGAATCCGACATGTTCATAGCCGATACTCCTCGATAGAGGACACCACCGAAACGGTCCTCCTCAGTGCGCACTATGACAGCAGAGGTTCGTTTGGCAGCGTACGAGCGCCAGGTGGTAACGACGACGGATCCGGAACGGCAGGCCTTTTGGCTATGGCGCGCACCATCAAACGCCTCGGTATCAAGTTCCGCTCGAACGTCGAGCTTGTCGCATTCGCTGGTGAGGAACAGGGATTGCTCGGTTCCCGACATTACTCCCGTACGTCTGTTGTGTTGCGCGTATTTTATATCGTAACTTATAGAATTTCTCCATAGACGAAATGCGCGCGGCGGACAGAAACTTAACCTTGATGATACAAGCTGACATGATCGCGTATCATGAACCAGGGGAGCCGCAGCAGCTCGGTCTCCCTGAGTTGTACGTTTCGCCGAGTTGTGTTGCTCGCGTGCCCCAACACTCAAGTCGACTATGAACAGCATCGGTACTCCAGAAGTAACACAACTCGTTGCCAATATTTCCGCCATTTACGTCCCCCAGCTTGTTGTTGGGTTCTCCCCGGTTCGTCTTCGGTTTATTGTTCTGCTGGTGCGGAGTTAACGCCTTTATTGCAGGCATGTTGTAGTGACCACCAGGCAAGGCTCCTTCACTTCTTCCTCAGGATTAAGACTGACGGATTATCTCATCTCAGTCCTTCCATAACCAAGGGTTCCCTGCTACTCATGTATTCGAACGTGCAGGGCTGATCGCCGATCCCATGTACCACAACAGCGGTGCGGAGCTTCGTACTCTATTCTGACGCAATACAACCTCTTCTTACTGAAACATGATATGAAAGGTGATGTTAGCGATCGTGTCGGATACGATTTTGAACAACTTGCGAACATAGCAAAAGTTCAGGTAAGACAATAAGTTGTCTATTGGCAGACATGTGTCGGCTAATCAGCCTACAGTTCGCAACTCTTCTCCACGCTGCTAGATTTGAAGTATCGTAGACGTCTTGGCGTCGCGCAAAGGAACATTCAGATCGATAATTGTTATTGATAATTGTTCTGCGCAATAACCGGCGTTCGGCGCTAATTTAGCCTTAATTCACGGAATGTGACCACAATATACGTCCTGAATCGCTTGACTGCGAATGACTAGTCGATGCGCTTGCAATAACAGCACGGTCCGTGAGATGGCGCTCCATTGAAGAAGTTGACGCAGCAACATTCCGCAATTAGACAAGGTACACAAGATTCCTTTGAGAGGCAGATTAGACTAAAGAACTATTGTTTCCATCACAATGGACAAAGGCCACCCAATGGCCACCACCGCCACAGCCTGTCATGTTCCTACATAATTACCAGGGATAGGCTTGTGGCAAGGCAAACCTAATTACGACCACATTTATGAGTCCCATTGCTCGTACAGACCACCACTTTAGCGCCCACCCCAACCATGGTCGTCCCAATATTCAACAACCCCCTCCCGATGACTGCATCACGGGCCTACCAATCGACGACTCCCTGGAGACGTGGTGGCTACGAGCACCCCATAATACCCATCAAAATCAGACGCTGATAAGATTACACGAGGAAATACCATGTTTCCAACAAGAGATTGGTGCCGCCACTGTCCAAACAAAGCAAGATACAGTGGCAGTGGCAGGAGATACCAATACCAGTGGCGTACCACCATACCTCAAAAGGAAGCAGCTGCTAATGCATCACGATGGTATGAACTACATGTAGTCTTTCATAACGGGATTCGAAAGGAAGTTGACCACCAAACTGCAACAGAATCGGACGGGACAAGTCGGACCGGGACAAATAGTTGCAACTGCAAGGCGTCTGGAGGAAAAATGGCTATACTCGGCGATACTAGCATGGTATCCGACGGCGACGACGACGGTGACCGGATCCACTCGGAATATAGCGATGAAGATGAAGATGAGGAGGAGGACCGGCGGCAGCTTGAGCTTGGAGCTCCACAGAATGGCGAATTCCCAGCACGCGTACGATGGCTCCGAAGGAAACATCTTCTTCGTCTTCTGATGACGCGGGGGTGGCGACCATGAAGTGCGCGCCCTGGCGTCTTGATGATGATGATGATGATGACCTTGACAATGCCGGGAAGGTCACGGCGGTGGCGGCGATGCAGCTGGCAAGACCGCAAATCCCAGATTCACCACCGCGGCATTCCGGAAAACGAAAAAGAAATGATACCGACACCGACACCGACACCGAGACAGACACGGAGATCGTGAGGTCCGAATCGTACAGTCGCTATAGCGATGGTAATGACGACTTGGAGGACGAATCGACTACTAGTGGGAAGCGTCAGCGAGTTGAAGAAGGCCTCCGTGCTAGTGCGGATACAGATGGAGCCTGCGAGGTGGCAGAGCCACCTATAACGATAACGAGACATTTATCCGAAGCAAGTGCCTTGTCAGTGGGACCTCGAAGATCGCAGAGGATACGGGAGAAGCTGGGCAGCGCTTGCGCTACAACTCGCATGTCGTAACTGTCTGCTGAAGTAGGGTTTTTTTGCCTTCAGGGGTCTGCATTACTGTAACATACATACAACTGACATAGATTATACAAATAGAGTAGACGGAATCACATCACTGCGATGTTTCGAAGCCATACACCCAGTGAGAAACGGCTATAGGGCGACTGGAAAGCTGCCTCACGGCAATAAACTGGTCGATTATTTTCCGAGCAGGTTCCAATTTCTGTAGCTCCGGCAAGAAAATAGTTTGCAGGGCGGGTAAGACTTCTGTTACTCTTTCCCCGACGAGTTCTTGGAGGGCGGGCACGATACGTGGCGCAAATTCATGGGATATGTATAGTCCCTTCACAGAGGTAAACGGAGATAAAACTTCTAGCCATTGGCCGTTCTCGATGTCGTCTTGCCAATCCGGTGGTGAACGCCGATACTCGATGATGTAGAGGTGCTCCACAGTGAGAATGAGAGTCTGTGGGATGAACGAGCTGCAGACATGCACCAGGGATGACAGCTTCCAATCTGACGGGTTGCATGCGATTATCAACATGAGCCTTCCACCCGATATCAATGGCAGCGTGACCCGAACATCGCACTTGGAGAAGGCCAGTCGTGCTTGTTCGTGTGTCTTGATCTTTGGTGAGTGACTGATGAATTGGGTGAGGTGTGGTGTGTCGAACGAGAGTCGATGGAAAAAGGTTATCTCCAAGTTGTCGAGAAGAGGGGCATTAATCCAGGCTACAAGCTCATCCAGATATTCCCCGACCCCTTTGAAGTGTAAATCAGTAAGAACAGGAAGGAGGATCGGTCCCTGTGGAGGCGGACGTCGGCTTTTCCGGTCAGGCCGACTTTGAGGGGATTCGAATTTAATGGCGAGACTTCTGAGACTGGTCAATGCCGACAGGCAAGTGACCATCGCCTGGGGTGAAATATACCCGGAATGAGGAATTCTCCAAAGGTCGAGATGAGCCAGGTGAGTGGCGGACAGAAGTAGAGTCGGTAATCCTGGAAATGGAATGCGATCCAAAACGAGTGATTGTAGACGCGGTGTATATCCACCCAAAAATGAGCCTGGAATAACAGGCGCTCTTCCGTCTTGGGACCCAAGCTGCAGACGTGTCAGTTCCGGGAATGGCTGTTGCACGACTGCCAAGACTTTTTCCAGTTGCGCACTTGTAACGCGCGCGAGATGGAAATCACATACACGGTCGTTGTGCTCGAGTGCCGCAATGACGTTACCCTCGTCCCATGATTCGTAACCATAGACCTTTACGACGATAGGCAACAGTGGCCAGATGTCCAGCAACTCCCTCACGGGTGTTCTGGCTTTGCAGCAAAGTTTCAAATTTAGACGGCGTGGTGAGCGGAAAGCAACGTCTCTCCAATTTCGACACACGTGAACCAGCGTATGCCACGCATTTATCCGTGCCCCATCCACATAGGAGTCAAAAATTTCTAGGAGGGCAATGTCGGGGAGTATGTCGATTGTTACCCGGCCTATATTGAACTAGTTAACAGTTGGCCCAGGTCATCGTGTAAGAAATGTTCGTACATGATCGACCTCGTTTACTAGATTTCTTTCTCTCGGCAGTCCCACGACGTTCTTGCCCTTCTGCCAATGAACGATGGGCTCCCACGAGTCGTCGATGCTGACCTCGAAGACTGTATTCCCCAAGTCTGCTCCCTCGAGGACCCCTGGGGGTGATCCGGTCGAGCAACGAAAGAGTCCTGCCGCCGCTGCGTGTTGATGAACCTTCCAAATGGCCATCTATCAGCATTGATGGAGCGGATGCCTGGTAAGTGAAGCGATAATGAGGTGTGGTAGGACTCCTGGGGGTAATCCGGTCGAGCAACGAAAGAGTCCTGCCGCCGCTGCGTGTTGATGAATGGCCATCGATCAGCATTGATGACGCAGGTGCTATGAGACGATGGTAGGGGAACGCGGCTGGAGTTTGACGGTGAGACTTTATAGGGGACAGTCTTTCATCCAGGGCTACTTGAGACCGTGCCAGTGTCAGATACTTTGTTTTATACCCACAAGAGCTGCAAATTCGCACCTTATTACACAGCCCTCCATATAATACACAGCCCGTTCTGAGATTCGTGGAGAAGCTTCGGTCGCCCATGCACCATATCAGGATGACCCTCCGACGCCGAGGGTGCACTGTTACATTTGCAAGGCAAGTGCAAGGCAGTCGAGTGTACTATTCGCTGGACGTCGGAAGCGAAACGTCGCACCGCGACATGTTAACGGCTTGGTACGTGCACGGACGCGCAGACTGTGGAAACGATAATTCCTGTGCCATATCATCACTCCACCTAGCGCCTGTAACAAGTGTTAGTCTCATTCCCGAACGTTCTACGAACAGCCCACAGACCGGAGCTTCGTCTGGCCAGGGCTGGGCACCATGACGAGACCGTCACTACGTTCCGTCGTACCACGTGCACCATTACAGCAGTCTGTCTTGTATCACCAATCCTGTGTGTACCGTATACCACCATTAATATTCCTGTCTTGTATCGTCATTCCTGTGCCAGAAACTCTTCTTCCTCTGATCAAGCACAAAGGACTGATACAGTGCCTTTTTTTCCTGGAATCCAATTTATATACCACAGATGTACCTAAGACACGGTCACCTGTTGTCTCGTATTGAAGGTAGGCTGCAGCTATGCGTGGCTGTGGTGGTGGGTCCCAACGTAGCTACGTGTGCCAATGGACCTGAAGCCAGTCATCGGTTGCACAGGTGTACTCGCTAGCTCGTGTTTGATACCCCTCTCTAGTCCGGGGCCTTTTCTTGTCGCCGCACGCTTTCGCTCACCTCGGGTGATGCATCTGTCACCCGTCGCTTATGTCGCCAGGTACCCTATCGTCTGTCGCTGCGCGCACCCCTCCGAGTCGTCTGTTACTGTGCACGCTCCTCGTCTGTCGCCTCTCAGCTTGCCACCGAGGTCCGGACTTTGAGCGGGTGTGTTGGAGATGATCAGATGTAGGTATATCTAGTATAGTATGATGTTGTAGCACATCATTATTTTGTTCTTGTGAAATACAGAAAAGTCACCTGAAAGTTTCTTGTGAGTTTTTGGTACGCAAGTCTGGACTTTGCAGGTCTCCAGGGCGAGGGCGAAGACCCAAGCGGGAGACGCCTAAAGGAAAAAAACTGAAAAAGATTGCTACCGGACACGGGTTCCTGAATCTGCTGTACAGTCTGCGATTTGCTAAACTTTGGACACGTTCGGTTGCAGTGCTAGCGCTAGTTAGCCCTGCGAGACCCTGCGAGGATTGTACGATTATGCCAACGGTGATCATGGCAGACCGTCTGATGACTCTGATCTAACCGTCCTCAATAACTCACGCGTCGCTGAAACTCCCTCGTCGTTCGTTTTGCATGAAAACTTCTCAGGAAAGCCTCGCCCTACTCTTGTGCCTTGCTCGTGAAAAGGCCCTACAATGATAGTAGCAACCAGAGATAGCACTGCCAGACGTTAATGCATCACGTGGAGGTCTCAAGCTGGGCTATGATTTTTTTGGGAAGGTCCGCGGTCTCAAATTCTTTGCGAGGGCGCAATCCGAACAGTCATACGATCTTACCCAGGTACTCCCGACGTTTTTTTTTCTGAATGATGTCGCGCGGAAGCGGCAGCGCAGGAAAAAATCTTCATGTGGCTCATTTGCTAGTGCTAACTTGAGGTGGACTAACCGAATAAGTTGGTTCATTAAAGTTCAGATTATCCGTTAATGAAGATGTTCCTGACCATCATGCATGATGGCCAACGCGAACGGGCTCTCCCGATCTCAGTTTCACCTTACATTTGTTGCTCGCTAATATAAAGGGCACGGCTATATATGTATAGCACAAACGGGTGCTACAGATGAAGTGGTTTAACCCAACCAATTCTGCTGTCTAGTCACCAGGGCAAGTAGTCAAGATGCTCGCTCCCCGCAATGCTGAGTCCTTGAGCGATCCCTGTGTGTACACCACTACAACCTAGTTCTAAAGCTTGGAAGACCCACTGAGTACATCGTCTGATAGTGATGATCCTGAAGCTCTGGTTCATCGTGTCTGGTATCTACATGTGCGTCTACTACTAGTAACTAGTGCTACCGCTCTTCGCCAGCAAAATATTACGTACTCAAGTCATTTTCTAACTCACAGGTGGGAGTTCGTCACTACTCTTGGCTACGAGTGGAGTGTTATCCGAGGACATCAACGCTATCGGTGGTCGATATGGGTACGTTACGATAGGGTCTTTCTCCGAGTTTCCCTAGTCTTCATCTGTCCCTCCGATAGATCTACTCCGGTTCGCGCTTGTCCTGCCTCATAGTCATAACTCTTTCCTTGGCCAATTTCAACTCTATGTCCGAGTCCAAAATTAACTGCCAGGTGGGTGCAGTATTCTGCATCTGCCTTTTAACGCGCATTGACTGGCCACAATTCCAAGGCCTGGGCCACTGCCGGTTGGGTGAGCCGTCTCCCCTGGTGGGACACCTGATGAAAGAGTGGTTTGTCCTGATATCTTGTTTCTAGGCCTTTTCCAGCCTGGGTGGCTATTGCCTAAGTTCGATATTGATCATGCTTCGCATGTTAGTTTCTATTCTTGCTTGGCTTCCATGCGACGACTCTCTTCCCTAAGTATGTGCTTATGGAGCTTTCCAGCTTTGCCATCTGGGAAAGGAATAAGGTTATTTTGGCCATCTCTGCCACCGTATGGTTGGTCAACCTCGGATTCCAGTTGGCAGGCAAGTTAACTTCCTCTATCCCTCTGTGAACCCCAGTGAATATGAATTGGTTTCAGGTATCATTAAAGTAAATGACCGCTTTCAATCTTTTGGCCTTCTTGCCTTATTCATCAACAGATTCGCGGTGTATGGGTGCCTACGACAGGTACTTGTGGGATTGTGAACATTGGGAGCTGTAGATTCTATTACGTCAACTTGCTTGCCAACGACATTATTCTACTACTCATCATGCTTGCTGGCTTAATACGCCTTCGCCTTCGTGCTAGAGCTTTTCTTGATATTGCGAGCGTCCTTTGGAAACAGGTGGGGCATTGTTCTTGTTGGTTGTGATGCTGTTGACTCACTGCGTTTGACGTCTTAAGGGTGTCATTTGGCTCCTTATTGCCACCGCCGCAGAGCTCCCGCAAGTGGTAAGCCCCGCTAGCTTCAGTATTGTACATACGTTTTTTTGCTTATTGCCGTTTGCATCGTAGTTGCTCCTGTTTTTGAATCTGAACGGTAGTCTTCGTTTCCTCTCCTATTCCGCATTGCAGCATATTGATCAAACTTGGCTCGGTTCTAAATGTCAGACTCCTTCGACTTTGTACGCCCTTTCTTGTGCTGCTTATGGCGGAAGCGACTGGTTTCTTAATGTGTCATTTTATACACAGTTGTTTTTGCTTCCATCCACGATTACAATAGTAATCGCAGCGACTCGGACGTATCGCGCTCTGACAGTCTATGCTCAAACTTCAAGCACGACGTACGATATTCTTACATTCTCCATGCTCACTGTTCGCTCACCGTTCTCCAAGTTATACTAGCAGACCAGAGTCATCGAACCCCCAAAAGAGTAATCGGCGGTGGGCATTGGGCAATAAAAATTCCTCCATCGTACATATACCTTCCAACCGATTGGAGGTGACGGTGCACAGAGACTTTGAGGAGTATCCTATGTCACAGATGAACCGCTACCACATCGAGGATGCACAGATGACCGACAAGACGCTCGAACTCGACTCGGATGACAAGGTCGAGGATAGCGACGAAAAGAAATGAGTGGCAGCAGTGGCTACGAAGAAGTTGGAGCCTCGAAAGCTACCAGCAACCAGTGTACAGTGCGGTATACATGACATACCCAAATGCCTCATTGGACCATCATCTAATTTTACGCGAGTGAACGAGTAGCTGTCCGGATTTTATTTATTACCATCATGTAACATGCGATATGCGATATCTTGAAAAAGCCTCCGACATATGTTGGCTTCTTACTATCTTATGTCTCGATGTCTTGTTGAAATACATGCTGGGGCCCGTTGCACAGGAAAAACCACCTCTCACGCTAGCGAGTGGTAGATGAATGAAATATTTTGTGAGATCTTCCTCACATTACATGAACCCTAACCCTACTTGATGGGTTACATAATACCACTTCCTCACTTTTTCTATTTGGGCTCGGCTCGGCTCGACTCCACTCGAGAGTGACGCTAGTGACGCGCTATGGTACGTTCTTGCCCCAGAATTTGTTTGAGTACACAAACATTGATTGTTATCCCGCACACAAGCTCATATTCTCAGTTTTCAAAACGCTTACGGATCAGCGCGTCACGGTAGAACTCAAGAATGACTTGTCTATCACGGGAACATTGAAATCCGTTGACCAGTAAGGCCCGTTTTTCCTTTCCCGCCTCTCCACAACTATATTATCGTTTTTTTTTCTTGACAAAGACCGTGACTGTCTGACTGACTGGCTGATTGTTAAAGGTTTCTTAATATTCGGTTGGATGCAATTGAGGTGTCAGATCAGGCGAGGCATCCTCATATGGTGTGTTTGTTGCTCGTGTCCTCTAAGGCTCACCACGACCTTGACACGCTCACCCCTGTTCTAGATGGCAGTAAAGAACTGCTTCATACGCGGATCCGTCGTGCGATATGTCCAACTACCTGCAGAGCACGTCGACACCCAACTATTAGAAGACGCAACTCGAAGAGGTAAGGCTCCTTTTCATCTTATCGCTTATATGCAACAGAAGCACACATGTCTGATTGCTGCCCTATCGTCCAATAGAGGCCGCGACTCAAACCAAGCGGTGACCAATTTGACCCGCAGCTATATCGATTTCATCATGTGCCTTCATTCCGTGTGTCTGTCCCACCGACTGCCCCAAAAGGCGGTATTGTCACAATATATTTTCACAATCAAATACAAGTATCATGTGCCAGAGGCTGGATAACACCAAACTTTGACTGTGCCATCGGCGCTGGCGGTGATCAATTCCCCAGCCTCCGTGGGGTGATGTTCTGTCCATGTTACGACTTTATGGTGTACCTTCGGAGGGGGATTTGGTTTGAGAGGTTTTGCCTGCGTTAGGAGGAGCTCAGATAGATGTCACCGGTGTGCATAAGGGTGAAAGAACTCACATCGAGAAGGTCCCAGGCCCAAATGGCACCGTTTTCATCTCCTGCGACGACGCTGGCTTCGCCGTGCCCAAAGCAGGCGCGACAACGGTATGAAGAGTGGACATGGCCGGAAAAATCATTAAGCAATTTCCCGGCGATAGCATCCATGAGGCGAATGTGCCCATCTAGCGTCATAACGAGATACGTAGACTCATCTTGAGTGGGGACGACGGATGTGACGGGATCTGCAAACCAAAAAAACCGCGTTGTGGAAACGATGTCGTTTAGGAGTGTTGGTGGCGCACGTACGACCGATATAGTCCGCACGAAGCTCGCCCTTGCGTATATCGTATGTCCGGACGTGACCATCAACGGAGCCGGACATGATCCTCGATGAACCCACATAGAGCGCTTGGATGGAATCTCGAGCCTCTTCTAACGCTTGTATCGGCTGTCGATTCTGAGAACTGATAGATCGGTTTCTAATGTGAAACGCGAGCAGGCATAGCTGAACTACGGATAGACGTACCGAAGATCCCACAGCTTGACGGTAGAGTCATAAGAACCTGCGATTATGCAAGGGGTTAGTATAGGTGTGTGACCATCGGCAAAGCGCATCGAAATGGACTTACCGCTTGCCACGACGGAGGCATCAGCATTAAACTCCACCACATTAATCTTTGCCAGGTGGGCGGATATCCTTCGGATCGTATTTCCGGTGGTCACATCCCAAAGAAAGACGGATCGGTCTCCGCCAGAGGAGACGAATTTGGTATTGTCGTGTGCGCTAGAAAAAAAGCGCAACGTAAAAGTAAAATGAATGAATGAATGAATGAAACGCGCGTGCGCGCGCGGGAGAGGATCAGAACTGAGATGAGAATACTTACACCGAGATCGAGAGAACCTCGTAACCGTGGGCCGAATAAGCCTTGATTGTTGTGCCCAAGTTGGGGTTCCAGAGACGGACAACTCGGTCTTGACCACCTGTGAGGACATATTTCGCGCTTCCTTTGGCATACCGTGCGACATGCACGGGGCCTTTGTGATTCTCTAGAGTGGTGTGGAGTGCTCGCGCGAGAGGCTCAGGACCTCGGGACGGTGCCATCACGTACTGCAACGGTGTTCTATCGTCGCGTCGTGGGTTGGGCTTTGGCTTGCCTCGCCTCGGCTGCCCGGCGCCGTTCGGACCGAAGCTGGTGATTGGTCACAATTCCATCGCTTCTTGCGACTCCATCGTCGCCAATGGCCAAGAGATCGCTTTCTCCAGCTCACCTCCCTCCCGCAAAGCGTTCACACCTATCAACACCATCAACTTCGACTTCTATTCCTCCCGCAAGGTCCAACTGCTTCGAAAGCTTATATGACGAGCTCATCCTCCACATATTCACATTCCTCTCCTACACAGATCTCTGTGCACTCCAGACGACCAACCGCGACTTGGCACGATTGTCTCTCGACAACCAGGTACATAGTACATTCATACCAGAAATTTACGTTGGGTTCAGGTTGAACATCCGGGATGTCTTCTTGTAGCTGTGGAAGAACCTCTACTTGCGCGAGTTTGGCAGACTCCGCTTGAGGGGTTCCAGGGGTTTCATTGGCCGTAGAGACGGCAGGGAAACCAAATTTCTCCCCAGTCGCATGGCTGCGGAGGAGACCCAGGATTGGAAACGAATGTTTCGGATCAGTACAAACTGGCGTAGCGGTATGGTACCTTGACACCATTGATCCGCGAGCAGAAGTTTACTAATACGCATTTTTTTTTCTAAAGGTCGTTGTCATGCCTCCATCCTAGATGATGACATGTCGTCATTTCCGCTCGGTGGCATTTATCAAAGCCTAGCACAGCAGGTCCGCTCGTCCGAGCACGAGCAAGAGCATATGGTACCGCGGATCACTTTGGCCGGCAAATACACCATCATATCTTCACCTCAATCGTCACATACTCCATCTATCCTAGTTCTTTCCGCTTCTGGCCCAAAACACGTCGTTCATGTTCCACCTCTTCGTGCACAACAACTAGTTCGAGTCACTGCTCTCGCTGTTGACCAATCATCTCGGACGACCGCGAATCTGCACATCGTGGCGTGCCTCTCGAATGGAGATATCTATGTGCACGAGCTACATTCGCAACCTCGCAAACACTACTATGCGCCGCCATTCAAGACGCCGCGGACAACGCCGGTCATCCAAGTCGCCTACTGCCACCCTGTGCTCGTCACGCTCTCAGAGAACTTTACTCTCTCCGTGTACGATCTCACATATGAGGGGATACAACTTGTCCACGTTCTCACCTCATTTACCTCATTCCCCCATCTTCTCTTGTGTTGACCATGCCCGAAGCCCAAACCTATAAGTTGATATTAACTTACGCGAGTCCCGTCTACCCGGCACACTGGAGCGTGGGCGTTACCGAAGTCATTCTCTCAAGCGCTGCTTCGCATGCGCCAACTTCGGCTTTCACATCGCCAACGCGGCGTTCGTCATCGTTACTCCTTTCCACGCGCAGCACGCGCGCATTCGACATTCCTGGAGGTTGGATCGACGAGACGAAGTTACGCGTCGTCCAAGAGCAATGGGGTCGTAAGGTCGGGAGTGTAGCTGGCACACAAACGGATGGAAGATGGGTTGTCCTCGCGCCCGCAGTGCAAGGGGAGGTGCGCCCACCAGGTGGATTCACTCCTGCTAGTCTCCCATTGCAGTTGTATCGTCTCTCCTCGCCGCCACTTCGCGCTGGCGCTGGCGCCGCGCCGAAGCTCACTTTTGTGCGGAGTCTGCTCGGACAGACAGGCCCAGTGAGTGCGTTAGCGCTCGCAGATGGTCGATGCGTGAGCCTTGGTGTTGACGGGGGGTGTGGGTTTGGGATTTGGAGAATGGATGGGGGACAGAGGTGGCATCCTCGACAAGTGCCTCAAGTTGGTCCGAATCGGATGAAGACGATCCCTCAAGTTTACGAGGCACGATTGCATTTGACGAACGCAGGATCATCAGTGCGGGTGCAACGGGCGATGTGACAGTGCGAGATTTTGACGTGTGATCCGTTCACGATGTAGACGTGTCAAGTGTAGAAAAGTGTTATCAAATAAACTATAGCATAACTGATTTCGCGCCTGCTTTAATGCGTAGTTGCCTTCTTAGGGGTTTATGTGTCACGTGAGTATTTATTACGAAAACGCGGCCTTTGCCCTTTCATTTCCCCTCGACTTCTCCGCTCCTCATCAAAGATAGCAGCGTAATTTCCTCGTAAGCACTTTGTGCGCTGTCGGTGGCGTAGACTAGTCAGGCAATTCTGCATCTAAACAAAGCGTGGATGTCCTCTCGAGTGGACTCTGCTATCCCCACTCGGCTGTCTTCTATACGAAACGAACTGATCGGAAAAAAATTGCGCGTTGTGGGCAAGTATGTTCCCTAATCAGGTCGACACGCCCCTTCTCTCAGTTCTAGAGCTTACAGTCCCTTTATTCCAGGGTACTGAGCCATGACATCAGATCCTCGACCATCCTGCTGTGGAACGATTGCCACATCGTCCTTGCCGATATCTCACTCTGTCTACCCACAAGAGGCAGCGTGTCGTGGCTGAGGGAGCTCGGGAGCACTATAACCCTGTTTGGCTATCTGGAGCAAACCCAGGTGACGTTCTATACCTGCTCAGTGGATGTTCTCTGTGGAGACTGATGATGTGTATGTAGGTACCGCATGCCAGGCAGGTCGAAATGCGCTTGCCAGATGTCCTACCAGTGCAGCTGCCCCGCGAAGATGTGGTGTTCATCCCGCATGTATCGCTGCAGGCGATCCTAGTGCTCGATTCCCGGATGTGGACATTAGGCTTTGGAATGCGACGGTTGCGGAGATGGAGACGTCTGGTAAGCTCCGAGATGGGTGCGCGCTCCGCGCTCTCCGATAGCTTCGTCGCCCGTACAGAGTACGGATGTCCGGGCCTGGCTGACGAGCTATTTCACGTATAGGCGTGCTCGGAGGAATGTGAACATCAACTTCGGCTCGGGTCAAAAGAATGTGGTGCGGCCCCCTGCCGGCATGAGCGTGGATCGTGCGTGTCCACATCTCGAGAGGCGCTCATGGCTTGTTGGACCCTCCTTCGGACGCTTATCTGCTTCCAGAGTGATGCCCTCTGATGTTCATTCATCTCGTCGATGTGCTGCCACAAGGGCAAGTTCTCGATCGATATGAAGACAATTGACTCCACGCATTTGCAACGCATAGGCGGTTGTTGTCATGGGTGCAGTTCTGGATGGATGTACAATTGTGTGTTGGTTGGCCTCGTAGCCCTTGCGTTATTGCGACAAAAAGGATAGCGATTGGGTAGGGCCAATGGGACGATTATGTCAGGAGAGTTGGCTTACGAGTCGATCGTGGTAAGAATCGATAAATGCCACGTCCATGTCGGCTTCCCTTTTTGGACTTATGCGTGCAAAACGGAAGTCCGCGTGATGCCCCAGCAGGTGGTTTACGTGCGGATTCGTTAAGGGGCCACAGACACCACATTCGACTTTTCTTCTCGATGTTCGATGCTGGAATATGGCTGTCGCCACATCGCTGTGGACAATCGAGTTTGGGCCTCAGGACTGTGTTGGGGCGTCCAAGTAGGATGGTCGATAGCCTCGGATGTATCTACTTACCGGGATGGGAGATTGGACCCGAGAGATTGGCGCTGTCTAGCGTCAGTCAGTTACAGATTTTCGGAAGTTTCTGAGGAGCCAAGCCGGCCGTATTATCGCTGTCTATCTCTGCCACGCCTCTGACGGTGACAGCCAGCGTGCATCGGGGGTGAAATGCGAACATGCGAGGAGAGGAGTGGGGTGGGCAAAGATTTGGGAGCAGCGTTAATAACTATTGCAAAGCAAGTAAAAAGATAGTCGATGGATCTAAATTATGAGCGCTTGTATGAGAGACTTGCCTCATGTCCAGACAGTGTGCAGTGCAGCGGGCCCAAGGGGCAAACAAGCCAAGCCTATCCTTTGTCGGCTTTCATCTCCTCCACTCCCCTTCCTCCCTTCGCTCACCTCTCTCCTCGCTCGTCTCTCTCTCTGCTCTACATCCCACTTCCCCAACACACCTCACACACCTCCACTGTCCATACCGTCCTCTAAACTCCGCCTTGCCTGGCTTCCCCGCCACACGCAGCACATTCTCGCTACCTGCCTTTCATTAGACCCATCCATCCATCCAATGGAGTTTCTCCATCCCCACCCGCGTCGCCTCACCCACCTAACCAGCTATTATTCGCTCGTCGATCACACTGCCCTCGACGAGCAACAACAGCAGCAGCAGCAGCAGCCCTCCCGTTTTCCTGTTTCCTCAGATCGCCTTTGGTGGCCCGCGAGGTTCCCCCCAGAACACAACCCAGCACGGTATGATCCCCTTGGCAGCCTCGCACACGACGAGCCTGCTATGGCGCGGAAAGCCCTCTGTTCGTCTTTTAACACCCGCTTCTTCCCCAGCCGTGTCGCGCGCGGCGTCCTCAGCGATGGTACTTGGACCACCGCTCATCCAAGCGTCCATGCGTTCCTCGAGTCCCATCTTCACCCCCTCGCTCACATCTAAAACATCTGCTGCCATATATTCTCTTGCCGCCCTCCATGTATTCTACAGCCCTAGTCACCCCGCTTATGACGCCTTTTGGCATCCGGACATCAAAGAGAGTACTGCCATGTTTGTGCATCAAGTCGTCAGTACGTCGCACTTATTCCTCTCTCTTCTCCTTCGAATCTTATTTGCCTTCCTTAAGCTATGAAGTCATCGCCCATCTCAACAACCCCAATGACCTGGTTGGGTGTCCACGATATGCTCTGGCAGCTCACCGGCATCCAGAAGGAGTACTTCAAATCGCAAACGCAAAGTGGAAAGACGAGTGTTCAGCCCTTCTCCCTACGCGCCGTTCGCTCCGAAAGCGCAAACCAGTGCAGGCACTTATCCAGGAGATCAGTACTAGGGAACCTTCAGAGGTTCCCGAGCCGCCACGCAAGAAGCACAAGATATCCAAGCCAGAAGAAAATGAAAGGGGATCGGAGGCAACTACTTCGGTTGTGCACGATCCATCGGACGCATCATTACACAACAAGGCAGGACCATCAGAGCCTTCACACAACAAATCTATAACGTCATCCTCTCACGAGACGCATGGAAACGCGGATGTCACTCCCAGCCCGCTTACGATTACATCCTCCCTACCGCCCGAATCCCATTCTCCGGCAAAGGACGACGTCGCTCAGGCAGGCTCGTCACGTGGGCGCAGCAAGGATGCCATGGGCAAGAAGGTGCAAGCCAACCCGGTGCCTTCACGCTCCTCCGTGCGCCGTACACGCGAGAGGTCCCCCTCATTCTCCTCCGGGTCATCGACTGCCGTTTCTGCCGCCGGAGGCAACTCTAAGCGTGCTCGTTCTTCTTCATCCGCGTCCTCCACAAGCACGACTGTAGTTGCCGAAACCAGTACCAACAGTGGCAAGGGTAAAGGCAAAGCAAAGGCCGACGTGGCTCCAGAAGAAGAAACCGAAGAGGAGGAAGACAATGATGGGGAGACGGTGGGAAGGCGATCGACCCGGGCTAGACGCTCTTCCGCGAGAGACACAGCAGGATCAAAACCCTCGAGGAAACAAGGCGGCAGGACTAGCCTGCGAGGCCCGCGGAAATCGATAAGCTTGTTGTCGCAGAAGCCCTCCTCGAAGGGTGAGAAGCCGCTCGGGGTTGACATCATCGCGATCTCGAAAATCGCGCAAATCCTGACTAGTGTCTGCTCGTGGCGCCCGATTGACTCGGTGTACCTCGATGTATTTTGGGTGTGGAACTGTTCCTGTACTATTCTGTCCGTGAGTACTATTGCCGTTCTCTGCGCGTGAGAAGGTTCCTGATTCCCAATCTGCCTTGCTTAGGTGTACTTTGTTTGTCCTCTCATTCTCTCTCACGCGCCCCACACACACACCCCACATCCGTGCCTAAAAAACACGTGAGGTACTTGGTCTTCGCGTCGGTCACGTGTGCGCGACGCCACCTAATCCCGATTACGAAACCTTGTACCGTGACTGCTTCTTCAGTGGCTACCCCTCGTACACATATCAATCTCCCGTCCCTCTCCCACTAGCTGATCACCGCCCATTTTATCTTGTAATCATCTCGCACATCGTTTTGCTCTCGCACTTGTTTTGTTATATTGGATCGGAAATGTTGTGCTCCCTCATCTACTACTATTATCCGTTCATCGGCCACGTTTGCGCCTTGCCTTCCATGCAAGGGAGCCGGGCTTCTCTTCCCTACCAATCTCCCCTTGACCTTATTGCTTGTAGCTCAGGCCACGGATACGGTAGCCACTGAGTTCTTCTTGGATGAAATCAATATCATTTACACAACGTCCATGCGTCCCTTAGTCCGCTATCTCCACTGACTGCCATGTGAAGCATTCCATCCTTATCTCTGGAATTACGGAAACCACTCCGACCTTGTTTTGAGGCCTATGATCAGATGTATGTTTGATCTGATAACCTGATGGCCTGATTAAGCAGGATGCATGCATCGTCCCGACAAGTTGTTTACTATGTTGTGGCTCCAGTCGGAAATAGAGATTCTTCTACTGAAGCTGTGGCAAAGCCGATCGGAACATACGACCGGAACATACGTATCAAATAGAGATACAGTCACGGTACATTCTCTAAAAAGCAAAAATAGGTAGTTCCAATGGGGTTGTCTGGGCCCTTTGGGGCAATGTATCTGATTTAGGCATATCATCATCGTCATATGAGATGAGATGAGATAATCAGAAAAAAGGGGGAAGGATGTCGGTTGGGTCGGTATCGGTTGGGTCGGTATAGATAGATACTGTAGAGCACATGAACGGTGACCGTGCGAGGGGAGGAGTCATCAGTGTAATTGTGTAATAAAAGGTTTTTAGAACGACCATCACTTCTTCACTCACGGGTTCACCGCAATGGAACCAAAAAATATAAAAAAAACTCAAATGATCGGCGGCAGGCGGCAAACTCGGTCATCGGGTATCGAACTCGTCCGAGGTCTCTTCACCGTCACGGTACCGCAGTAGCGTCGCGGTAGTATCGTATACTCCGAGTCGGCATCGGTCTATCTATTTATCGACGGAGTAGTCTAACTGCCGGCTCCATAGAGTCTACTAGACGTTCTACTACCGTCTACCGGTGGTGGCAAAGTTGATTCCTCGCCGCTCGCTCCCCGGCCCCTGCAGGCTCCCCCCCCCCCTTTTGCCAGTGCCCTGCCCAGACATGTCCGAGTCCGCGTCCGAGTCTATATTGGCGTTTTTTTTGTTGCCGCCGCTGGGGACGACGCGATAACGATCAGTCGATCGCGTGCGTGGCGCTTGTGAGCTCCCAGTGCCTCTGCGATGTGAACCCACATGCCATGCAATCATCAGCGCATCGTCATGCATGCCCCAATCCGGTTGTAGTGCGTCCTCTACTTACAGTACCCAGTACCACCGCTTCCAGCCGGCTCCAGGTACTACTAAGTAGGTAGTATTATATTGTATTATTACTACACCGTGACCAGCAGTTTAACTTAATCATTATTATCGTTCGTCCCCCATTCGCAACCCCCCCGCGCCCCGCATTCTACTACCGTATTATGATACATAGGATCATGACATGAAACACCAAAAAGCTTTGACGGCTACTGTAACTTAGTACTGAGTTCGTAGTTATGATACTCTTTTTTTGAGTATAGTGTTATGTCCGCGGTCGCAAGCTGCAAGGTTTTGCGGCGCCTGGTGGTGCCTGTCCTGTCAACGTGCTTGCCACCGCCGCCCTTTTTTGGGCTCCCCCTATTATTCATTGATTTACTGTATCCCTCGTGTTCTGCCCCTGAGCGTCGTCATATGATTGCCTTGAATGGCAATGGACGTCTTCATCCCTGCATCAATTGAAACCACGATCGTCGATGCGATTGGCTGCTGTTTTCACATTTGTTTGTCATTCTATTATTATGTCCCAATTGGGCGACTGTAACACATCTCCTAGATTGTAGTTTCTTTTGGGTGATTCGAATGTACTGTACAATTGTTCACCATTGCAAGAGGTAAGAGGTAAGAGACAGTGCATGGCACAGATTTCATGTAATAATTATATAAATTTTGGCCTGTAAGTAATTACACGGCATGAACTGCCGAGCGAAATTCAAACTAAGACCCATGTGCTACTTTTTACAAAAGGAAAAAGGGACAAATAGTTGGGCAACTGCGCCTCGTTTCCGTCGTCTCCCTTTCCTTTCCTTCCCCGCCCCACCCCGCCCCGCCAGTGCCCTTTTTTCCTGCTATCTTGCATGATGAACCTGCTGGTTACCGGCAAGTTTAATTGAAAACATACGTATACGTCGGCCGCAGGTGGAAAAAGATGAGCCGCAATTCAGCTGTTTGTTTTTGGGCCTCTCGTTGCGCACCATTCGTGTTGATGTTGTAAAGAGAGGATTACACGTTCAGCGCTCGGCCCTGGCTTCCGTACTTTTCGTACTTTTTCCTTTACTTCTTCATTGAAACCCGGCTTTCAAAAAGTGAAAAGCTTTGACGTGATAGAACCAGGTTGAAATTCGGCATTCAGGTTATGGCCGGTGGAGAGGCCTCATGGTTGGAGGAATACGAAAGGCGCAATCCAGGCGCAACGTGCATTAACACAACGTTGGACGTTCAGACCCCAGCTCGGGACAGACGGCGTTCTCTAGAAAACGAGATAGCAAGGTATCACCGTCTCTTATCGAGGCGAGTCCGGAGTCCGGACCTTTTTGGAAACCACGACATTATCACCGTGCGCAAGCGGAAGTTCTATGGAATCTTGGGGTTCACGTATGCGATCGCTCTGTATTGCAATGTGGTTATTCTTTTTTCAAACATCCCGTACTGAGAAAACTGATGAATCTGCGCCATGTGACAATAAAAAGTGTAGTAATAAGTTTTGCACCCACTGCATTAGCCCCACTATCGAACGGAATGTACCGAGGGATTGTGATGGATGTGCACTGGTTGTTTATGCTGGCTAGAAGCAAGCACAGCTAGGGCTAGCGCAGGGGTTTAGCGATCTCGATGGGATTTGTGGGCCGAAAAGGGGCCGCGGAACGGAGGAGGTAAACGGGCGTCAATCGCCAATCGTGTTCGGAGACCCCGATACGGAGATCGAGCCTTCAACTCGATGTGAGCTCACCTCTGTTGAGCGCTCGCCCACTGCTCGACAGTCCTCGTTTCTTTCAATCTCTATATAAGTCCTCCTCCTACACCGGCCCGTCGTGCTTCTCTCTTCTCCCCCTCCATCTCATGTCAACACTCCTCCAGCATACTATCAACCCCACATCCCTCTCTACAATGACCGTCGTCGACTCTGGGCCTCCTCAATCCTTCACCGTCCCTGGGCCATCCACTGGACCCACAACTTCCACTCCGGCTTCGGCACACTCTACACCCCATCTTCGTCTCAGAAGCGACGACGCCAGGACAGGGACACCGCCGCTGATATGGATCGGTCCGCTACGACAACAGGTCCTATCAGAAACGCGCGGAGGGAACCGAAGGATGCTCCTAAAAAGAAGAAAGCTGCGAGAGCTTGTATCCATTGCCAGAGGGCCCATCTGACTTGTGATGATGGTGTGTATCCTTTGATGTTAATTTGACTCATTTGGCCGACCGTAATTGTTCGTTTGTTAGCCCGTCCTTGTCAACGCTGTACCAAACGTGGAATGGCGGCTCTTGTATTGAGGGTCATCGAAAGCGTGCGAAATATCTTCTGGAGAAACCGAACTCGGTTAGTGACTCGCTTCTTGTAAGTAAGAACGTAAGCCTATATCTGACTCTTAAATAGAGCTTCTCAAGAAGCAGAAAGTTGGCACTACCAACACCAAATCCCCACCAGCTCAAGTCCAACCGCCCTCCCCTAAGGCCCCTGCAGGCATGCATAATTCTACCACCATGGCCTCATTCTCGTCTAACCAGTTTATTTGCAGTCATGAATGGTTTCACCGCAAAAGACCCTTTATCCAATACGTCCCTCAATACACCATCTTTCACCTTCGGTTCCGAAGCTGCCAACCTCAAGTACTCGATCCTCAGTGCAATACTGGGCGATCCTTCTCCTGAAAGCCTTCCATCTTCTGATTCCCATTCGTCTGCCTCACCGCCTCCCGCCATCATCACTTCTCAACTTCATCAGAATACGCCGCCTCCTGGACCGGTGCCCCTGGCAACTCATTGCTGGCTTCTGAACCGGACGGCTTCTTCCCTCCACCTTTGATCCCAGTAGGCGGCATTCAAACTATTTTCGAAGATAACCAATTAACTCTTCCTTCCGCTGACCGCTTACAGACAGGTTCAGGATCTCCTTCCTCGTCCGACTTTCTCAGCCAGACTTTTACATCGATCGACCCCGCAGTAGTGCCACGTCATCATCTGCTCATATTCCGCTGGACTCGTTCACAACACCCGCGGGTTCCGTGGCATCACCCCCACAGTCAACGTTGAATCCTCTTGCTCTCCGTTGGCCCCTCTCTTCCGTTGAATCAGCGTAGGTGTCTTAGCCATCATTGATACTTTATTCCTCACTGGATCATTGACAGCGGGCTTGAATTTTCTGGTCCGAAGACCGCTCAGGAAGTGTATGGGAGCGTTACCAAGCCGTATGACTATACCGAAGGTTATCACTTTTTGATGAAGGTTCTCCCTTTTAGGTATGTTTCGAAGACCCCAGTGATTGGGCCTCGTGATCACTGACCACGTTTGAAGGTTTGAGAAAAACGACATCCTGCGGATAGTGCGAGCTCTCGCCATATTTCGGCCATCCATAATAGCCCTCCAAATGCCATTCTCAGAGGAGGACGAAATATTTCTTGAAAAATGCGTCCAACGATCGGTGATTGTAAGTGGCAATGAGTTGAGTTCGTGTCTCTGTTGACCTGGGCGCCATGCCAACCTATCAGGAATTGAATAAACTCATATCATACAGCGGCACACCTACTGTTGTGTGGCGACGGACAGGGGAAATATGCCTAGTCGGCCTGAATTCTCTATGCTCACGCATTGGAGCAAAGAGGAATTATTGGGTACTAAAAAATACATCTGGGAGGTGAGCGCTTCGAGCGTCTGCCGCGACCGAGATGAATATGCTCACGCCACAACTTGTCACGTTAGCTGCTTGAAAATCAGTCGGCCGTGGAGTACTGGGAGAATTTCGCGACGCTTGCGTTTGAGAACACAACCCAATCCGTCTCTTCACATTGCGTGCTATTGAAACCTGATGGAACACCTGTTCCACAACGTTCTGCTTCCACATTCGTCGCGATCTATTTGATTTACCGAGTCTTGTTATTGGTGTGTCCCTCCGGCTGTTGTTTCTGCATGAACGTGATACTGATCCATGAACAATTAACAGGCCAGTGGCTTCCGCTACTTTAGATTTGAAATTGTGTACTTCATCTCTGCCATTTTGCCTGATCTTCGATATCTTTATGATTTCGCACTCATTTCAAGTCTCAAATCATCCAAGACTTTCTGTTCTCGCATGTAAATCCCACATTGTTTTTTTTTTTTTTCATGCCATTTCTAGGACGAGATGTGAGAATGGGCTTATTTATGCATCCTATCACGGTGTATGCTGGTGTTGCGGATGAGGAAAAAATCTACGAGGATACATCATCATCACGAACTGGATACCTGGAACGTATTGATGTACTGTACCCATGACATACAAGCAATTTTTATGATCCAGCATTGAGGAATGAGGAGCACAGCCGCAAAGGTGCACAGAACGTACGCGGAATGGGGCCTCTCTTAATTTAGCGAGATGATCCGATCATCATCTTTCAAAGCCATCGGATCTGGGTCCAAGAACAAGGAGCTAAGCCGCACAGGATGAGATGCATGACCGAAAAGCCCGTACGCGTGTAGAAACTAGTGCGGGCGTGCCCTATCCAATTTTACAGTAATTACCAAAGGAAGGGATTGGGTGTGATGAACTGATGGATGGCTGATGGATGGCTGATAAGTTACTGTAAGCGGGGCAGAGCATCGGACATTACGGGGTGAAACGAGTCACTGTGATTTTTTTACAACAGCAAGATTGGAAACTAGTATACTACTAGTAGTAGTAGGCGCTAGTAGTAGGCATGTGGCCCCCCTTTTAACGACAACATGTACTGTATGTACTACATACATACTACAGTATACGTGTTCTGCAGATCAGATGATTCATGGCTGAAAGTAATTTTCTTCCGACAACCCCGTTTTCACGGTATTTTTGGGTGATTTATTTACCAGTGTAACAGTAACACCACCATCTGTCCATCTTTATTGTTTCACCAACTTACTTTGTAACCCAACTTTTCATCTCACAAAACAAACTCCGCCGTCAAAGTTCACATTCCTTCGTCGTCATCTGATGATATGACCATAGCCTCGGGGTGCCACTAACCGTGACGTCCGAAAGTCCGTAATCATGATGTTGCCAGGGGGCGGCGCCGGCCCCATCTGCCACTGCCAGCGCAATACGGTACCGACACCCAACACCCACACAAAGAGCCATCACCGGGGCCGGGCCACTGGCCAGTCATCATGGTGATTCATGCAAATCCGCCGCGCAGCTTTTAATTGTGTGGGCGTGCGTGAACCGGCCGGCTTATGTGGCTCGATTGCCAGTGCACACAGGTTAAGTGCACAGCGTTAGCGTAGCACAGGGATTGACCGATTGGCCCATTGATGACTTGTCTACATTTATTGACGGAACCTCCGAACGAACTATGCTGTAAAAATGCGTGCGAGGATCGGCTCTCGTTGCCCTTCGCAAAATAATTCAGTTAGTAACGTACACGTTACCCAGAACACGCGTATACGTTCCGTTAGTCGTTCTTGTTATCATCGGAATGGACCCAGCGTCCGAGAGCTTTGTTCACCAAGGAGCAAGCTAGAAAGAAGGGAAGAAGTTCAAACCAAACATAGGTCTGGTGACCGAAGGAAGGAAGAATAGAGAACAAAGAAATGGAAGGGAAGTGCCGTCCGGCCCCAATTACCACCACAGGCACGAAGAAATTTAAACTGAGGAAGCAGCTCACCTGAGTTCATCTAGTTATTGACCGCGCGACGCGCACTGGCAATGAGCGGATAAAGCCGTGGCAGAATCCGCTAAAACGGTTTTCATTGGCTCTTGTTAGCCTGACTGTAACTTACTCGCGGGCCATCATAAATATTGTACAGTACTGTAGTGTGAACAAATACGCACTGCGAATAAAAAATAATGCCCTTGCGCCGTAGCATGGGGACGACGCGGCTAGTTTGAATGAATAAATATATAGTTCTGATTGTGCGACGGGATTAGTAGTATTCACAACAATGGCCAGTTCCATTCCGTGTGGCTTGATTCGTGAGACATTATATATCACACGACGGGTGGCGCGGTGTTGTGCGAGCTTCTTTCGATATGTGTGACCCCTGCTTACCTGCCCTGAGGCCGAGGGTTAGGCGGGTTTCACGTTGATCAGAACTAGCCGTCAAGGCATCGTAAAGTTACTGTGCCCATAATCCCGCCCACTTTTCATATGCAAACGCAAACAGAGAGAATTTCAATTCGAGGAATCAAGAAAGAAATAAAACGTCAGAATTGTTAATTTACAAATTTTGCGTTGCGAAATGAAACGTACCGTGATTATAGTGGTGTCAATGAATGACTCTTGGTCATTGGTGGGCAATTTCTGGTTTCCATGAACGCTTTAGTAGTTTATGATGTGCTTCGTATAACAAGATCCCCGACGGTTGCCTGTGAAAGCATCCAGGGCCTTTGTACCTATTGCGCC
>JAGKRU010000216.1:0-33513 GCA_022884055.1 Russula griseocarnosa | reverse complement strand
GCCTCTTGAGAGTCAGTATCAAGGGGGCAGCATTCTGTGGCTTAGAGGCAGTGACAGGAATGGCCTCAGACGGGAAAGGTCTGGAGCACCTTCCAGATAGTCTCTACGAGGTAAAATGAGTGGAAATGAAAGACGAGAGACACCAAGTTACCGTAGCGCGGCAGCGTCCATGAAGGCAGTACGAGTTCCAATGACGGGAAAACCTTTGACGGGATAAAAACCGGTAGGACGAGAGGCCGCACGCAGACTCTGTCCGTAAGAGATTAAAAAGACGTGTTCGTTCGCTTAACCACCCTTCGCCGTCGTGGCCTTGTCCACATCGTGGAACAATAATCTATTTTTGGTAATCACGCTATTATGCGCACGCGTCGCATCAGAATCACCATGGCTTCATTCTGACTACCCCACCTTATGCAACGTCTATATGCACTATTCCTCTTCCTTGTTTGTTGGGACCACCTGTGCATCAGACCCATCCTTCCTGTCGGATACATTAGTCCGGAAGGATCAAGTCCAGCACGTCCTGGAGCATGAACCTGCACAGAGTGCCTCTTGCCAAAACACGGTCCGTGACACTCTTCTTTCTCTGGCCGCAGCTGATCTTAGCACTTACGGCAGCCCACTGGCCCCATCGAGACTACACTATGCGACTATGAGACTATTGAGAGCGTAAATTACGTGCTATATCATCAACTCCATGAGCTTGTTCAAACCTCATTCTTTAAGTACTTTCGGTATGTCGTCAGCCAACTCGTTCGCGCGAGGCTGAATTGATCACTATAACAAATAGGTGGATCTGTATAGAGAATGCCCATTTTGGATGAAAATGTGGTTTGCATGAACCGGGATTGTTCAATCATCACTGTAGACGAGGTGGGTACGCACTTGATGTCACCGTATGCTGTTCAACGTGTCTGCAGAGCGAAATACCCGAGCAATGGAGAGCTGGCACGCTTAGTAAATTAGAACGCACGGAGGAACATGTGAGTTGACACGGATTATAAAGCAATTCCTCACGATGACGCGACACAGAGAGTGGATCTTCCCGGTTGTTATTACCGTGACTCGGACTTCTGCTTCCTGGATGACATGATGGTAGGTTTGACTTGCCTTCGCTTAAACCCCAGCCTCACTGTCAATTAGAGGCGAATATGTCGACCTCTCTTTAAATCCTGAACGCTTCACAGGGTATGGGGCATTTCTGCCCACCGTGTCTGGAAGGCAATATACGAGGAGAATTGTTTCGGGGAGTCTGAGAGCTCGTTGAGCAAGATGTCAAAGCCCGGAGTAGTCCTTCCGGACACCATGGCTGAGTCTTATACATGGACGGTGATATTCCCGAAGAACAGTGCTTGAAAAGAAGGTTTATTACAAAATCATCTCAGGTGCGATATCTTATCGTGTACAAAGAACGGATCTGATATACCAACATCAAAGGCTCCATGCATCAATCTCTACGCATATCTGTCACGAGTATCTGAATCAGACAACCGGCCAATGGGTACTCATTACTGCTTTACACAGAGATTCGGTTGCTCACTACCCACCAGGACCTGATTTACAATGCTACGTATCCAGAATAGCGTCACATCCTGAACGCCTTCAATACATCTATTTCAACACGTCCTTCTTCTACGAGCTGTAGCGCGCTTGGGTCCATATCTGTCCGCTTATGATTACTGCGCTTCAGGAACCATGAAGAGGATGCGATCACGTACAACAGATTGGAGAAAATTCTCGAAATTGCCGGGTCGCAGGCAAATTCGACGAGACTTCCCTGTTCAAGGGCGAGAATGCCAACGTACGTCGACATGTGGATGAATTCCATGAGTTCAACTTGACATATTTTGTGTAGGTTTTGAAAGAGGAGTTCAAACAGCACTTCAGAAATGTTAGTCGGATTATGGACTGTGTAGGATGCGACAAGTGCAGACTTTGGGGGAAAGTCCAGACGACCGGCCTCGGTACCGCTATGAAGGTTCTTTTTGAGCTCGATGAGAAAAACTTGGAGTATGAGCTTTTTTTTTCTCATTCGCGTTATTTTACTTATTTGGAACCCACAGCCCACGATTGAATGCCAATCTTCTACAGCGTTCAGAGGTCGTCGCCTTAATCAACACGTTACATAGATTCTCTGAAAGTTTACATGCGGTGGACGACTTCCGAAAGTTATGGCGTGAATCAAGTGCGGAAGAATCGGCGAAGCTCGTTCAAGAAGCTGAGAAGGCGGTCAATACCCTGTGAGTTGCTGTGCCCCACTCCGACAATGTGTTGTCACGATTTTAACGTCATCTTAGCTACCCCGGCCATCTCCGTCTCCGTCTGTCCGCGTAAGTGCCTCGCCGGCTACTAGACTGGTTGAAGTGACCCAACGAGTGGCGCTTTGGATGCGTGTCTGCAAGGAGGGTACAGTCGAGTGTGTAAGCGCGGTGAAAGATGTTCTACGGCACATTATGGCTATTGTTGTCTCGACGCTTAGCCCGTCTGGAAAGAACAGGGTCCGAGAGAAGAGTTATAAGACAAGTCTCACCTACGCGACGGCGACCGGCATTACATCGCCACCTGCTGCGCACCACATAGTTACCAATTAATAGTGATACCATAATCATACTATCTTCTCCAACTCCCTCCCCTCCCTCTCCAACCTTGCAACATGATTCTCACCGAGGAGGAGACTCCGCAACGGCCAAAACTACCTATGGACCCCTCCACGGGGCCCACGAATAGGGCGCCTCCCCAAACCGATGTCGCGACATCCAGTTTACCTCCACGTCCCCAAGTCCGAATCCCACTCTACCGGACTACGAATCATCGCAAGCGCAACAACCATCGACATCGACTCGAAAACAATGGAGAGGTTGGAGATTCTTGAACGGTCGCGTGAGGAAGGTGCTTTTATACGCAGTGGTGATCTACTCAGCCGTTACCTTCGTAATCGGTGTACCCACTTTCTTAATGGTGAGTTCCCCATTTCAAAGACGCGTTTTCCCTGTACCTGTAAGCTACAGGTTCTGAACTGTGTCACAGGGAATGAAAGGACACCACAAGTTTAAATGGGAAAGTGTTGAAACGTTTGAGGATTCTGGCCCGAAGCCCATACCTCAACAACCGCCTTCAGACAAACAGATGGGTCTGTCCCAACCAGACCCCAGTGAAATATCATCCTCGTGCAAGAGATGGAGTGATCCAGTGGCCGTTTCGTCGAAACCCTCCACGACGATGTTCAGCATGTCCAGGTATGGTCGCGACGCTGCCCTGGGCAACCAATTCGTAAATGATGCTGATGCCAGATGGCTTCAATTCCCAGGATGCATCTAACTTTCCCTTGGTCAACGAGATTGCTCTACGGTTGAACTTGAGCTCGGACGAGCTAAAAGGCTACGTCGCTGGCAGTCTTACAGTCGACATGAACCCAGATAAAACCGTATCTAATCCTGTGTTCACGGCCAATGCACGATCTTCGGATCCTCAGGTGTTCATGGCGAGCACAGTGTGTCGCACGCAGTTTAGAAACACTACGGAGATAATGATACGCGTGCGTATTGCCCCTTCGTCGATTGGATCATGAAAGGTTGATCATCGTCAATGGCTATCGTTAGATACCTGAGAGGGCGGACAATTCGTCAGATACCATACAAATGGACCTGCAATATCTGTTGCCTTGGACATCGACACCAACCGACCTCGGCGTGTTTGTCTCCAATTTACCCATGTTTAAGCAACTATTGGGCGATCTCTCTCAGGTCTCCTTCCAACACTTCAAAATTGTCGACCCTAGTTCACCGATCACAGCCGGAGTACGTAGGCCTGTCTCATTGTATGCAGAGAGATGTATTAACCTCACATCTCTGTCTCTAGTCCATATCTGCAGAGTCCCTCTTTGTTCAGACGTCCGGCGCTGAAATCTCAGGGAATTTCACCGCCTCTAAAAAACTTTTCCTAGACAATATCAATGGGTATGCGAAAGTCATCTCCAACGCGCATCTAGACGACTCAACCTTTGCAGCGGCGTGTTTGCAAATATCTCACTGCATAGTACAAATTCGATGAAGACTAGGCTTTCGGTGGAGACGGGGAACGGGTGAATGTGGTTTGCTACTAAGGTGACACCAGCTCGCGATGACTTACCTGTGTTTTCCTCGTCCAGGCCCATCGTCGCGCATGTCAAGCTAGCACTCGACGATAACATTCCGCAGGTTGGGCCGAAGAAGCACCGGAACTTCTTTACAAAGTTCAGGACATTCAACGCACCGATGAATATTTCCATATCACATGCCAAAAATTTGAAACCTGGGCGCCTCTGGTTGATGGCAGAGAACGTGCTAGGGCCAATGGATGTCTCACTCGACTCTCAGTATACGGGGACGTTCGACGTGCGGGCCAAAGCATCAATTGTCCAGGTGCTGCAGCCGTCGGCGTCTAACAACCTGACCTCTTCCTCCTCCGCAAGGTCTGGCACGGACAGCGGTGACGACGACGACGACAGCGATGACAATGGCGACGATCAGGGACATGAGCTCCATTTTGTGGAGCTCTCACAGGAGCGGACTCGTGGCTGGATTGGGGACGACCGGAAACCGGAGGAGTTCGATCGTAAATCACTGGGTCGCGTCGAGCTTATAAACTCGCTGAGCCCAATCACGCTGCACCTCCCTATGTTCCAACCGCCGACTGGGATTCGGCGGTGAATGCTGGGGAGGACACGTGTACGATTTTCTGTGGTGTTCGATTGGATTGGATTATAGCTGACTTATTTATCTGTTAACCTTGCTTTATAATCGTTGTCTTTGGGTTTATCCTTTGTAGGCTACAGGGTGATTTGTATCGATACCCTTAGGAGTTAAAAATTTTCTTTTTGACCCTGAGAACTCAAGACAAGGTTTCTCATGAAGCGAACGTAAGGTCCAGTGAGTGACGGCAGAGAGTAGAGTTCAAAGTTCTCGTCCGTTGTCGTATCGCATATTCTCTGCGGAGAGCAGTGCAAGGTTGACCCAACAGCGAGCCAATAAATTCTTATCGCAGACAAAATCGCAGAAAAAATCAGGAACATCCACATTACTTGTCTGCTGTTGGCTCGTCCGTAAATGGCAAAGCCTTGAAGTGGCGCCGTCAGCCGCGGACAGGTCACACTCGCGTCCGCCCACGGTAGCCACGCAGTTGTCCTGGAAGGTCTAACACTGCAATGTACTTGGTAATGACGGTGGAAGAGAAGCGGAACTTTCTCTTGCCGTACCATCTGGCTACCAGCGTCGAAATAATCCGTAACTTGAACGGGAGAACTTGCATTTACATACAAGGTAAGCAAACAAGTAGTACATGCTTTCAGGCGCACGCTCTGTTGCAGGATTGGAGGGCTGCGTCTGCGTCGCGTGTTTGAATGGAGCTGCTCTGCCTTATTGTCGGGCTGATTGCATGTGTAATCGACACTCAGCACAAACTGTAGGTCCACGTGGTTTCATGGGAAATGAGCGAAAGGTGGAGCTAAACGAGTGGATGCCCAGCTGTGGGGGCCCGAGCCATACGACGCCGACCTCTGCGATTCAGTCGAGTGTGTCGGTCGGGTGGCGACCGGTTTGAAAACTCCCATGATCTACTGTAGTTTGATTATCAGTGACGGAGATTGTATGCTAAGGCAGTTGCACACCAGTAGTTATCATTGCACCATTCGTGATTATTTTGTACCTCCTGGCTTGAGAAATGTATAGGATGCATGTCCATTATGAGCCTGTCGCGGCTTCCAAACCCACTTGCTCAGACGACCGATCTTTGGGTACGCTTGTGTAGGGCAAGGCGGGAATACTGGCAGAGGAATAGGGACGGAAGCGTTGCTGAGACTAGACCTGTGGAAGGAAGGTGAGCAGCGAGGGCAGGATGAAAATACTACTGTACCTCAGCCTGTAAAGGAGACTCGGAGGTGAAAATATGTATTACCAGTAAACTTACAGCAACGAATAGTTGAGTACATTAGGGCGTAGTGGGTGGTTTAGACGACGGATCGGAGATCCGGTGATGGCGGGCGGGAAAAGGAGATAGTGTGTTCAGTTTACCCCTGGAGCCCAGTGCCAGAGAGCATCCAATTTGAAACATTATGCTTACAACATAAACGTGGATATTACAGAATGATCATGTAGCACGTAGGTTGTCGCATTGTATTATATATATGTCAAGATACAACATTGATACAGCATTGGTACAACGTGTGTTTACTTAACGGGTTACCCGGAGTCATTACGCCCGGGTGTCACGTTGTCCAGACTGTCTGATTACAGATTGTCGGACTACATAAAAGATGGACTACAGTAAAAAAAAAACCCCACATGCAAGGCTGTGGCTCCAGGGATCTGGAAGCCACTGCCTCGCGTCCTGTTGCGACTTGCCGCCTGAAACTCGGGCTCAGTGTTCCCTGTCGTCTATGCGGTCATTGGGGATTTAAAAAAAAAACCCACGTTGTTCCTTCAATTCCGACTCGCTCACGATTTCTTGTGTGGATTCTGTAGTCCAGTCAGATTTTTTATCCGCCTATTGTCGCTAGCTAACTAAAATCATACCTGGAGCACGCGAGATACTGCCTGCTGAATTATTTCCATCCGCATCTAGTTGTACAGTATGAATGTTCAGTAGCAGCCAAACACACAGCACAGGTGCGGCTTTCTCACCACCTAGGCCAACCTCCCTATGTCGGATAAGACAGTAAACAACTTCAAGAGTCTGAGCTGCCGTCGCCCGAACCTCATCCGAAGTAAGCCTATCCAGTCTACGGAGAGCTGCCTCGATCTCATTCTCTCCCTGAACGTTCTTCACAAATCTCTCTGTGCTGCATTGAGTCAAACTGCCATACCGACCACGAAAAACTCACTAAATCGCCCTCGCTTCACATGCTTGGTCGCAAGAGCAAGCATATAGAGTAGTTCTGCTATTATCTTCACCAGAATGTCTGTCAAGACGGGAGTAGGAGGGATTCCGGTATAAATACGAAGTCTGCTGAGGAAGTTCTCGAACGACGCGAACAGCTCGACAAGCGTGTCGTAGCTAGCACGACTGTTTTTCACCGCCTGCCGAACTCAGATATCAGGGGATATGCAACTGTGATTGAAGGAAGAGAGACATACAGCAAGTAGGATGGCAATGCCAGCAAATATGGCTTTCGCAGGCGGGAATGGCTGGAGAATAACGATCAGGAACAAGGAATCCCGATGATCATTTTGGACGTACAACACTGAGGCCCTCGGCGCATAGGGTGGTGCTGATTGTGTACAGGACGTCCATTGAACACTTGACCGATTTCATGAGTTTTCCATTGTCTCCTCTGAATTTACAAAAGCCCTTTGCTTGTTCTTGAAGAATCACATTGATTGAATCAAGAGAATTGCAATCTTCGAGTTGCTTGGCAAAGGGATGATTGACTAGGCTAATCCCCGTTCGGTTTTCGTAGTCCTTGAGAGCGGCGGCGAAGAGGACCTGGAAAGAGGAGGATGAAGAGGGTTGACTCATATCAGAAATCGGAGAGAGAGATGGCTAGGGAAAGAGGAGTCGTCTGCGGTGAGAGGACAACAGGTGGGTGGTGGGGAGTGATGGTAAAGGGATGGGTACGGCGAGGCACACTGCCTCTCGCAGTCGTGAACGATAGTCGCCCAAGGACACAGACTTGGTAAATTTTCATAGTGAGTTGGCGTAATGATAGAAGATTGCCTAGTGTAGGATAGCTTTATTGGGGAATAAGCGCTTAGAGATGTTCTGTACAGGCGAAGTAACTTAGTTGAGAAGCGAGGTAAACTTGTCGTCCCGAGGGAAGGAGCGGAGAAGCTTACTATAGTTGATGCACTTGAATATTACACTGAAAACTTGGAGAAATGAGACAGGGAGAGCGAATGATATGATGATGATTATGCCGGATTTTGCACGCGCGTTCCAGCGCACTGCCGCTGCCTCATGGCTCCCATCCTGTCCTGTACGGCGTCAATCACTCCCAGCCTCGCGTTTGCCTGCACGCTCGTCTATTCTCTTTCGTCTATTCTCTTTGACTGAGTCTCTTTTCCCTTGCGCCGTGTCACCCTCCCTTTTGTTCCACCTTACACATGTTCTCTTTTCCTTTTACCTGTCGCTTTACAGTTCTGTCACGCATACCTTACTCACCTTTTTCATTTCCCTTTCACTCTATCGACGCCGACCCACCTTCTAGCATCAAGTACGACTCGCCCTATGCGCTCGTGCCCTCACTTACCTTCTTACCTGTTTCACTTTTCTTTCATCCTTTCTCTTTCTTTTGCGACATGCTTCGATTATACCATACCTTAGTTGTAGTGCTTCTACATGTACATGTACTTAAGAGCGTCCTGCAGTGCCCCGAATGATCATCAGTTATATCGTTCTCTTCCCCCTCTTGTGTGTGCACAGTCGTGCCTCTTCGCTTCGCTCCCACCTTCTTCGACTCCAGCTTAAGGAGGAGATGGAGTCATAGATGTCTCGAGGCACGCCAGAATGTGGAAAGTAGATACGGAGAACAGTGCAAAATTGATTGAACAGCAACCTAATAAGTCCTTATTGCAGAAAAACGGGAACATTTCCTTTACAACTTGGCTCGTGTTGGCTCGTATCGTAAATGGCAAAGCCTTCAAGTGGCGCCGTCAGCCGTGGACACCTCGCACCCGTCCACGGTAGCCACAGATACACGAAGTTGTCCTGGAAGGTCGAATACCGCAGTGTACTTGGTGATGGCGGTGGGGGAGAGCGGAACTTTCTCGTGCCGTACCATCTGGCTACCAGTGTGGAAGTAGCCCGTAGCTTGAACGGAAGAACTTGCATTACATATAAGGTGAGCAAACAGTAGTACATGACCTAGAAGGATAATACAAACGACAGGCATGCTTTCAAGAGCACGCTCTGTTGCAAGATTGGATGGGGCCTGGGTCTGCATCGCGTGTTTGATGGAGTATGCTCTCTACTGTCGTGGGTGGTTGCACATTTGCACGTGTAATCGATACTCGGCACAAATTTAAACCGTGTGGTCTCGTGGGGAAATGGGCAAAAGGCGCTATTGTTCAACTGTGAGGCCCGAGCCATGCGACGCTGACCTCTGCGATTCAGTCCAGTCGGGTATAGTGTCGGTCGGGTGGTGACCGGTTTGAAAGTTCCCTTGACCTACTGTAGTTTGATGATCAATGACGGAGATTGTCGTGATTATTTCTCTTGGGTTGAGGAACGTATTGGGGTATACACAATGCATGTCCATTATGAGCCTGTCGTGGCTTCCAAACCCACGTGCTCACATCAGAGGACCGGTCTTTGGTTGTCACTTGTGTGGCGAGAACACTGGCAGAGGACAGGCAGGATGACTCGGAGAATACTACTGTACATCAGGCCTGTAAGGCGACTTGGAGGTGGCGGCCAGTATTACGAGTAAACGAATAACTGAATACGCTACGGTGTACTGGGTGCAGCGATCTGTAATGGAATGAGAAATGAGATGCTGATGGAGCATTGGGGGGAAAGAAAGATCGCGGAAGCCAGTGCTCTCCTGCTGTAAGGAGATCGTCACATGTATCAGTAAGCGCTCTAGGTCTGGCCTAGCCCGGCCGGCTGCACGTCCAACACGTACTGGGTGGTTGGTAATGGTCGAGCGACCATGGATCGGAAATCCGATGATGGCGAGCGAGAAGTAAAGAGATAAAAATTGTCCAGTGTTTTGCCTTCGGGGGGGGGGGGGGGGGGGCAGAAAAGGCACAGAGCATACCGATTTGAAACATTACGGCATGATTATGCATTAATTATGCTTACAACATAAACGTGGATATTAAGTTAAATTTAACGGTTGCCTCTTGCAATGCAAGGTACAGTACAGGTACAGTGTCGTAACGTGTTTGATCAAACACTCGCGTTCAACGTGTGTTCGACCAAAGAGTTGATCAACGAGGTGCTTTCAACGCGTGTTTTTAAAAACAATTAAAAAAAAAAATGCAAGGCTGTGGATCCAGATCCCGGATCTGAAAGCCACTGCCTCTTGCAACTTGCCGCCTGAAACTCGGGCTCAGTGTTCCCTGTCGTCTATGCGGTCATTGGGGATTAAAAAAAATCAACCCACGTTGTTCCTTCTTCAATTCCGATCCGCTCACGATTTTCTGGGTAGATTCTGCAACCCAGTGGTCCCAGTCAGACTTTGTATCTGCCCATTGTCGCTAGCCAACTTGAAACATACCTAGAGCACGCGAGATACTGCCTGCTGAATTATTTCCGTCTGCGTCTAAGCGTATGAATGTTCAGTAGCAACCAAATAACAGCACAGCCAGGGCTTTCTCACCATCTAGGACAACCTCTCTATGTCGGACAAGACCGTAAACAACTTCAAGAGTCTGAGCTGCCGTCGCCCGACCCTCATCTGAAGTGAGCCTATCCAGTCTACGAAGAGCTCCCTCGATCTCATTATCTCCTCCAACGTTTTTCACAAATTTCTCTGTGCCGCATTGAGTCAAGTGTCATATCAACCAGGACAGACTCACTAAATCGCCCTCGCTTCACATGCTTGGTTGCAAGAGCAAGCGTATAGAGTAGTTCTGCAATTATCTTCACCAGAACGTCAGTCAAGACGGGCGTAGGAGGGATTCCGGTGTAAATACGAAGTCTGCTGAGGAAGTTCTCGAACGATGCGAACAATTCCACAAGCATGTCGTAGCTAGCACGACTGTTTTTCACCGCCTGCCGGACTTGGATGTCAGGGAGATATGCAATTGGGATTGAAGGAAGAGAGACACACAGCGAGTAGGATGGCAATGCCAGCGAATATGGCCCTCGCAGGCGGGAATGGCTGGAGAATAACGATCAGGAACAAGGAATCCCGATGACTGTTTTGGACGTACTACACTGAGACCCTCGGCGCATAGGGCAGTGCTGATTGTGTACAGGACATCCATTGAACACTTGACCGATTTCATGAGTTTTCCTTTGTCTCCTCCGAATCTACAAAAGCCCTTTGCTTGTTCTTGAAGAATCACATTGATTGAATCAAGAGAATTGCAATCTTCGAGTCGCTTGGCAAAGGGGTGATTGATTAGGCTAATCCCCGTTCGGTTTTCGTAGTCCTTGAGAGCAGCGGCGAAGAGGACCTGGAAGGAGGAGGATGAAGAGGGTTGACTCATATCAGAAATCGGAGAGTCGGAGAGAGATGGGTAGGGAAAGAGGAGTCGTCTGCGGTGAGAGGGCAACAGGTGGGTGATGGGTACAGCGAGGCACACTGCCTCGCAGCCGTAAACGATAGTCGCCCAAGGACACAGACTTGGTAAGATTTCAAAGAGAGTCAGCGCTAGGAGATTGCCTACTGTAGGATAGCTTTACTAGGGAATAAGCGCTCAGATATGTTCTGTACGGACAAGGTAGCTGTAAAACGAGGCGTACTTGTCGTCTCGAGGGAAGGAGCGGAGAAGCTTAGTAGTTGATGCAGGAGGCTAAGGTCAGAAACTATACTTGAACATTACACAGAACACTTTGAGAAATGAGACGGGAGAGCAAGTGAGGATGAGTACAGGCGCAGCTTAAGGAAGAGATGATGTCTCGAGGCACACCAGAATGTGCGAAGTAGATGCGGAGTGCAGTGCAAGATTACTCGAACAGCGACCTAACGAGTCAAAAAGTTTTGTACTGGCGGCCGTCAGCCGAGTATCGGTTTTGCACCTTGCGCCCATCCATGGTAGCCACAGGCGTCACGCTGTTGTCATGGAAGGTTGAATAAATGTATTTTATGATAACGGTCGAGAAGCGGAACTTTCTTGTGCCGCACCATCTGGCTACCAGTGCGGAAATAGCCCATAACTTGAACGGAAGATCTTGCATTTACATACAAGGTAAGCAAACAGTAGTACATGACCTAGAAAATAGCACAAATAACAGGCACTTTCAGGCGCACGCTCTGTTGCAAAATTGGATGGGGCCTGGGTCTGCGTCGCGTGTTTGAACGGAGATGCTCTGCCCTAATGTCGTCCATGGTTACACGTGTAATCGATACTCAGTACAAACTGAAGGTCCACGCGGTTTCGTGGGGAAATGAGTGAAAGGCGAAGCCGAACGAGTGGCCGTTGCCCAGCTGTGGGGGCCGAGACATACGACGCTGGCCTTTGCAATTCAGTCAGGTCAGGGCACGTTGAGTTGACCTCAAAACGCATCTCGGGCCCACGCTCGCCTGGCCTTTCGCTGAACCGGAATAGGTCGTATGCGTTCGCCCATACACCTGCGTCTGGGAGTACCTTGTACATTGCAACGGCGCGCAAACGTGGTTTGGCCGGATGTCGTAGTGAAGGAATTCTCGATGGACACGAGTTGGGCCTAGACCAGAAGGCAGGCCAGACGGAGCACTAAACATGCAGTGGATGTGGATGGAGTCAGTATTGGCACGATACAAAGAAGACCTGTCGGAGTGTGGTAAAAATGGCGGGTGGGACATGACAGCGGTGAGTCATATACGCACCACGCTGCATATTGATACAACTGCCCCCACTTCAGGTGGTACGGCATCGTGGACGATAACTTACCCCGAACGGGACGTGTAACATTTCCGCGATCCACACGCTACCAGCAGCAAATCGATTCTTGATGGAGATGCATACTGTGTTATGCTTCTGATTGAGCGCCGCCTTCGTCTTGTTGTCCACCTCATGACGCTTTTCCTGCAGCGTTGGCGAACGCGAGCCGTTGAAGGCTTTGTTGTCACATTGGATAGTGGGTGTGTATCAAGGTCAAATATTCCGCACCCGATACCTGCTTCTGTCAAATCACGGCAGCCAGTCGTTCATTGAATCGTTGCTCGCATGGGCGATGAGGAGTAAGACATCGACTTGAGAAGAAGGGGTGCGAATTACATTGATCTCTGCTTGAGGTAGAACAGGTCGATGGAGGGGTGGATCAGTGGTGACCGGGGGCTCGAAGATGACAGGTTCGGCATCTGCTGGGAGACGCTGTTAGTGTGCGTGCATACAAGCAGAGGAGCAGGTGGATGTGGATGGATAGTGGAAGGAGGAATAATAGCGAGATTCGAGCAAAGAGTGAGTCGCGTTGGCGTCGGTAGGGCATTTCCCGGTATCTGTCGACTGCCTGGGGCTGCTGAATCTTTGGCGGGGAAGGTAATGCCATCAGTGGGAAGCGACAGCCCTGATGAGCTGGCGAACATTGAATGACGGGCTGTGTGCGTGTATCGTGTGGGGAAATGACGATGTCTGCGGGCTTTGTTGTTGAGAGGATCATGACTTGAGTCACGGTGTTCGGCGACCTGCAAAGGATATGAGAAGGGGTTAAGACTTTTGGTGAGGAGGATCTGTGCCTGGATCAGCTTGTTGACTCTGGGCCGGCGATGAACAAGGCTGGAACCCCTGTGGGTTGAAATGTAAAGCACAGTGCAAGTGAGAGTGAGCCAAAGCTTGAAGGATTCAAAATTATTTCGAAAGTGTGTTGGAAAGCGTATTGAACGTTGGACGTTGAATACTTGGACACATGGCAACCAGGGCAGTGAATCGAGTCTTAAGTTATACTACAGTATTATACAGTAGTGGATTGTGGGTTCTCTTTGGCGCCTTGTCACACCTTGTACCTATGCATGCCTACGGTCTTTGGGTAGTGGTGGCTGTAGCCAGAATGGTATGTTCCAACCGCGGGGGTTCAAAACATGCAGAAGATGAAAATGGTCTGGGATCCTATCCCAATTTGAAATATTTTGATAACATCACGTGTTAAGCCTTTGACCCAGTCCTCTCATTCGCTCGCGATATTGCCTCATCAGCGTGTGGGAATTGAAAAAAAAAAAGTGCAAGCTCCTGCTGCGACTTGCAATTGCGCCTGAAACTCGGGCTCAGTGTTCCCAGTCGTCTATGCGATTAGAAAAAAAAAATTTAACCTACGTTGTTCCTTTTTCAAATCCGATTCGTACTCGCTCATGATTTCTTGCGTGGATTCTGTAACCTAGTCAGACTTCGTATTCACCCATTGTCCCTAGCTGATTTGATACATACCTAGAGCACGCGAGATATTGGCCGCTGAATTATTTCCATCTGCGTCTAAGTGTACAAACGTTCAGTAGCAAGCCAAAAAAAACAGCACAGGTACGACTTTCTCACCGTCTAGGCCAGCCCTCCTATGCCGGACAAGACTGTAGACAACTTCAAGAGTCTGAGCTGCCGTCGCCCGACCCTCATCCGAAGTGAGCCTATCCAGTCTACGAAGAGCTGCCTCGATCTCATTATCTCCTCGAACGTTCTTGACAAATTTCTCTGTGCTTCATTGAGTCAACTGTCATACCAACCAGGACAAACTCACTAAATCGCCCTCGCTTCACATGCTTGGTCGCAAGAGCAAGGGTATACAGTAGTTCTGCTATTATCTTCACCAGAACGTCTGTCAAGACAGGCGTAGGAGGGATTCCGGTGTAAATACGAAGTCTGCTGAGGAAGTTCTCGAACGACGCGAACAACTCGACAAGCATGTCGTAGCTAGCACGACTGTTTTTCACCGCCTGTCGAACTTAGATGTCAGGGAGATATGCAACTGGGGTTGAAGGAAGAGATACATGCTGCGAGTAGGATGGCAATGCCAGCGAATATGGCTTTCGCAGGCGGGAATGGCTGGAGAATAACGATTAAGAACAAGGAATGCCGACGACTGCTTTGGACGTACTAAACTGACACCCTCGCCTAGGACGGTGCTGATAGAAAGCATGTACAGCACATCAACTGAACACTTGACCGACTTCATGAGATTTCCATTGTCTCCTCTGAATTCACGAAAGCCTTTTGCTTCTTCTCGAAGAATCGCAATGATTGCATCGAGAGAATCGCATCCTTCGAGTTGCTTGGCAAAGGGGTGATTGACTAGGCAAATCCCCGTTCGGTTTTCGTAGTCCCGGAGAGCAGCGGCGAAGAGGACCTGGAAGGAGGAGGATGAGGAGGGTTGACTCATATCAGAAATCGGAGAGAGATCTGGCTAAGGAAAGAGGAATTATCTACGGTGAGAGGACAACTGGCGGATGGTGGGTGGTGGTAGTAAAGAGATGGACACGGCGAGGCACACTTCCTCGCAGTTGTAAACGATAGTCGCCCAAGGACACATACTTGGTAAGCTTTCAAAGTGAGTTGGCGCTAGGAGATTGCCTACTGTAGGATAGCTTTACTAGGTAAATAAGCGCTCAGAGATGTTCTATACGGAAAACGTAGCTGTGAAGCGAGGTATGCTTGTCATCCCCGAGGGAAGAAGGGGAGAAGCGAGACGGGAAAGCGGATGACGATGACTATAAGCGCAGCTTAAGGGGGAGATGATGTCCCGAGGCACGCCAGAATGTGCAAAGTAGATGCGGAGAGCCTGAGCGGTGCAAGATTACTCGAACAGCGACCTAACGAGTCCTTATTGCAGACAAAACAGGAACATCCACACTAGAACTTGTCTGGTCTTCGTATCGAAAGACTCAAAAATGGCAAAGTTTTGAAGTGTGCGGCCATCGGCCTGAGCCGTGGATCGATTTTACACCTTGCGCCCATCCACGGTAACCACAGGCGTCACGCAGTTGTCGTGGAAGGTTGAATCGGTGTATTTTGTGATGACGGTGGAGAGGTGGAACTTTCTTGTGCCGCAGCATCTGGCTACCAGTATGAGAATAGCCCGTAACTTGAACGGAAGATCTTGCATTTACATACAAGGTAAGCAAGCAGTAGTACATGACCTAGAAAATAGCACAAATGACGGCATGCCAGTGCTTTCAGGCGCACGCTCTGTTGCAGGATTCAAGTTGGATGGGGCCAGGGTCTGCGTCGCGTGTTTGAACGGAGATGCTCTGCCGTATTGTCGACCATGACTGCAGGTGTAATTGATACTCAGTACAAACTGAAGGTCCACGTAGTTTTGTGGGGAAATGAGCGAAAGACGGAGCTAAACGAGTGGCTGTTGCCCAATGTGGGGGGCCCGAGCCACGCTGACTCGTGAAATTGAACACGGTGTCGGCCCGAGTCGGCTGTTGACGTTGCCATGATCTATACCGTGACTGTCTACTGTAGTTTGATTAACAAATGATTATTTTGTACCTCCTGGGTTGAGAAATACATTCGGGTAGATAGGTCATTGAAAATACACAATGCGTGTCCATTATGAACCTGTCATGACTTCCAAACCCAATCACTCAGAAGACCTGTCTTTGGGTGTCACTTGTGCGGGGTTAACCGGTTAAGGCGGGAACGTGGGAACACTGGCAGAGGATAGGGGACGGAAGTGTACCTGTGGGAAGGAAGGTGATCTGAGCAGCGAGGGCACGATGAGAATACTACTGTGCCTCAGGGCTGTAAAGGCGACTCAAAGGTGAAAGTGTGTATTACGAGCGAGTAAACTTACCGCAACGAATAGCTGAGCACATCTAGATCTGGGCGTGCGTGGTGGGTGATTTAGATACAGTCGGCTCTCATATAAGGCATACCCCATTTTACTCGGTCAAAAGTATGCCTTCTGAGGGAGTATGCCCTGTCAGGATGACTCTAAAAAATATCATGAAAAATCACGAAAAATATCTGATAATGATCTTAAAATCTACCAGTACTTGTAGCGTACGGACAATGGAACTAGTCAGTTATAATAGTCTCCTTCATTGCCTGATTGTTTTAGGCAGATTTGACGGCTGAAACTACCAAGAAGTTCTTCATGTTCGTGAGTAATTGGGTCATTGATGGTCCCTTTTGACTTTGACCTTGTTTCGGAGACTTTTCAGGCCTGTTCTGAGGATATTCAGAGGCTTTGGGCCATTAAAAGTGGGATTGGAGACAGCGAAGAGGGACAGATGTAGAGATGCGTCGTTGACAGAGGTGTTGTATGGGCACAAGTGTTGAGAGAGAAGACGAGAACACACAAAAGAGAGAGAAAAGACACTGTGATTAACACAATGCCATCCTCGACGAGCGAGGGGCTGCTTAAATACATGCAGGAAAATTGTAAGGAAAATCGACACAATTGTGAGAGTGCTGTGTGGCTGTGAAGAAAACGATAGAAAATAGGGAAAGATGAGGCTGTGAAGGCGGGAGGGAGTGGAATTTGTTCGCAGTTATCTTGCACCAGTGGTTGAGGTGTACGGTAAGCAAAAGCGATGGTCAAGAGGCTATGAGAATGGAGAGTTGAATGCGTAGCTTAGGTTGATGGCTGTTCTCGCTCAATACGGTTGACCCGGGCCGCTCTGATCCGAGGTGCCGGAGCACACCTAAGCTATGCCCTTTTAGTCAAGCGTGCTATGCCCTATGCCGTATGAGAAAGATATGCCTTATACATCGATTTCCCTGCGAAAAAGGTAGTGTTACACAAAAATGTATGTATTCTGGTCTATGCCTTATATGAGAGTTGACTGTACAAGGACGTACGGTAGCGTTTTGCCTTCGGCAGAAGGTAAGAGATCTAGACCATCCCATTATGGAAATACAACACATTAAGTTAGAGTATTAAGTTAATACAGTAAGAACGGCCCCCGACTACAACTGTCACAGCCAAGCGCGCCAAAAAAAAATTACATGCAAGGCTGTGGCTCTCCAGGGATCTGAACCTGAGAGCCACTGCCTCGCGTCCTGTTGCAACTTGCCGCCTGAAACTCGGGCTTAGTGTTCCCTGTCGTCTACCACGCGGTGATTGGGGAATTTAAAAAAAACTCACATTGTTCCTTCTTTAATTCGAACTCGTTCGCAATTGCTCGGGTGGTTTCTGTAACTCAGTCAGACTTTGTATCCGTCCATTGTCGCTAGCCAACTTGAAACATACTTAGAGCACGCGAGATACTGCCTGCTGAATTATTTCCGTCTGCGTCTAAGTGTATGAATGTTCAGTAGCAAGCAAAAAACATCACAGGCCGGGCTTTCTCACCATCTAGGTCAACCCTCCTATGTCGGACAAGACTGTACACAACTTCAAGAGTCTGAGCTGCCGTCGCCCGACCCTCATCCGAAGAAAGCCTATCCAGTCTACGAAGAGCTGCCTCGATCTCATTCTCTCCCCGGACATTCTTCACAAATTTCTCTGTGCTTCATTGAGTCAACTGTCATACCAACCAAGACAAACTCACTAAATCGCCCTCGCTTCACATGCTTGGTCGCAAGAGCGAGGGTATAGAGTAGTTCTGCTATTATCTTCACCAGAACGTCAGTCAAGACGGGCGTAGGAGGGATTCCGGTGTAAATACGAAGTCTGCTGAGGAAGTTCTCAAAGGATGCGAACAATTCGACAAGAGTGTCGTAGCTGGCACGACTATTTTTCACCGCCTACCGAACCTAGGTGTCAGGGAGGCATGCGACTGGGATTGACGGAAGAGAGACATACAGCAAGTAGGATGGCAATTCCAGCAAATATGGCTCTCGCAGGCGGGAATGGCTGGAGAATAACGATCAGGAACAAGGAATACCGATGGCTGTTTTGGACGTACTAGACCGACGCTCTCGCCTAGGACGGTGCTGATAGAAAGTATGTACAGCACGTTAACTGAGCACTTGATCGATTTCATGAGTTTTCCATCGTCTCCTCTGAATTCACGAAAGCCATTTGCTTGTTCTCGAAGGATCGCAGTGATTGAATCGAGAGAATCGCATTGTTCGAGTTTCTTGGCAAAGGGGTGATTGACTAGGCTAATTCCCGTTCGGTTTTCGTAGTCCTGGAGAGCAGCGGCGAAGAGGACCTGGAAGGAGGAGGATGAAGAGGGTTGACTCATATCAGAAATCGGAGAGAGGATTGGGTAGGGAAAGAGGAGTCGTCTGTGGCGAGAGGACAACAGGTGGGTGGTGGTAAAGGTAAAGGGATGGGTACGGCGAGGCACACTGCCTCGCAGTCGTGAAGGATAGTCGTTTCTCACAAGGACACAGACTTGGGATGCTAGGAGATCGCCTGCTGTAGTAGGATACCTTACAGAGGACTAAGCGCTAAGGCATGTTCCTGGACTTTGACCCGAGCCCTGAGACTATAGTAGGTAGTTGTGAAGGTAGACTTGTCGTCCGAGGGAAGACGTAGGCAGGAGCGGAGGAGCTTAGTAGTTGATGCAGGAGGAGGCTAAGGTCCGGAACCATGAATGCTTAAATATTACAACACTTTGAGAAATGAGACAGGAGAGCGAATGATGATGATTACAGGCGCGGCTGAAGGAGGAGATTATGCACATAGATGTCTCGAGGCACGCCAGAATGTGGGATGTAGATGCGGAGGGCAGTGCAAGATTGGCAGTGCTCGAACAACAGCGACCTAATGAATCCTTATTGCATTGGTCTTGGCTAGTGTCGAAAATGGCAAAGTTTTGAAGTGGCGGTCGGCGTCAGCCGTGGATCGAGTTTATACCCCAACAGTACAGTAGCTACAGGTGTCACGCGGTTGTCCCGAATCAATTTACTTGGTGGTGGCGGTGGAGTAGCGGAACTTTCTCGTACCATTTTCGGCCGCATCATGGTACCAAGCTGGTTGCAAGTGTGGAGCTAGATAGCGAAGGCGGCGCGGCGCAGGGTGTTTGCTGGATAATAACGGGCGCGGGGCCAAAAATTGCGGGAGTTAAAAATTGAAAACTATACGATATCAACTCTCGTACAGTAGTGACGGAAGGACTTGCATTACATACAGAGCAAATAGTACGGGATCTAGAAAATAGTAGAAATGACAAGCATGCCGCCGCCGCACGCTCCGTTGCAGGACAGTATTAGACGGGACCAGTGATTTGCATTGGTTTTGTCCTGATAACTCGTGGCGTGATGACTGAATTATTTGTAATCGACCTTCGGTATATCAAACTGAACGTCCCCACGTGGTTCCGCGAGGCGCCCCTCCCTTCCCCCGACTGCCAGCGAAATCTCTTTTTACGGGGCACTGAAAGCAAATTCGGGGGTCCCGTCTAGGGATCATCCAAGTGGGAAGACAACACTATCATAATGAAAGACCCGCAATTCCAGTGTTGCTTCCCATGATCCCATCATGAAATTGGTAATACCTGACTGCACGAGGCGGCGAGGCCAAATCCAAGGAGGTGGAATACGTGGATGTCTTGAGGCACGCCAGAATGCACGAAGTAGATTATAAACGCGTCGAAGGGTCTACAATACAGTATATGGTGACCGCATCCTTCCTTCAAGAGCCTCGGTCATGGACCGCCCGTGTCGTTGCGGGGAGATCAGCCGCGGCTGTGGTCTGCTCAGTACAACCTTAACTGGGTAAGAAATACAAATGAACAACGATCTTGGTCATCATGGGAAAACGAGGGCCGAGCCGTTACCCCGAGACTCACACACACTTGCCCGAAAAAAATGAGGGCTGAGCACGCAATTCTTGTCCACTTTGTAGTCATACCGCCATAAAAGCTCAACCCTTCCGTGATGATGATGATGTTTCCCTCGTCCTATCTAACTATTAACTAATGGCAAGCGCTCCTCATGGTGGCATTCTCAAGGTGCGTCCTCTTGCTTATTCGTGGTAGTCTCACCTTGACACTATCCCGTTGAAGGATCTCATTGCCCGAGATCAAGACATACATCACCTACTAAAGGAAGAATCTCTCACCTTAGATGACATCATTCTCTCCGACGTATGTACAATACCCTTTTTGCCTTGATTACAATCGTTTACGGTCGTACCCCAGCGTCAGCTTTGCGACCTCGAGTTGATAATCAATGGAGGATTTAGTCCACTGGAGGGATTCATGAATCAGGCGGACTATGACGGGTCAGTTGTCCTTAAAAATGTGGTCGGCGCTCTCAATCAATCCAAAATATCCGCAGCGTGGTCGAAAATCTCCGGTTAGCAGATGGGACGCTTTTCCCGATGCCTATAACATTGGACGTTTCCCGAGAGGACATTGACCGTCTCTCGTTGGCCAAAGACAAACGGGTCACCCTTCGTGATCCACGAGATGACCAAGCGATTGCCATCCTAACTAGTTGAGCTTGTCCACGTGTCAACGGAACTCACCATCTCATATATTCGTAGTTGATGACATTTACAAGCCCGATCGTGTGAAAGAAGCCGTCAAAGTCCTCGGTGCGGATGATCCCGCTCATCCATCAGTCGCATATTTGCGCAAAAGAGTAAAAGAGTTTTACGTTGGGGGCAAGGTTTCTGCCATCCAGCCACCTGCATATTTTGACTATGTCTCACTTCGATGTGAGTTACAGCTTTGTCAGTTCAGTTCCTGGTGTATATTCACGTAGTCGACAGACACTCCCGCGGAGCTCCGCGCGCACTTCAAAAAACTCTCATGGAGGAAAATCGTCGCATTCCAGACGCGCAATCCCATGCACCGTGCGCATCGTGAGTTGACGATCCGTGCCTCACGCCGTCACCAAGCAAATGTCCTCATCCACCCTGTTGTTGGCCTCACCAAGCCTGGTGACGTCGACCATTACACTCGTGTCCGCGTCTACCAGGCGATCATGGCCAAGTATCCTAATGGAATGGCGCACCTCGCACTTCTTCCTCTTGCAATGCGCATGGCGGGCCCTCGAGAGGCGCTCTGGCACTCTATCATCCGCAAAAACTACGGCGCAACGCACTTTATTGTCGGCCGCGACCACGCTGGTCCTGGAAAAAACTCGCATGGAAAGGACTTTTACGGACCGTATGATGCGCAGGAGCTTGTCTCCAAGTATCTCGATGAGCTGCAGATCACTATGGTTCCATTCCAACAGATGACGTACCTTCCCTCGACGGACGAATACATGCCTAGAGACGAAGTACCCGGTGGAGTGCCAACATTAGATATTTCCGGCACCGAGCTCAGAAGACGGCTAAAAACTGGTGCTCCCATTCCAGACTGGTTCAGTTACGAGTATGTCTTCTGCCTCTGCAGTAAAATATCTGGTCTGATGAGTGCCTCAGCGCCGTCGTGAAAACCTTACGGGAAAGTTATCCTCCGCGTCTCAAACAAGGTTTCGTGATTTTCTTGACTGGCCTGTACAATTCGGGCCACGAGACTGTCGCTCGGGCTCTTCAAACCGTATTCAACGAACAAGGTGGACGGAGCACTTCCCTGTTGTTAGGCGATTTCGCCCGCCATAACAACGAACCAGGTAGCTGGATCCCTTAACCCTAATTTGTCTTGGTTCTGACTTTACGCAGACCCTGCCCTTTCTCGGGAAGAGCGCTACGATCAGCTGCAACGGATAGGGTTTGTTGCGTCTGAGCTCGCGCGTGCCGGCGCAGCGGTGATCGCCGCACCGATTGCGCCTCACGAAGCAGGACGACAGGCCGTACGCGAGGCTGTTGCGCATCAAGCAGGTCCTGGCAGTAATTTCTTCCTCATCCATGTGGCGACCCCGGTTGAGTATTGCGAGAAAACCGATCGGCGTGGAGTGTATGCTCAAGCGCGGAAGGGCATCCTCAATGGCTTGTCTGGGGTGGACGATGATTTCGAAGTTCCCAAAGATGCGAATCTGACTGTCGACCTGACCGAGCACAGCATTCCACAAGTTGTCCACAGTACGTTACTCATCTAGTCCTTCACGATGCCTCTCATTCATTCTCGTCGTAGGCATCGTATTGTTACTAGAGACGTCAGGTCTTTTATAGTTATGGTTGGATGCAAGATCCAGATGAATGAGCTTTGAAGATTGGAACGGGGCATCGTCTCATAGAGCTGGACATAGAATGAGGATGACGGTCCAATTGTTATATGGTATATTGTATGTATGCGGATTTGCAGTGGGTGTTCCGCGGTGAATAGTGCCAGTAGGGTTGACAAACTGCCCTTTCGTTCGACTATTTCTGCATGACATCCACTTATTTCTTCAACTTACCCTATCCTATGCATGGACGGCGACGACCAAAATAGTGCGCGACAATGTATGCTAATATCCAAAGTCATACTTCGGTAGTGGGATAACCATAATAGGTTCAGCCTCATTATCCTTTGGCACCCCCATGTTCCTCCAACAAGGTGCGCATAGGATGCACGGACTCTCACCAAGACGTATATCGCCGACAATTGAATATACGGCCGGGACCTTCGAACATGCACGACAGTTCCCAGTAGTGGAGGCGTGATATGCGTGGTAAGCGGGTACCCAGAGGAAGGATCATGTGGATGCAATAAACTAGAGAAGAAAGATCAATAACGGCGGCAGGTACTACGGAGGGAGGAAGACGTACCGAATTTGATCGACAACTAGGAAGTGCTCGCAATTGCCATGATGCACGAGCCAGTACGGATGGTTAAGACGGAGCGACGAGAGTGAGGAGAAGGACGTTTCGTGCGTTTTCGAACCAATAGTAAGCGGCTTTGAGGTATGAGCGACAAGCTTGCTAGAAGGGTACAGAAGGACGTCGATTACGGTTCGCGTTGGACGACAGGAAAACATACCTGGCATAATCGTTTTCCGTCAACCCATCACCGTAAGCTGTACCTTCAATCACTACGACATATCCACTGGGGTATTTCGAGGGACCGGATTCGTACCCTACGAGTAACCCGTCCACCGTGGATTCGTCAGACAACTCCTTTGACGGACAAGGTATGACGTTGTAAAGTTCGCCGAGGGTATTGGACGATAGCATCACATGCTGTGAGCTACGATATACGAAGTTGTAAGACCAAGTAAGACGGTTGTACACGCTGACTGTCACAACGGCAGAATGCGGGTCAGGCGTAGACCCATCTTTCGCTTGTTTCTTTTATAAAAACAATCAGACAGAGTGGTAGGGAAAGAATTTGGTTCGAGAAACTCACGATTTCTGTCAGCGTATTGATATCTGAATTCTTGGGACCTCTTATGAACACTGCGGCCTCCTGTGGTAACCTATGCTGGTCATTCATGCATATCAAAAATGATAATTCAGGGAATGTGCGTACGGCCAGCTTTTCAACTTGATATTTGCTAGGTCACCCTTCATAGCGATGAGATCTGGAGTATCCTCCGGTTCAGAGACAACCTCCCGTTTCCTTTTACGCTTCCCGATTTACTTCCTTCCGCTAATTCATGTGTGGTGTTGACAGAAGTGTCATGAACACGTCTTGCGTAGACGTAGAGACGTGGGTCGTTGAATATATTAGAAACCTTTGAACGGACGTCATCTACACTTGGGTAGCCTCAACGCGTGTGGTCCCGTTATTTATCCGAAAGACCCACCTGCATTCAGACGCGATTGAATCGTCAAGCGCCGGGTCTATACCTTCTGAAGGTTGTTCAGCGAGGTCTGCGACGGTAATTAAATTTGCCGCGCTGTCGCCAGAACTACGCAGAAAGTCATTTATGTGAATGAGCTCCGATGGCGGCCCAATAAGCGATTCGTGAGAGGCTGCCGTCCATGTTACTGAGGCCATTAATTGTATGCGCTGAGCGTGAGCGAGTGAGATCGGATCACGTTGTCTCCACCAAATGGCACATGACCTGACGCGTCCTTTTGTTTGGTTCACTTTGCGCTGCGCTGGCTTTCTCCCCAACCATCACTTCCCTCTCATCACTTCCCTCTCTCTCTATCTCTCCCTCTCTCTATCAGCCAGAGCTCCAAGCTTCAATGAAGTCCTACATTGATCGAGGCGTGCAAGCTGGCTCTTTTTTGCTGCAGTCCCGCACCTTGGCTCTGGATGCGGAATTCCTCGTCTCGTCTCCGGAAAATCCTGGGTATATGCCCAGCGACCCGCGGCTGCTTTCTCCTCCTCCCTTCCACACTTCTCCCGCATATAGTCACTCTCCTGCGAATGGGTCTCCACTTTCGAAGACCGAGGTGTCTCATGCTGCGAAGCCTCGCAGGTTGCCCCAATTGAGGCCATCCACGAATAGGCATTCAGCTGTCAGGGTTTTTTCTCTGCCCGAGGATTCTATCTCGACTACGGGAAAACTTGAACCCAGTACTGTTCAGCGGGTAGTCTCGATGCCGGAACAGAGACCTGCTGGTGGCCAACTTGCCGAAAGTAGCTTGTCAACAGAAGGGTTCGAGGGATCAATGCTCAGCGGAGGCTCTTTTCTCTCCGGAACTGATACCACGTCCGGTACATGTTTTACAGCTATAATCTGAGTTTAATTTCTCATTCACTTTCTTAATCTTTTTACAGATTCGGTACTCATCATCGAAAATAGCTGCGGATTGTCGGAAGCTTTTTTGAGCAATCAAAGTATGACCAAGTCCGTATCGCCCACATCCGAGAAGAAGATGGCACCTGGTGATGAGGGTAGGCATGTTGTTTTACAGCCTTTTAAATAACTGCATTCCCTCAGGGTGGATTACTTGGGCGAAGTCGCCCCCTCGGCCCATTCCTGCGTTACACGGCCCTCTATCTTTGCCCTATGCACGGTGCCCATCGTAAGTTAACGCGACAGTTCTCCCAGGTTCCAGTTCACTAACATTCTCCAGCGGTGCTGAGGGTACCATTATTGAAGAACCGGACAATTTGCCGCGGGTGATATGGGGCCTTGATGCCGAGGAGCATCACCTTGGTGATTTCGGTTCAGACTCCACGCAAAGAAGCAAAACATTACCGCTCAGCTATCGCGTCAGGTTCACCACTCTCCTCGCCACTATAAGCCATCGAATGAAACCTCAGCGGCCCCGCGAGAACACACTCTTCCGTTACTATGCTTTCTCCGAGAAGAGCGAGACCAACCGATGTCAGCTATGATTCTCTGAAACCAGTCGCATCTGGAGGCCGAACTGAAGTCTTGTATTCGCGCAACCCGTACAACGAGACAATCGTTCTGGAGAACCTCATTGACAGAAGAACTACCAGAGCTGCGCATCAAGATGATGACTATGATACGACCAGTGACCTCACTAGAACGCTGGGACACAACCTGCACTTGCGAGAATCTGATATTGAACCCCATACTAGCAGCAATTTAGACCGTAACCTCCTGTCTAGGGCTTATGGGTCTCGGAACTCTCTGACCTCGTCTAGATCTAGTCTTCCCGCCATGAGGGTCTCATCTCATCCCGCGGTCGGTTCCACTCTTCCTCAAATTCTCATAGAGCCTCGCTCTCCCGAAATCCACCAAGCACCATCGCGTCGGATGACTGCAATGGAGCTAGCCCATCAATATCAACAACACCAGCTCTTGAAAATGCAACAGCAAAATCTGCTACCGACACCTCCTAACTCTTCGTCTCCTCTCTGGTCATCTGAATTTTCCCCTTACAACCACCATTCGGTATCTCCTGCCTCTCTTAGACACCAGGTAGTCCAGGAACAGTTGCGAGACTCTGAGGCGCCAGATCAGCTACGTCAACTCGTGCGAGAGCGTTTGGGCCGTAATATGCATGATCCTGATATCTCCCCGTTGGCTCCCGCTGCGCAAATTAACTCGGCATCTCGGCTAGACTATCCTGGTTATGAGATAGACCCACAGGCTTTGGCGAATTTTCTTGCCACACAGGACATCCAGCACCTCCCTCCCTTGTCTTCTGATGTTTTGTTGCCCGTTACACGCGCTCCCCAAACTTTACCTGGGTATCTTGGACATGATGCTCGCCGGTACGCTGCGCCTCACCACGACACGCTACTTTCTCCCAGCTCCCCGGAGTTTCGCTATACGCGGGACATCCTCAGCCCCAGATTCCGAGGTCTATTCCACTGGCACGGCTCATGCAACGTCGCTTATCGTCTGTCCAGAAGAGGATTCTAGCCCGACTATCCATGGACGTTCGCCATCACCACCTCAGGTTACAAGACATACTGCAGACCGAAACTACCTCTACCCTACCTCCCAGCACGGATATCAATATACCGAATTGCTTGATTCGTCAACTAACTACTCGGGATCCTATCTGGCTCCAGTGGAGGCGGCATCTCGTGTCTCACAGGGTAAACTTCGTGGTTCTGCGTTGGGTAGCAAGAACTTTACCGTCGCTATGGATCCTCCTGATGCCCAGGGACGTTATAGAAGACAAAATGAAGGTGGGGTATCAGAGAAAGAAGGTGCCGGTGGATCTCGACGAGCTGGTGGCCAGAGGAAGATTCGTGGGCGGCCTCCGAAGTTTTATGGTAATTGAGGAAGTCGGATCAAGTGGTTTCATCCTCGTCGACCGTCTGCATGATGTTGTGGGCTTTGCTCGAGTGGTTCTGAATCTGGATTTTTTTTCTCTTTTCTGCTATCGTAAATTCTGTTCCCTCTCTCTGTCCTCGCTTCGCATGTTCTTCTATGGCACTCCTCACTGGTCCATGCAATCGCCGTTCTCATCGTTTTCACTGCATAAATCAATTCGTAGACTTTCAAGCAATGTATCATTATCAAATATGCATGCAACGGATTTCTGTGTCTTGTAAATGGCTTGCGATAAAGTTGCCTGGTGTGCTCGTCCGAATGATGTGGTGATAGTCACGCATCCGCTCCATGATGGGGCGCCAAGTGGGTGGTCCGGGAATGATTTTGGACTGGAGGTCAAGGGGAAAGGCGGTGACCGTGCAGTGAGGAAAAACGGCGATGCAATGAAACGATTATGTATGAATGTAACTGGCTTCCGGCTGACGAGCGCTCCGGAGCTGTTATTCCGCTCCGTTCCGGGTTAATCTCATTAAGTTAAGAGTCCATTCATTCACCGCTATGTTCGCGTGATTAAAGACTTTTCCTACTAACTTAAAAATGTAATGCCACCCGCAAATTGGGGTCTACTGTACCTTATGTCGCGGACGAGGACGAAAGATCAACAAGATCACGTGAGGACGGGCGTTCCGACGTTTCACATTCCGAGCGTGGCTCCGAAGGGATCAAAAATTGATTTTTATTTTTATTCGTCCTCGTCGACCCGCAGCCACTACAGACTCGAGTCATCGTTCAAGTGTCCTCCAGATGCCAAGGGTCGGGGGTGTAACCAATGCTATTGGTGTGTGTCATCCGGCTTTTATGGGCGACTAACTCAGTTTTGATTTTGATTGGTAGCATGCTGTGTATGCGACATCATTTGCAGTGGTCAGGTCGGCCAGGTCCTGACCCTAGAACATACCGCGACTCGTTGACCGCCTGAATACCCACCAGATGCCTGGCCCGACGCTGGCGGTCACACTCACACTATCGTTCATCCGTGTTCCTTGAAGGGCTGGGGATATTGATCAATGACTTTGTCCATACCACCCACCCGGGTCCGACTGTTTGTTCGCTTGCCCTCACTGGGCTGGCCGACAACTTTGAGCACAGCAGTTACTTTGCTACTGTCCCATGGGAGACAGTGACCAGTAACTGCTGTGCTCCGAGTTTCAATGAATCACAAAGCACCAAAGCCCAAAGAATTTGTTTTTCATAATTTGTGACGCATATCGTCTGATATCTGGCACATGTCAAAGGTTTTTGGAACTTTTGTTCATTCATAGACCATGCGGCAACTAGTACCGGCCAAAGCAAGGCTCCTTTCGAGAACTCACGAAGCTCGTGGGTTAGTCCAGGTATAAATCGAGGTGATCCGCCTTGAAGCTTGAAGCTCGAGATCTGGGCCAATATTTGGGAGCACATTTTCCGAACATTGCAATTTGCGGTATGGGCGTCTGCTAAGTTTAGTTCGACTCCTGATCGCAAACACTTTTGAAGTGAATAGAGTCTCAAACAAACACGGCTCCGAGTACTTTGTCGGAATCCATAAAACCTCTAATGCACGACATACTGGAGGCACGCGGTCTTTCCAACTTTCCCCCTCTCGTTGGGCAGCGCCATATCAAGTATTTCCCTTGAACGAGACCTGCACGACTTCCATGGGCGCGTGGCCATCGTCACTGGTGCAAAGTATGTCACCCCCGGGACTGGCTGTGTCCTTTTTGGATTGATCAGGTCTACCTTTTTTTGAGATTAAGCTCGGGGATCGGTCTGTATATTGCTCTTCACCTAGTGAGACGCGGTGCAAAGGTGTACCTCGCCGCGAGGAGCGAGGAAAGGCGGAACACGCGATCAGGCGGATGGAAGAGGATGGGATGGGAAAGCGTCAAAAGGGAGAGCCGGCTAGATATACTTGGTATGTGACAAGTCGTATTGATTTCGGATCGTCGACCGATTAACCTTTTGTGTTGTCCATGCGAAAGTAAATAATGCTGCAAAGTACGTCGGTTTCGAGTTTTCGCTTTCCGTGATCATTCCGAGTTTGATCCTTTCTGTCCCAGGATCCTGAGCGCGTACGGAAGAACAGCTGATGATATTTCGGACAGTACGGTCGTCAAGTGAGCCAGTGCTTTACTTTTGTATCGTGTTGTGCTCATGTTGACTCGCCCTTGTTGAATCCTGATCGCAATAGCCATATTAACCCTTGTTCACGAAAACGCTCTTGCCGTGATGAAGACTGCGTTGGAGTCCGGATCGGATGTGGGGATTGTGAATGTATGTGCGGTATATATGACGGAATACCTCCACTCACGAGGATAGGTATCATCGGTGGCGCACCGGTGGGTAACGAATCCGCGGTATGACAGCCCGGAAGCGTTCAACGACTTCGACCACATACAAGCCAAAAACGAACGTTTATGGTAAGAGGTTGTTCTCCTGGCCCACAAGAGTAAATTGCTCAAGGAAAGGAGTGGGTCCGGGCAGGGTGCACAAAACTTGCTAATATTCTCTGGACGTCCGAATTGCAACACCGGTTCGACGCATAAAATATCCCCATCGCTATGTCTGTACATCCAGGTAATGTCATGTCAGGTGGGCTTCCTTTCTTTCGTATCCGAGAAGTGCGAGCATTTATGATCATTCTGCCGTTCGCCGATGTAACAGAGGGAAACGTCAAGTTCTTTACGTCCCTGACCTTTAGGGCTTCTCAACTTTCTTTATCTGCCCACACGATGGGGATATACGCCGCATGGGCAGCGGCCTCTCGCTGGGTCTTTGAAGGAAGCGTTTGGTACCATATGGTGTCTTTGAAGATGCGAGCGAGGATGCGATGAGGGAGGATCTGGCGAGGGAGCTGTGGGATACCACCGAGAGGCTTTTGAAGGAATTTGAATTATTGTAATGTGTCCCTATGCCTACTATCGAAGACAGGGACAATTAGTACAAGTTGCGGAGCAGTGTCCATCATTGACCATATGGACATGGTAGCCCGTATGCATGACAGTCGATCCTCGTCAAGCGGTCCTATTTGATCAACAAATTAGAGGGACATCATACTGGCAGCCACCAGTACAAGTACAGTAGCTGGAGGAGAGGAGGCTCGTGCCACCCATAACAATCACCGGCACCGGCACCCGTACTTCTCCGGCTTGCACATCAGCGCCTCGGAGGCGCTGCAATACGAATACATCCCGCAGAGATCTCAGCTCCCATCATGGCATCAAACCACATCACTGAGCCACGGTACCCGTTACAGTCCACACGTGCAGGCACCCTCTCCAAAACACAGTTGGTCTCTTGCTTGGCATATGAGAACCATCAACGTCGGTCGTCAACCGTATCGCACTACTTGAAAGCCTGGTAACTTACGAGCCTAGATGCACCGATGAGGGCTGGATTATCCTGTTATACTTTGTCATCGGGCCACTTCTGAAACATCTCCCGTATCGATGTCAAGGCACGTGTCTGGTGATTTTAACTCAGCCTCGCAACCGGTAATTTTGGCCACATTTTCTCTGCCAAACGTATTTCTTGCAGAAACAGAGGTATGTTGTTCAACTTATCATTGCTTTAGCACTCCACTAACTCGTCTTGAGGGCGATATATCTTGACAGGAGAATATTTCACTCGAAAAACTCTACGAGTCAGGTTTGAGCAGGAGTATTTGATTTTCCTATTGAAGGTTTGATCGCGGTACCATTCTCGGATCCGTGCCTAACGAGTACCGTATGCCGGTATGCGTATGAAACGCAGCTACTGTAGTCGGGTTCAGCGGGTGGGCGTGGGTGCGGGTTCTTCGTACAGGGCCAAGTTCCGCCCAATCAAAGTTTATCTATCTCGTACAGTACCTTAATGGCACAAACCCACAGCTGGTGAGCGTGGATCGTTTATAAGGCCTTTACCTTAATGGCGCAAAAGCAAATACCGGACGCTGACGAATCCCGTTTCTACAGTTGTATTGTTGTAGCACTGCTCCTTAACGCCCTAGAAGCTGTCATCCTTGGTTTTCGTAAGGAACGTATCTGATATCGACGCAAGGCCTTTGGATATCAGAATAGTAACCACGTTGCCAGACCCATCTGCTTCAAATATAGAATCCATGATCCTAACATGGTATCTCCACGACCTCCCCCAATATTGTGATCATAATTCTCCTATCTTTCCTCACTCATCAATATGGCCGAAACATCTTGCGGATCATTTCAGTACGTCCAGCCTACTGGCCGTTCGACATCAACGCGCTTAGCTGACGTGGCGTGTTTACAAGGGAAATCACGATCACCGACATTTCTTCTCTCTCAGCTTACGGTTCGTCCATTCTCATATCAAGGCGCCCGTCTGATCCGTCGACAAAGTCATCCTTTTTTATGATTACTTCCTCACCTTACCGATGGAAGTCGATCGGTACTGGTGCACGGGATTCCATACATGGGCCTCCGCCGTGTTTCTTGTCATCCGTTATGTAGCTCTGCTAGGCCATGTGCCGCTTCTGTATCAGACTTTAATAGACCCTTGCGATCCAATGGTAGGTCAGAATGTGCTTACCTCCCGATTATCTCTCATTCACCCTTCTGCAAGCGCATGTTTGTCTTTGCCTCCTAACACCTACTCCGTCTGCTAACCCCGGGGCCCTTACAGAGGATCTGGTATAGACACGTACCATAGCTTACTGGTTCTATTTCTGACTGTTCTGACCTCTGGTGTGTTTTATTTAACGGCTTTCGAATCTAAGCTTACCTACTTGCATTTCAGCACTCCTCATCATGAGAGTATACGCTCTGTATTTTCGCAACAGGTGGATCCTGTTTACTTTAACCCTCGAATTCATAGCGGGATTCGTACTCGCATGCGTAAGTGCTGCTGTCAATGACCGGAAATACCTGCGTGTTGATTTCGTTAGTGGGCTCTTACTAAACTGTTGCCTGTAACCGCAACATATACAGAGAGGCGGTCAGTCCCCTCCTTCTGTTCTGGCACCCGGTCTCATAGTGACTGACATTCGGCGAACGCTGCTGTCATCAGGACTCATTGTAAGTGTGCGTTCTGAGGCTGTACAGTATTGAGAACCCGTTTTATTAGTTCAAGGAGTGGCTTTCTCTGGTCTCCTTGTCTTCGACTTCACCGTTTTTGTTCTCACAATGGCCCGTTCGATAAAGCTGTGGACGCACAACGAGCCGTTTCTCAAACGGCTTTTTATAGACGGTGTGTTCATGTCTTACGGACTATTCGTCGAGCTAACATCCCGAAATAATCTAGGCCTTCTCTACTACTGGTATTCGGCAGCCAACTGTTTTGGGAAGCGCTATTGGCTGACCGACCCTGTAGTGTGATATGGAATCTAAACCTTGTCAATGTTATTGTCCTGTTTGTGCGTTACTTCCCGCCTGCACTTTCCTTCCCCGATTGCTCTTAGCATATTTTGCTCTGCTCCACCTCCAGGTGATAACTGTAAGCCCCTTTCAGGCATAGATTTTTCGTAGACACTAACCAAACGCTAGCCCAGTTTGGATCTTTCGACCCCCATCTTCACAAATGTGTATGTAGTCGGGACCGCAAACCCCGTTTGACGCTGATAAGCCCCATACTCCATATAGACTGTCAGTAGTAATGATCACGCGGCTCATGATCAACTTGCGCGACCCAACAATACACAGCCCTGCTGATCGCGACGGGACTGTCACTACGTCGCACGTCGGTTACGTGTCCACGCTCGTGCTGGGTGACACCTACTCCAGTATGTCAGCGGCTCAGACTCAATCGACTCCGTCGCCATATCATGCTGCTTGGTTTGTTGTATTCAGTTGGCCACATTGGTATCACGTTGATCTGATCTTATAGATGGCGAGTTGGGTCGACAGGCATGGGCCTGGCCTCCACTCAGAAAAGCGTCCGTTTGAGGTCGCCCCGATTCCAAATCTCCGAGTGAAGTTCCTCTAGCCAGAAGGAATACAAACGGCGTCGCTTCTGAGGGGGTTGATCAACGACACCAAGAACTCCACGTCGTCGTAAGAATGAGCGCGGATTGACATATGATGGAACCGAAGGACTCACGAGTAACAAAAATGTGGAGTTGGTCATCGGGAGGTGCTCGGGCCATACCTCCGCAACTGAATTAGCTGGTTCCAACTCTTCAGCGAATTGGGGAAAATCCGGTCCTGGAAACCAGTTTCTAGTAAAGCACTCAACAGGGGTTTCAGTTGGCCTGACAGGGAAAACCTCCTTAAGCTAAAGTAGTGTCACCGTCACCCATAATGTCAGAAAAAAAAATCACTTGAAAAATAACACACCCTCCAGACTTTGAGATCCGAAGCTTGGCTACGTCCGACGATGAGCTGGAGGCACTGCTCGGTATAAATTTGCGTTTTTAGGTCATCAATTATACGGTCACGTGGAATGGAGACTTTAAAATAATCGCGTTTGCCTTGAAAATAACACCAGAGTTCAGTCATTAATGGGGTCGCAACAGCCAGCTGAGTTGGTGGAAAGGTATCGCGTGCGACGGAGCAGATAGGAAGTGTCTTAAAGTATCCGTAAGAACTCCTACGCGGCGCTT
>JAGKRU010000215.1:0-34638 GCA_022884055.1 Russula griseocarnosa | reverse complement strand
CGACGACAGCCCGCGCCCCTCTCCAGCAAAATGAACCGCCTCTCGCATATGCAGCAGCCTTCTCAGCCGCGGCACGAACACCACCGCCAAACGAACAATTATCGCCGAACCCTACAAAGCCTACCTCACGAAAACGGGTCCGGCAAACGCCGCGGACCCCCCCCCTCCCCCCCCTCTCCTCCCATGGCGGTCGCAGCAGAGTCCCGAGCACTACGTGCAATCCTTCCAACTGTCGACGGCCAAGACAAAGTGGAAGCAATCCTCGACCCCGGCTGCCAAGTTGTAGCCATGTCAGAGGAGGTTTGTAACGCTCTTGCGCTCCACTACGACCCCACTATCCGGTTGCATATGATGTCCGCGAACGGCGGCGTCGACCAGTCACTAGGACTGGCACGAAATGTTCCGTTCTTGGTTGGGGACATCACGCTTTACTTACAGGTCCACATACTCCGCAACCCCGCCTATGACATCCTTCTTGGACGACCCTTCGACGTCCTCACGCAGTCCGTCGTCCGCAACTTCGCGGACGAGAACCAAACCATTACGATCATCGACCCCAATACGAGCCGAAAGGCCACCGTCCCGACAATCCCGCGCAGCAGTTTCAAGTTTGCGGACCGCCGCGTCAAAAAGCAGGATTTTTGAGCATCGATGATTTGGCAGACGGCCAAGGAGAGCTCGCGCTTTGTGTATATTTCAACCCCGAGACCGAGAACCTTTCCCTTGAAGCCTGCGTGCCGCTGCCCGAAGATACCCGCCAAGAAGACCTGGCAGCGGCATACTTTTCCTTATGTGACATAGACTCTCTTCCCTTCCGAGATTCTTTCCTTTCCGAGACTAGCTTAGACGATACCCCCGCCGTCCCGCTCCAGTATAAGCGGACGTACACCATACAAAATGCAAGGACCCCCCGAGCCATATACGCGGGCAAGAAATACAAGCCCATAGGCATCAAGGTCCGACCAGTCGAAACGGAACTCCCGAGTAGGTTCCGGATCACTCGCAACATCAAGGGCGACCCCCTCAAAGACATGCCCGCCCTGTCACCGCGACCACCACCATACACCCCGACAGCACGATACACCGAGGAGCGAAAGGAGGTCATAGACCGAGCGCACCCAGGTGATTTCCTCTTACCCGCAGAGCGAGATCTTATGCACCATTTCATGGGCGTCCAGGAGCTTGGCTTCGCTTGGTGCGATATGGAGCGCGGACACTTCCGTGAGGACTTCTTCCCGCCCGTCGAAATCCCGACCATTCCGCACAAACCCTGGACGCAAAAGAACATTCCGATTCCGCCCGGCCTCTACGAGGAGGTCTGCAAGCTTATCTGCAAAAAGCTCGACGCCGGAGTGTACGAGCCTTCAAACTCCTCATACCGCTCGCAATGGTTTTGCATCGTCAAGAAGGACGGCAAAACGCTCCGCATTGTACACAGCCTCGAGCCCCTCAACAAAGTAACCATCAAGCACGCCGGAGTCACCCCGTTTACCGATCAAATTGGCGAGCACTTCGCAGGCCACGCTTGCGGCGGCATGCTCGACCTCTACATCGGCTACGACGAGTGCGGCATCTCCGAAACGTCTTGCGACCTCACAACATTTCAATCCCCCTTCGGAACGCTTAGGCTGGTCACCCTCCCGATGGGGTGGACCAATTCAGTTCCCATTTTCCACGATGACGTTACCTACATATTACAGCCCGAGATCCCGATACCACCGTCCCCTACATCGATGACGTCGCGATCCGCGGCCCCGCAGGAAAATACATCCTCGCGGACGGCACGGAGGAGCGCATCCCCGAGAACCCAGGCATCCGCCGTTTTGTCTGGGAACACTTCCAAAACCTCAACCACGTCGTCCAGCGCATCAAGTACAGCGGTGGCACGTTTAGCGGTTTCAAGTCCACCCTTTGCGCCGAAGAGATCGTAGTGGTTGGACACCGCTGCACTCCGCAAGGCCGCCTCCCCGACCACAAGTACGTCAACAAAATCACGAAGTGGGGACCATGCAAGGACGTCTCTGAAGTCAGGGCGTTCCTCGGCACCATAGGTGTGTGCCGCATGTTTATCCTCCACTTTGCGAAGCGCGCTAACGCCCTAGTCAACCTCACGCGCAAGGGAGTTCCCTTTCAATTCGGACCGGAAGAAATAGCGGCCCAAGAAGACCTCAAGCAGGCACTCGTCGATTCCCCCGGGCTCCGACCCATCGATTATTCTACCGACGCCGCCGTTATTCTCGCCGTCGACACGTCCCCCATTGCGGTGGGATTCTTTCTTTGCCAAGCGGACCCCCAGAACCCCAAGAAGTGGTACTTTGCGCGCTTCGGATCAATACCCCTAAACGACAGGGAGCGCCGCTTCTCGCAACCCAAATTGGAACTTTACGGCCTGTTCCGAGCGCTCCGCGCTTATAAAATTTTCCTTGTCGGCATCAGGAACCTAACTGTCGAAGTAGACGCCAGGTACATCCGCAGAATGCTGAATAATCCAGACATAGCCCCCTCCGCCAGCGTTAATCGATGGATAGTATCCATCTTGACCTTTCACTTCGAACTGCGACACGTCCCCAGCAAGACTCACGGCCCCGATGGGCTTTCTCGTCGACCTCCGCAACCCGACGATCTAGAGGACGAAGACGACACCGAGGCCTTCGACGACTGGGTCGACCGCCTATACGGATTCATGCATATCATCAACCCCGTCGAGCCATCCACCGCATCCGCCAGCATCCTTCACCAGCTCGCCGTCCAAGAAGTCGCACAACCTCCGCCAGAGCCCAACGACGCAGACAAAGAGAAGTACCTCGACATCCCGTATGCCGCTCCACGCTCGGAGGCGGCGCACTGGGCAGAAAAGCGCCTGGCACTAGCATACGACTGGCTCAAGACGCTCAAGCGCCCCAAAGGACTCTCCGACCACGGTCTCGCCATGACCGTCCGCTACGCTAGCGCGTTCTTCCTCATGAACGGCGCGATCTGGAAGCGAGACCCCCAGGGAGCACACAAGCGAGTGCTCTTCCGTGGACAGCGCACACGGGCCATGGAGGCCACACACAACGACATCGGACACCGAGGATTCTACGCTACGCACGCCCTCTTATCGGAGCGTTACTGGTGGCCCTTCGTTGGCCGCGACGTCGCCTGGTATGTCCGGACTTGTCACATTTGCCAGCTCCACCAGACCCGTTAAATCTCCATTCCTCCCGTCGTCGCAACTCCGGCCCCGCTATTCGCTAAGATGTATATGGATACCATGCATCTCCCACGCTCCAGAGGTTTCGCCTACATCGTCCCAGTCCACGTTCACACTTTAGTTAACTATTCATCAGTCTAACTGAGAAATGTAAGTGCTACTTTGGACAGCTAAATAGAGGCTTACTATCTTACAGATTTACTGTAATTTAGTTTTATAATAAGTAACAATAGCTATACAATATAGTTTTACTTACAGATGATCTATCTGTACCTTAGTTTTACTTACAAATGATCTACCTGTACCCTAGTTTTACTTACAGATGATCTACCTGTACATTAGTTTTACTTATAGATAATCTATCTGTACCCTAGTTTTACTTACAAATGATCTATCTGTACATTAGTTTTACTTACAGATGATCTACCTGTACTTTAGTTTTACTTACAAATGATCTACCTGTACCATAGTTTTACTTACAAATGATCTACCTATACCTTAGTTTTACTTAAAGATGATCTATCTGTACATCAGTTTTACTTACAGATGATCTATCTATATATTAGTTTTACTTACAGATGATCTACCTGTATATTAGTTTTACTTATAAATGATCTATCTGTACCTTAGTTTTACTTACAAATGATCTATCTATATATTAGTTTTACTTACAGATGATCTATCTATATCTTAGTTTTACTTACAAATGATCTACCTGTATCCTAGTTTTACTTACAGATGATCTACCTATACTCTAGTTTTACTTACAAATGATCTACCTGTACCTTAGTTTTACTTACAAATGATCTATCTGTACCATAGTTTTACTTACAAATGATCTACCTATACCTTAGTTTTACTTACAGATGATCTATCTGTACCTTAGTTTTACTTACAAATGATCTATCTGTATATTAGTTTTACTTACAGATGATCTATCTGTATCTTAGTTTTACTTACAAATGATCTACCTGTACATTAGTTTTACTTACGCTTGATCTATCTGTACCCTAGTTTTACTTACAGATGACCTACCTGTACCATAGTTTTACTTATAAATGATCTACCTCTACCTTAGTTTTACTTACAGATGATCTATCTATACATTAGTTTTACTTACAGATGATCTAGCTGTACTCTAGTTTTACTTACAGATGATCTATCTGTACCTTAGTTTTACTTACAAATAATCTATCTGTACATTAGTTTTACTTACAGATGATCTATCTGTATCTTAGTTTTACTTACAAATGATCTACCTCTACCTTAGTTTTACTTACAGATAATCTACCTGTATATTAGTTTTACTTACAGATGATCTATCTATATCTTAGTTTTACTTACAAATGATCTATCTGTACATTAGTTTTACTTACATATGATCTACCTGTACTTTAATTTTACTTACAGATGATCTATCTGTATCCTGGTTTTACTTATAAATGGTCTATCTGTATATTGGTTTTACTTACAAATGATCTACCTATATCCTAGTTTTGCTTATAGATGATCTATCTATACTAGTTTTACTTACAAATGATCTAGCATCTTTGTATATAAAGTACTATGAGCATGAAACTTATTCAAAAATGTGAAAGTATTCAAGAACCATTGATAAATATAAGATTGTAATGTTTTGATGCTGAGCCAAAGTAAGCATCATCATTCTTTAATATTCCCTTGGCCAAAGCAAACACTCACAATCTGTTTCAGATTTTCTAATATTGTTAAAATGTGATCACGTAGCTTAATCAACTCTAGTCCTCTACACACCCTGCTCCTGTATGTTCTAGCATGACCACAAAACTGTTTCAGCTTTATACACATGTCAGTAAAGATAGCAGTTAATTAGATGAATTAGATGAAGAGCATGCATTACAAAAGTATGTTTAAGCATGTCCTGCACTATAAGGTGTAGGGGATGTTCAACTCTCCTAACACTCTTGTAGAGTCAGATGTTAACCCATATGTTGAGAGCCAGAGACAGATTGGATGATGATGACATGGGTAAGCAGCAGTGCTAATGCCACCCCTTCTCCTCAAATGCCCTTTTTCATCTTTTTCATCTTCCCAGACAATGCCCATGTGCTGCTATTGTGATATAGCCAAAGTTCCAATCTCTAGGTTTGTGTCTTGAGCTCCTGTGCAACCCATCCATCAAAACATACATCCATTTCTACCTGTTTCTCATCCTTATTCTCACATGCGTGCCCCTTCAGACCTTCCTTAACTTCAATGCTATATACATCTTAATCTGGTGAGTTGGGTCTTCTGTGATTTTTATGTGTGGTGATATTTTCTATGTTTGCTGAACTAAGATCATTTGTAGGGTTGCAAAGTTTCCGAATCCAGAGTCACCTAAAGATCTCAGCTCTGATTATAACTGGATCTTAGTGCCATTGTGTATGTTGTATATTGGGTCTTTTAGATATTTGGTATCGCTCTTATAGATGATCGACCTATATCATAGTTTTACTTACAGATAATCTAACTGTACCATAGTTTTACTTACAGATAATCTACCTGTATTCTAGTTTTACTTATACATAATCTATCTGTACCTTAGTTTTACTTACAAATGATCTATCTGTATCTTAGTTTTACTTACAGATGATCTATCTGTATCCTAGTTTTACTTAGAGATAATCTAGCTATACCTTAGTTTTACTTACAAATAATCTAACTGTATCTTAGTTTTACTTATGAATGGTCTACCTGTATTTTAGTTTTACTTAGAGATGATCTGGCTGTATTATAGTTTTACTTACAAATTATCTAGCTGTACTATTTTAATATACAGTACATTAACACGTTCATCATTTTAGACATTTAGATGGTATAATGCACAATGTATTAAAGCGGCAAAGGTAATCAATCCATTTAAGTGACAGAAGTACCAATAACAATAGTAAGAGTAAAGAACCTCATAGCTAGGTAAAGCTAACATACAGATAGATCATTTGTAAGTAAAACTATGGTAGAGGTAGATGATCTATAGGTAAAATTAATGTACAGATAGATCATTTGTAAGTAAAACTATGGTAGAGGTAGATGATCTATAGGTAAAATTAATGTACAGATAGATCATTTGTAAGTAAAACTATGGTAGAGGTAGATGATCTATAGGTAAAATTAATGTACAGATAGATCATTTGTAAGTAAAACTAATATACAGTTAGATCATTTGTAAGTAAAACTATGGTACAGTTAGATCATCTGTAAGTAAAACTAACATACAGATAGATCATTTATAAGTAAAACTATGGTATAGGTAAATCATCTATAGGTAAAACTAAAGTACAGATAGATCATTTGTAAGTAAAACTATTATATAGGTGGATCATCTGTAGGTAAAACTAATGTACAGATAGATCATTTGTAAGTAAAACTATTATATAGTTAGATCATCTGTAAGTAAAACTAATGTACAGATAGATCATTTGTTAGTAAAACTAACATACAGTTAGATCATCTGTAAGTAAAACTAACATACAGGTAGATCATTTGTAAGTAAAACTAAAGTACAGATAGATCATCTGTAAGTAAAACTAATGTACAGGTAGATCATTTGTAAGTAAAACTAAGGTACAGATAGATCATCTGCAAGTAAAACTAGAGTACAGATAGATTATTTATAAGTAAAACTAATGTACAGATAGATCATCTATAAGTAAAACTAATGTACAGGTAGATCATCTGTAAGTAAAACTATAGTACAGGTTGATCATTTGTAAGTAAAACTAACATACAGATTGATCATTTGTAAGTAAAACTATGGTATAGTTAGATCATCTGTAAGTAAAACTAATGTACAGATAGATCATTTGTTAGTAAAACTATGATACAGTTAGATCATCTGTAAGTAAAACTAACATACAGGTAAATCATTTGTAAGTAAAACTAAAGTACAGGTAGATTATCTGTAAGTAAAACTAAGGTATAGATAGATCATCTGCAACTAAAACTAGAGTACAGATAGATCATCTGTAAGTAAAACTAATATACAGATAGATCATTTGTAAGTAAAACTAATGTACAGATAGATCATCTGTAAGTAAAACTAATATACAGATAGATCATTTGTAAGTAAAACTAATATACAGATAGATCATCTGTAAGTAAAACTAATGTACAGTTAGATCATCTGTAAGTAAAACTAATGTACAGATAGATCATTTGTTAGTAAAACTATGATACAGTTAGATCATCTGTAAGTAAAACTAACATACAGGTAAATCATTTGTAAGTAAAACTAAAGTACAGGTAGATTATCTATAAGTAAAACTATGGTACAGCTAGATCATCTGTAAGTAAAACTAACATACAGATAGATCATTTGTAAGTGAAACTAAAGTACAGGTAGATTATTTATAAGTAAAACTATGATATAGGTAGATCATCTATAAGTAAAACTATGGTACAGGTAGATCATCTGTAAGTAAAACTAACATATAGATAGATCATTTGTAAGTAAAACTATGGTACAGTTAGATTGTCTATAAGTAAAACTAATGTACAGGTAAATCATTTGTAAGTAAAACTAGGGCACAGTTAGATCATCTGTAAGTAAAACTATACTGTATAGCTGTTATTACTTATCATAAAACTAAATTACAGTAAATCTGTAAGGTAGTAAGCCTCTGTCTAGCTGTCCAAAGTAGCACTTACATTTCTCAGTAAGACTGATAAAAGTAAAACTAAAGTGTGTACGTCTATTGATCGTCCAAGGCCGTTGTTCGCTCACCCATTACCCCGAGTACCGCATGCTCCGCAAGGAGACCGCGCAAACCATCGGCGATTGGATTTTTCAGGACATCCTGTGCCGCTGGGGAACCCTCGTAGAGATCGTCTCGGATAACGGCAAGCCTTTCGTCGCCGCTCTCAGCCACCTCGAGAAGAAGTACCATATCAGGCATATCCGGATCAGCGGCTACAACTCCCGCGCTAACGGCATCGCTGAGCGCTCGCACTTCGACGTCCGACAGGCCCTCTTCAAGGCCTCCGACGGCGAGGAACACAAGTGGTCTCAGGTTGCTCAGTCCGTGTTTTGGTCCGAGCGCGTAACCCGCGAAAGCGCATGGGTTGTTCCCCTTATTTTGCGATCACAGGCACTCACCCGCTTTTACCCTTCGACATCGTAGAGGCAAATTACTTGCTTCCCCCGCCAGACTCGCTTCTTTCAACGACCGACCTCGTGGCGCGCCGCACCATTGCACTACAAAAACGACAAGAAGACCTCGCCCGCCTCCGCGACCGCATACACAAAGCTCGAAACCGCGCCACACTACGCTTCGAGCGCGACCACGCTGGAGTCATCCGTGACTTCAACTTTCGCAAAGGCGACCTCATACTCGTCCGCAACACCGCCATCGAGAAGGCACTCAATAAGAAAATGCGGCCGCGTTACTTCGGACCTATGGTCGTTGTATCCCACAACCGCGGCACCACCTACATCGTTTGTGACCTTGACGGCACGCTCGCGCACGCTCCGATAGCGGCCTTCCGTCTAGTCCCGTACTTTGCCCGGGAACATCTCGACCTCCCGAACCTCGAACAACACATAGACGTATCCGCGGCCTGCCTCCGCGAACTCGAAGACACGACCGTTGCGGACCCCGACTACCCCGAGATCGCCGAAGAACCTTCGGTACCCAACGACGACGTCGAACTCGACTTACCCGAAAGCGATGAGGAGGAGGAGACTTAGAGTCTCTCAGTAGGGAGGAGATCCCCCAGTTTGCGGCGAGTTTATACCATGTTTCATAAGCCTCGGACTGCGTTGTGCTATACTTACCGGACAATGTCCCCGAGTTTCCGTTCTCCCATTTGTTTTCTTCTAGGCGAGCTGCCCTCTTCTGCGGACCAGGCGGACAGAGGGGCGGCCGGTGTTGCTCAGTGATGACACGGACCCGGTCACCTGCGGATCAGCGGTTAGGAGCTCGCGTCAGCGTTGCGCCTGTACCCTTCCAGGCCGGCTTCCTCAGCTCTGAGAGTAGCGCCGCCACCCCTTTTTGCTTGTGAGGAAGCAGAGGCAGCTGCGTTGCGCAAAGGTCCTCCGGAGCGCGGCGTCAGCCCAACCAGTTTCTTTTTTTTGTTTTTTTTACCCCGCGTTGCTTGCGATTACCCCCGATCTTTTTCCAATCATCCCGCTCTGTAGTGCTATGAATTTTAAAAAGTTTTTTTTTTCAACTCCAAAAACACCCCGCGTGCGAACCAGGAGAAGACCGCCGCCCTCAGCACCTTCAAACACCCCCGACGCCTTTTTTCTTTTTACTCAAATCACCTTTTTTACCTTCACTTTCACAAATCACACATTACTCTCACTCCGCGGCTGAGGACAGCCTTCTTTCAGTAGGGAGGAGCCCTAGACCCTAGGCCTAGCACAGATCACACAAGTCACCAAAAGAAGAGAAAAACAAAGCACTCTATTTCCAGGACAAGAACAAAGAGAACAAGAGACAAAACTTCTAGGACAAGTCCATAGGGCCCTCAAGGCCCTCCGCACCCTCAACGTCCTCCTCGAGTCCCCGCTCTACGACTTCTTCATCCCCGTCATCCGCGTCGCCGCCCTCGGAAGAAGTCGAAATGCGACTCTTACCCTTGTCACCGCCAGGAGCCGCTGCAAGGCCGTACAGGACAATGTAGTTGTCCCAGGCCGTACGAAACCGACGCTCCGCATCGTCAACCCTACGAGAGGCAAGGGTCACCTGAGCAATCGCCGACTGCAGGGCGACCTCGGCAGCCTGTTTAGCCACCTCCGCAGCGAAACTGGACGACTTGGCAGTGAGACGATCACCCCGCGCAGACACGATCTCCGCACGCCAGTGCTGGAGATCGCGGAGGGATGCGTCCCTTGTTCCACGAAGAGGGAGTGCCGGAGGCTCGTCGGGATATTTGGCAGATGACGACGAAGGCACGGTACCCTCGCGAGGCTTAGAAGACGGCGAGGGCGGCGTGATCTTGACACGTGGACGGAGGGCCCGCGAACCGGACCCCGAAGGAGCTGAAAAACACAGACAAGTCAGCTCAGGAAAGAAAGGGAAAGACAACGCGGCATACCTGAAACCCCAGAAGTCTCCTTAGCGACAGTAACGCAGTCCGTCTGGTCGTGGATGCAGGTGGTACACCTGCTAAAAGGAGGTTTGGACCCCTTCGGAGGCGAGCACCGTTGCTTGCGCTTCTTGCAATGCAAGCACGTCTCCCAGCCTTCCGGACGCGGATCCATAGGCAGCAGCTCTTCGACAGGAGCAGGCCTTTTTGCAGGACGAGCAGGAGCCGCGGATGGCGCCTTCACAGTAGGCGTCGAGACGGCCACGGTTGCAGCACGGCGGACGGGCACGACAGGACGAGGAGTGGCCAAGACAGGAGGGAGTGCAGCGGCAGGAGAAGGCGACTCGATCCGGGCACGACGATAAGTGGCCCGAGGCAATGGCCGAGTGAGCCGAGACGTGGACTCAGCCCCCGAGTCGACCGGAGAGGGCCGCGAAACCCCGGAACTTGAGGAAGGTGTCCGCGAGATGGGCGGAACGGTAGAGGGAGACGGAACGGAGGACGCAGGAGTCGAGGTCTCCACCTGGAGAGCCTCAGGACGAGACGCCCCCGGAACGAGCGAAGGAACCGACTCCCCAAGCGTGACCCCGGGACCGAGTCCCCCGAGGATATCCTCGAGGCCCGCTACCAGGGTAGGAGCGATTGTGACCCACTCCGAAGTCGCAAAGTGGAGGAGTCGAGACTGAGCGGCATTGTTGGCCACGCTCATCTCGGGATCGGCCTCGGAACCAAGTCCCAAAGCCTTCGCAAGGCGATCGAGCTCGACCTAGAGGAACAGTCAGAAAACACGAGGAAAAAGAAGTCACCACGGCGCACCAGGAGCCTTTCCCACTCTTCCACCCAATCCCGTGCGGAGTCCTTTTCTTGGACGGAGTCGAGTGCCTTCCTGAGGGCAATCATTTGACGGCGCGCTTGCTCGTATTGCGCCCGCTGGAAGATGGCCGTTGCTGGAGTTTGAGACAAAGAGGGAGGCTGAGACATGGCAAGCGGGAAGAGACGGTTGAAGGGAGAAGCGAGGAGGCCTCGAGGCACCACCCCGGTTAAATCCCCCCTTCCGCCACAAGACAGCGCCGCGAGAAAAACTTACCGCTTCAGGCTGGACAAAGAAAACGCGGCCCCAACAAGACGCGTCTACACAATAGACCGCAAAGCGAAGAAGCCCTTATCCAAAGACCACGACACACCCCGCAAAGACACAGGCCGAAGCCACACGGGCCACAGACGGACCACGAGGCAAGCGAAGAGGAGTTAGGGAGGCAGACCCTGGAGAGCCACGGATCGGACGGATCTAGACATAGAGTTTAGATTAGAGTGTTATCTCGGAGATTCGCGGACGGAGCAGCGGTCCGGCTGACTGAGGACAGTCAGGAGCTCAGTAGGGAGGAGGTGATACGCGGCGTCCGCGGCAGTACGCGGGAATGCGGGCCACCGCGGCCGGCGGAGCGGTGCGGACCGGATGATAGCGTGATGGAGTGAAGTCAGCGGCCCAGAGAGTCGGGCGGAACTCCGAAGATCATCGGTCCATCGGTCCTAAGGCATGGCCAATCCCAACAAAGCGGAAGCAAAATCCTACCTAACCCAAAAGCAGAGCCTCGGGCGGCTCGGACATCCCGATGCGGACACAAGCAGACCTCCCGTTTCGGGTCAAATTGGCCACGTCGACCTAACTACCCGCCTCGGCCAAAGACAGTAAGCGGCCGCCCGGTGTCAAGTCATTCTAGGCGATGCCACCCTCCATTAGGCGATGTCAGAAGGATGGAAACCTATTCAGTGGTGTGAGGCACACTCGGCGGAGTACGCGGCCCGCAGTGGGCCGCGCAGAGAGACTTGTAGGAGCGGTGCGACTTGGAGGAAAAGCAAGAGGTCTGTGCGGCCTCCTAGGACAGTATAAAAGGTGTAGTGTAGGTAGGAGTAGAGCCAAGCAATCAAGCTACCACTTCTCCCCTCTTCTCTCTCTCTTTCTCTCTCTTTTACACCGCGCCATGTTAGGATTAGAGTGCACCGCGTTTTGGCACTTTGCGTACAGTAGGAGCTCCGACGTGCTCCACCAGCGTCAGTCCAGGCCGCAGTAGGCTTGGATTAGGATTAGGTATAGTTGCGGACCGCGGGACCGGCTGATTCCCAGACCTCCGGACTCTCTTGCGCTTCGACCCGCTTCCGCCTCCGCATAGTCCCGCGTAGTTCCGCGTATAGCGGCGGGTCAGCGTATCACCGCCGCACACATCCGCACCCTTAGTGGAGCATATCCCAAGTCCTTAGGGTCAAGATGGACCCTCCTGCGAAGTTTGGTCTTCCGCGGACACCTGCACGATATCGGACAGGGCTTCCCACCCCCTAGAACTTGCCGGCTGAGGGAGCGCGTGTGGTTTGAGTTGGGTGATAGTTTCCCCACAGACCAGCTTCCCAGCTCATCAACGGGTAAGATGGTACAGGCAGGTTCAGGGACAATGGGATAGTATGAAAGACGTTCTTCACCCGCCATGAGTCGCTCCGATGTCAAGTACCCCTTGACGGAGAAGTGAGAGAATTGTACTACTCGATGGTCTCCCCTGTCGACGATGGCGATGAGACTGGAACATACGGACTTAATCGTTTCTTCTGTGCATGCTAGACGCCAATCTGTGTTAAATGTAGGGAGCGCTTCCTCGTCGAACTGAATTGCAAGTATCTCTGTGGGCTCTTCGATACGAAGCGGGCGAATAGACACGTGAGACATCGGAAAAAGTCATAAGCCATATTCGTGTTTCTCTTCGTCAATACCCAGTAGGGTACAGGTATAGTTTCATCCAATGTCTTCGGCAAGTCATTTAAGAATACTCGGAGGAAGAGTGCGACGCAGCCTGTCAACTTGGCAGACAGCCCACCAGAACCTACAAGATCATGTGAGCATTCATTGTGAAGCCTAAGACAAGAGACGAGTATAAGATGACTTACATGATTCATTTTTGCTAGATAGCGTATCGACGACAAGTTGCTTGTCCTCCTCGTTCCATCTCCGCATGCTCGGGTCCGAACGGACAGTAGAATGGTGTCATACCTTTGGCCAATCTCGTTCGGAAGTTTCAAATTAACAATTTCTTCAACAAACTCCAGAACATCCTCACGAGCGGACGGAGTCCCCGGAAATTGGGTCATTCGTCGAGACCGTCGACAATGATATAAATCGCGCCTTGCCCTGGCAGGCTCAGCATATCCGCCAAACTTTTTTTCAGCACGCCAACGTCGAGTTTCTGCATGTCACGACCGTTGTCTGAATATAACTTGGAGAAGACATTGTAATGAGAATCCGATTCGGCAGAGAGCTTCAAAACGAGGGAGAGCAGCCTTGTTTTTTGACATCCCGGAAGTCAAAGTAATAGTAGGCCATCGTGGCCAATCCCGCTGCTTGCATGCTCTTGACGTCTTGATTAATCGCAGATCTAGTAGGCCCTATGAATGACCTCGAACAATCCAATAAAGCTATGACATACAGAAGTGTGCTCTTTCCTGCGCCCGCTGTACAAGTTTATAGATATAGGGCACTCATCAGTATTTCGAAAGACGTACGTTTTCCGTGAATCCACAAGAGTGACTCGTTCCCCTTCCATTCTGTTAACGCACTGCTCTCGGAGAACCATTCTGCGGTTCCATTATGTCGTACTTTTGAAGCGAAGTTTTGATTCGTCGATGGATCAGGGGGAGAAAGCAAATTTTGCAGCCTAAAGAATACTGTCGGTCTCGGCAACAAAAGGGCAGGTGAGAAACAACAAGCGTTTCATCTTATTTACTTCGCTTGATGTTTGGTGAAGAGCGACAACGCCCTCAAGTCAGTCAGGGGATACCTGTTTTGTGCGAGACAATTATCGGAATTCTGTCCAATACGACCCATCAATGCCTTTCCATCTAATTGAACAGATATTTAGACAAATATCTGCGAGAAAGCATGAAAATATGGCACACCTCCCATAACCACCCTCATATTATCCGCAATACCATGGACAATACTCAACGTCTGGGCAACAGCTGACAGTCCCTCGTCCTTCGTTAACCGATCCAAAATTCTGTGACACTTTGAGCATAAGTAATGTATATCTGACAGCGCACTCACTGAACCGCCCCTGCTTAATTTGTTTTGTAGCCAAGGCAAGCACCAAAAATAACTCAACCATAATTTTGACGATGAGATCCATCATAATTGGAGTCAGCGGGATTGTCGTATAGACCTCGAGACGCTTGAGGAAATTCCCCAAGCACTCAAAGATTTGTTTTGTAGCCAAGGCAAGCACCAAAAATAACTCAACCATAATTTTGACGATGAGATCCATCATAATTGGAGTCAGCGGGATTGTCGTATAGACCTCGAGACGCTTGAGGAAATTCCCCAAGCACTCAAAGAGATCCAGGAGGGCATCGTAACTTGACATGACCTCACTGGCAGCCTGGAAAACTCATGTCACAAGGGAACAAGTTTAAGAACGTATCGAAGGAACGAACAGTGAGGACATCAATCCCAATGAACAATACTTTGGCCGGTGGGAAAGGGACCTGAGGAGGTCACATTAAAAGAGTTACCAGATGGCATGCTTGACTTACCAGGTGGCCACCTCGCCTAAAATACCCGAGAACGCCTGGATGACATACGCCAGCCGAATCAGTGCCATGCACGAACGTGCTGCTGGCGGAAGTCGACTCTGTGATCATGTAATCAGTGTGGTGCAAGCCGTGCTCCTTGTTGTGTGCTATACCAGCTGAAAGGGAGGCCACTGTGTGCATGGCAAACGTGAGAGAGACTCAGAGGTGCTCGGTTGTGTAGGCTTCTGATGGAGCTGGTACATGCGTTTGGAAATTGGGGTAATTGTCGATCATTTTGGTTGGGGAAGAAGTGAGTGCGGCTCGTGTTGGTTCATCGTAGAGGAGCTTTACGTTGACTGTGAGAAGTGCTTCCGCTACATCAGGCCAGATCAACTCGAGTAGGAGTTCGCCGGGCCTGCTCACTTGTGTGTAGTGACAAAAGCCGATGCTTCGGCATTGTCGGGGTCGGCGATCTTGATGGAAGGAACGAATGGTGTGCAGCGAAAGAAACTCGTTAGCTAGATGCCGTGTAATGAGAAGAAGATCACGCACTGAACATAAGGAAGAAACATGTGCAACAAAAGCAGGACAACAACAGCGAAGGACTTGATGCCTACGGGCATGGAGAGGGGATAGCGGGGTGCACCAATGGTTCCAACCAAGGCAGACCGACGACGAGTCGAGCCTGCTTGAGTTGGAACTTCATGCGGAACAAGTGGGGCGACGACAGCATGATGACAGCGAAGTATTTGATGTCCACAGGGCCACGGGCACAGGGAGGAGCACAAGTGGGTGACATATGCGGCCAGAGATGCGTGAGAGGATTCAACAAAAGGTGGTTTTGGTCACATGCATGCGAATGGTATAGCAATGGGTGCTTGTTCGGCTCGAACTTTGTTGGTCTTCGTGTCATACCTGGTTGATCTGTTTGATGGATGCTGTTTTACTTGGTTGTTGGCTAGGGACAGATCATACTCCTTGGTCGAACCTGGGCCCTGAGTTGGTCTTGGCCTGGGCTGTGTACGGTGCCTGGTGAACAGCGGCTCGGGCGTGTGGGGCCAGTGGCAGGGACCACCTCGCAGCTCAGACCAGGTTGCACTCTGAGGTGGCGGACTCACGGCCAGGCGCTGGTGGACGATCGAACGACATGATGGGGTGTATTAGGACAACAATAACGAGTGAGGGCGCGCGACGTGAGCAAGCGGGGAAAAAGGCGTAGAACACGCTCACACCTGCTCACGCATCCCAAAGACGCCACTCAATGTCGGAGTCGTACTTCCTCTGGCAGAGAGCATCCCATTTCCTGATACACAAATATCCCACGAAGATTCCCGTCAGACACCTTCTTGGTCTCTGCCATTGGCCGCATCACCATCACCTACTTCACATGGTACTAACGCGCTTGTAGGTGTTCTTTCCGCGTTCTATAACCAGCGAGAGCGGCTACTGCCCCGTCTTGCCTCCGTCCGTCACATCTATAGAAGACCCACTTAAACGCCTACCTGATCCCGAGCTCGCGCAGTAACAATGATGCAGATACTTGTCGATGCATGGTACATCGTTGCTTGACTCGCCAAAGCGGATTTCACAAAGTTGCGCATCGTCACTACCACAATCATTTTTAGGCCACGCACATCACATGCCTGATCCAGTCCAGACTCGAGTTGACGCGTCCATCAGAGTTGAGAAGTACGTTAATGAAACCAATCCTGCATTCCTTTGGGCGTCATTCCCCTTTCTTGATTATCTTTGGTGTTGAGAGAAAGGTAGGGTAGGGATGGATGGGTGAAAGCGCGGCTGGGTATGGGGCGTGGGAAGGAGGTGAACAGCGTGGGCGGGATGGGACCGCATCGCTGCTACACGACATAGGACCATAGTGGGACTGGCACCTAGATCAGACCACGCTTACTGCGAGGTGGCATACTCAATCATCACGCAGGGCGGTGGTCAGGGGAAAGGGTATAAGAGCATGGCAGAAATGGTGATTTTCAGTGCTTTGACCAAGTATGTTAGGGAGTGATGGGTGCATCAGCAAAACCCAATTTTGATTTATAGCTCTACATAGTGGCCATAGCGGCCATAGCAGCCATATGGCATCTATAAAGATTTGCTGCGATAATAATTTCTGGTTTTGCTGATGTGGGTTAGAAAAGAATGAACGACGCGTGATGAAGGTCAGAGAAGACAGGCAGGAAAAAGATGATGGCCAGGATAAGCGCTAAGTGCCTGGCCTTCGACAGAGAGTATTCCATTATGTCCTGGATTTTAATGACGACGACATGCTACCACATGCACGTCGCCAATTGGTGGTCAGTATTTTAGTGTCATGATGAAGGTGGAACTAATGTACTAGTATATATTCAACGGATTTGGTTGATATGCCGCCGAATAATCGCCATAAAAGAGGAGGTATCAGTCATCACAACCACTCTTACCCAATAACGTTTTAAATTTTGTACAGGGACCCCTACTTCGATTATAGAAGAGGTGGGGCAGAAAAAGACGCCATATCACACTGGCAACGGCGGATTCGGTTATTCGGTGTGATAGTAAAACCATTTTGCGCATCTGAGTTCCAATGCCACTGACGAACCGAGAATAGGCATGGCGCGACCTATGTCTGCTCTGCAATAATAACGCATAAGACTGATCAGTTATGATGAATCGATCTATATTACGAGTGAGTTTCTGACGGCAGTCTTGCCTACTGTATATCCTTTCCTATCCATCCGGTTATTCTTCTAGTGGATCTTTTCGGAGATTTCTCATGCTTCTCATGGTTAAGAGCTTGCATGTCCCTAATTGTGCAACCTGTGGTTAGTTAGGATCATGAGTGCATGGAAGGAGTTGAGCGAGACTCGGATGTTGATGATGTAATCCGTACACAGCATTCCGGGCCGCCATTTCCCATTTCCCCTGCCAGTGTTCGTAACCATCGCCCCTTTCTCCGCTGTAAACTCGATTAAAAACTCGATTAAAATCACTCACATTCGGCTGTAAAACAAACCAGTCCTTATCCTGAGTCGATAAATCGGTCACTACATATACAGTACCAGATGTTGTCACCAGTCACCAGTCCGGTCACTGGCCACTTCTCGAAAACATCTTTCAAGTTGCCCCATGCCTTGATTATCTGCCATGGAACCTTGCGAGAAATCCAATTTCTCTGCCGCGCGTCGGTTTCGCATGCTCGGGTAACTCCCAAAGACATTCTGTGTCATTTTATATGACTGTACCACTTCGGATCCTCACCTCACTTTTCGAATCTTCGTGGTATATGACTAACACAAGGGAGCATCTTCGGCAGACTGAGAACGAACCACGTCACCCTGAACGTATATAAGTGCCTGGTTTATGCTCTTACATCGTTCTTCCGCATATGGCTAGTCCTGTCATGCAGTTCCTTCTTATCGTTGACACCCTTGTCATCTCTCTTTTCCTTTACCTTGTTGGCTTTCGCGACTTCAGAAGACGGAGATGGCTGTCTTGTCCACCTGGACCGCCATCATGGCCTATAATTGGCAATATGTTTGATATCCCGAAGGATAAGCCTTGGATTGCGTACACAGATATGTCCAAGAAATACGGTAGGCGTAACATTCTCGGTAACATCGTTTCGTCCTCTAAATTGCGCGTCCATAGGCGATATCATTTATCTTCGCGCCTTTTCCGAAGTTATCGTCGTGCTGTCCTCATTTTTTGCCATTAGGGACCTCCTTGAGAAACGTAGAAACAACTATTCAGATAGGCCTTCCGTACCAATTATGGAAACGTACGTTTTGTAGCGTTTTTAGTTCCCAATGGGCTGCCACGTTGACGATCTTTAGGATGGATTTCGAATGGCCGGTATTCATGATCGGACTTAATGAGACTTTTCGCAAACAGCGAAAGATATTAGATGCCAGCGTTCGACTTGGTGCAGTAATGTCATATCGGCAAGTCATAGAGGAAAAAACCCGCGAATTACTCGTACACCTCCATGCAGATCCAAAGGACTTCTATAACCACCTCAAATAGTAAGCTGGCCGTTCTCCGTATGTCGTATCACTATTGATGGCCAGGCAGCTTTCATGGAAGACTCATCATGTCACCCACATTCGGCTACGACCTGAAGGATGGCGACAAAATCTTAGAAGCGCCAAATCAGCTCGCAATCATACTGAGACCACTCGCCGTGCCTACTAGAGGAGCACTAGTAAATCTCCTCCCATTTCGTGCGGTTTTCAATTTCATTCTTGCCTGCCTGTAGTGTCTCATAGCTGTTTTCAGTGCGCCACATCCCTTCATGGGTCCCATACCTCAGCTACGAATCATTGGCCCGAAAAGGTAGAAAGATGAGTGAGAGGATAAAGAATGAGCCCATCGAATTTGTGAAGAATGCTCTGGTGTGTGGTTATCATGTCCCCAGCCTTCGCGTTGACTGAAACTGCATGCCATAGCATAATGGAACCGCAGTACGTTCACTGGCGAGCGAGCGTCTGCAAGAGTTAGAGGACTTGGTTGGCCCTCTACGTCAAGAACAGGAGGAGATCATTGTGACGGCCTTGGGTCACTGCATCGGGGTGAAGCATCATATTCATTAATTGAGGTGTATGGGACTTACAAGATCTTTTTATCAGCTGGTTTAGAGAGTGTACGTGTTTCTTGGATATTCTTGCGGGTTCCTTATCGACCTATACAATCAAGACTGTATCTACAATTAAATACCTTTTTCTGGCCCTAGTCCTCTATCCCGCAGGTGCAAAGGCGAGTACAGGCAGAACTCGATGTTGTAGTCGGAAGAGACCGGTCACCCACGTTCGATGACAGGCCACATCTTCCGTATATTGGAGCAATATGTAAGGAGTTGATGAAGTGGTTGATAGTAGCACCGATAGGTACGGTTTGGGTTTTTCTGAGACTTCGGAATTACAAGACGATGACTTTCAGGCGCTTCCCATTCGTCAAGAACGGATGATGTTTACAAAGGATTTTTCATTCCGAAAGGTTAGATTCCCCATAGCTGTACATTCTGTGTTTTGGGACCTTTCCGCTAACCTTTCGGTCTTATTAAAGGATCTACGATAATACCGAATGCATGGCATGTCGATCATCTAATCATCTAAATATATATCTGAGACGTTTCAGGGCGATTCTGCATGACCCAGAAGCTTACCCAGAGCCGGAAATTTTCAAACCCGAGCGTTTGCTCAACGAAGATGAGAGCGTCCGAGACGACCCGGCACTTATTTTAGCATTTGGGTTTGGCAAGAGGATCTGTCCTGCACGTCACCTCGTCGAAGCTACCGTTTTCTTGGTTACCTCGTCGATTCTCTCTGTATTCAGTGTGACGAAGGCAAAAGATGAGAATGGTAACGAAATCCCTGTCAAAGTTACATTAGCTCCCGGTCGCGGAAATAACATGTAAGTCCATCTTCTCGCCTGAACCTGCTTCTTGAAGCTGAGAATCGGATTCTCAAGACATCCAGATAAGTCTGAGTGTTCTATTCTTCCAAGGGATAAATTTGCGGAGGATTTGATCTCGTTGAATGCTTTGTCTTGACATGTCCGTGGCCGATGTCATGATGTACTATGTGTTGAATTGTGTAGCTGACAGTAGCTTAAAATCAAACTTATAGTGTATCGAGTAGGAAAGCAGGCGCTACCGTCAACGACGGTAGTCATGATGTCGACATGATAGAGAAATCAGAATGCTGGGTGTAAACCTAGAAACGGCTCTGCTGTGATGGTTCATCGCCGCTGGAATGGGACGCTTGAAATCTAACCATCAGTATAAAGTTGGAAGCGGGCGCTACCGCTCGATGACAATAGTCATGATAACGACAGCACGATTCTGTTCTTGAATTTTCTCAGATTGCCACAGGTCTATGTTACGTGTCAATAATCTAGAAAAGTTCGCGGGATGAGACTTACCCCTAAACAGGATTGCACAGGACCCCGACCCTCGAATCAATTCTCCGTGACTATAAGTAGGTCAGGTCAGAACCTAGTCGAACGATTTTCAAACTAACGTATCAGAACAGATGTTGACTGAACCTTGGTTGTTGTCACGGATGTGTGTAATTTGAATAGCATGATGGTACTTAGAGTAGAGGTAACACGACCGCCAGTGTGTGCCAGCTAGAGTGCCAACTGAGCATGAGCAAGATGTACTCGTACTTCAAGTTGCTACAGTCGTCCCCTTGCGGGATCGGCTTTCTCGGCCGACTCCTCGAAATGACAAAGTGGTCAAGCGTGCCGTAACGTAACGTAACTATGACCGTACCATACCATACTTTTCCACCAACCTATCCCATCCACCGAACGCCGTTTCTACTCTCTGAACGTTATTATGCTCAGGCGACCTGGGGCAGTGGGATTTAGCGCGGGCAGACGCGCGGCGTCGCGTGCCTTGGTCAGCCGCTGTGGGTTGTCGTCAATGTGAGTATTACCACTGTGCAATACCGTAACCGATTTCGAACATAATCGGTAATGGTGATGCCTAAGGGCTGCTGCAGACTCATCACCGAGTGACAAAGCCAACAATCTACCATTATCCGGGGTGCGTGTCCTTGAACTCGGACAGCTCATTGCAGGACCCTTCACAGGGCAGCTGCTTGGGTGCGTCCCTGCTTTTTCTCCTGTTTTCGTTCGCCTCTCACGGGCGTGCTCAAATGCGGTCTGATGGGGGAAATTCGGGGGTTTTGGCAATCTGTAGACATTTCGGTGCCGAGATTATCAAAGTCGAACCGCCACGTAGTGGCGATCCGCTTCGCGTGTGGCGCGAATTGGATGTCGACGGACGAGCCCTTGGTTTCGTAGCCTGGCGCGCAACAAGAAGAGCGTAACGATCAATATGCGCAAGCCGGAAGGTCGCGCGTGGGTATTCAATTCCCTTCTAACCATTTCTTACTAACAATACCATATGGCAATGAACAACTTTGTAATTATAGTCTCGTACGACGGCTTGCGGAGCGCTCAGACGTCGTGATTGAGAATTTCAAGCCTGGAAGTGCGCACCCCAGCTCATCTGCCTGAAAACTGCCGCTGATAATAGCATCTAAATTTTCGATCCCTTCCGTGGCAGCACTGGAGAAATGGGGCCTTGGTCCCGACGCACTACGCGCGACCAATCCTGGACTTATCTTTACGCGTATTTCTGGGTATGGCCAAACAGGTCCCTGGTCTTCTCGCCCTGGATACGCGAGCGTGTGCGAAGGCGAGGCGGGTTTCCGATTCATCAACGGTTTCCCCGACGAAAAGACGGGACAACTTAGTGGGCCACCTGTCCGACCGAACATCAGTCTCGGCGACTCTGTGGCCGGGTTGACGGGCGCGTTCGGGACAGTACTGGCTCTACTCGCAAGGCGTGCCAAACAAGACAAGGGTCTCACGGAGGGGCAAACTGTGGATGTGAGTATTATGGAGAGGTAAGCAAGCGAAAAATTATCCCCATTCATAGTCTAGCCGCCATTAATGGGGTAAAAAAAACAGCATGCTCAACTTGATGGAAGGCATCATCCCAGAATTCGATCGCAAGGGTGTCGTGCGTAGCCCCTCCGGTTCGTCCGTGACGGGGATAGTACCAACCGGTGCATACCCGTGCGCTCCTGCTGCACCCTTCGCCTCAACGGACGCGGACGTACAGCCGGAGTATGTAATCATTGGGGCGAATGCCGACTCGATGTACGAGCGGCTGATGCAGTTGATGGGTCGCGCCGACCTGACGGGTCCCAACTTCGCAAATAATCAACATCGTGTCAAGCGGCGCGCCGAGATCGAGGACGCGATAGTGGCTTGGACCCGTCAACGAACGCGAGACGAGGTGTTGCGCGAGTTAGACCAAATTGGCGTGCCTGCAGGCCGCGTGGCGACCGTGCGCGATATCTTTGCCAGCGAGCAGGTACTGGAACGTGGGGCGGTGGAGGACGTCTGGGTTCCTGGACAGGTACCACCAAAGGCCGCCCATGGAGATGAAAAAGATGAAGATGGAGGGTGGATGGTAAGGATGCCAGGCGTTGCACCTAAGTTGGAGGGTGTACAAACCCGCACACGGTGGGCAGGCCCAGATCTCGGGCTCACAACAGGGAGATATTGTGCGAGGAATTGGGCTTGTCTACGGAAGAGCTGAATGCGCTTGTAAAAAATGGTACTGTTGATCGAGTACAGTAGATCTTTATTCCTTTCACGCCTGGGATTCGCGTCCGGGTGAGCTTATTCCCTGAAGTTTAATACAGTAGTCCCGACGCGAATAGCCTACGTACTGAATATGAAATGCGGATGTAACGGCGGATTGCAAAGGAGGGCACTGTCTCAGGAAGCGGTATCAAAAAATACAAGAGACACGATCTTTGAGTTCTCGGCAATGGCTTCCGTGTGAGTCTTAAAGACACAGGTCCCGCTCCCCTCCGTTTCTTACCATTCTTGCCCCCAAAGATTCCGCCAACAACTTACAGACTCCAATGAGGAGCACCCCATCTTCCTCCAAAGTAGCACGTCCTACGTCGCTCCCAGTACCACCAACACCGGACGTATGTGCCCTCTGGCGCCCTCTTCCTCCGGGTGCAATCCCGTCCCGCGATCACATATTCCACGGACGAGGAGATCATCGCCGCAATCGCATTCGTGTGGTGCATCCACTGGAACTCGTTCAGCACGATGGATCCACGCGGGTTGTGCGCGCGCATCATCGCCAAGCATCCCTCTTGGCATCTGCTCGAGAAACGCGTCGCCGACGTTCGCGGGCGCGCTCTCACAGATGGCCGTCTACGCCGGCCGGATTTCGAGGCGGGTCTCAGGATGCAGCCTAGCACCGAAGAGGTTCGTCTGAGGGAATATGCTTACGACTTTGATCCTCGTTGGCGATCCGCAAGACCAGCTCAGGCAGGGAAACTGACAAGATCGTTTGAAATTACGAGTGGTACGTCATCTGGAGGCGTAATCCCCGTCTTGCGCCCCTGTTTACTTGGAAACAACAACATCCTGATCCGGAGCACACAGGTGAGGTCGTCTGGGGCCAGCTAGCGGCCTTGGTGTCGGGCATGAAATCAGGTATGCGAGATAAGGAGAAGCTGGCTAGTCCCCATCCTTCAAGTTCGTCGCCATGGCGCTTCCGAGCGGCGGCAAGGCCCGGAATTTGGCACGTGCGCTGCCTTCCCTTTCATCTCTCGTGTCACCCTGACGCTGACAACCTGACAACTTGACAACTGTCCCACTCGCATCTGTCCATTATGCTTTACTTAGATAACTCGCGTGAACGCGGCACCGGCGCCGTTCTCTTACTCACCTCCGACAGGCTACCTCCTCCACCACGCCGACGTCGACCCTACCTCAGTCCTCACCTGCGCACGTCGGGGCGACACGGGCGCGCCTTGCGTAGCACGCCTCGGCACCGGCGGCTGGGGCGCGGAAGATGACGGAGACATGATGCACACGATCGTTGACATCGATCCGGAAGAGTGGAGTGCGCTCTGGTCGCGACGGTGGCAAATGTACCTCGACGGAATATGGCCGGACCGATGCCACGAAGATGCCGATCGGTGGGCTCGTCTTGACGCTCTGCGTGAAGGTGCCACATTCTTCGTCGACGCGGCGCATGCCCAGAGGCGCTACGTCTTATCACACGGTAAACATCTCCATTCCTTCTTACACCCCATTTTTCTCTGAATGAAGTCCTGTGTTGCGAGTTGGGGCTCACATTGTCGGAATCTTAAAACAGATCATCGGCCCTCGACGAACGCACCGGATTTCAAAGGTCCTCTTCCTTGTTCCCGGCCCCTACTCATCGGTCCAAGGCAAAGGGGTTCTCCCCTTTGGTTGTCACCTTTTTCTCCCGGGACCCCGGGGCGACGAACTTGCGAGACTGGTATTTTCGGGTACCCGATCGCCGCTTTTCCCGATAGTGATGAACTAGTCGCGTTTTGGTACGATGGCCGACTCTGGGACTATGATGACGTGGACCTCACGAGCACGCCCATCGTCGAGCCTATCCGAGCATGAAGGACCATTCTAGGCCATAGTCCAGGACGGAGCGCACTATCTATGATGTATTTAGTTAACTACAGTATCTATGTTTATTTTTTTCTTTGCTCCGTAACTGTCTTGTATAATTCCATAGCCCGACACAGACATAGAATGCCATATATGGTGAAGGAGAAACTTTTCGATGAAACACTCTTTCCTGGAGATATTAGTGGCCCCAAGCCCCACACCTCCCACACGTGCGACGGATCAAGCGATCAAGGTGGGGATGGTTCTCCTGTCGGCGCTCCTCCGCTCTGGATTATCCGTGCGTAAATATCACACAAAAGTCACTCAATGTTTATTTACGTCCCTAGCGCGTCGATGAGAGGTCGGCGTTAGTACTCACATGTCAAATGTCCATCATGGTATCAATTCAGGCTGTCCACGGCTGGCGATTTGGCTTCTGTACTGCCCGTGATTTACGTCCAATGCGTTGAGTCCAAGTTTGAGTTTGAGTTATGAGCGTGCTGCTGGATGATCAGCACGATCAGCATGAACGGGGCAGGCACGCCCGAATTTGGATCGGAAGCGGGACGTGCCGGGAAAACCCGTCATACCGAGGATCCGAGGAGCCGAATGGACTCGGACGGCATCTTGTAGACCAATACAGTACGTGCGTACGGGCGCATAATACGCAGATCAGCTATACTGAACATTCTGAACATTCACATGTTCACACACAACTTGAACTTGCTAGAACTGTGGCGTATTGCTCTCCTGAGATCGGAGGTGTAACGTGAAAGTCCCCCACAAAGATGCACCTGGGAACTCTGTGTGAGCCCGTGCAACCACTGCAGAGTTGGCACGTCCGAGTCAGGGAACGCGCCTCAGATTTCGGCAAGATCCTATCCGTTTCAAGGACTCGGACGCGCAATTACTCCGGCTTCCATTCCTGTTCTACATAACGAAGAACAGTACAGTACAAGTACACGTATCCAGAAGGTGCCGGCTTGGGCAACATTAATATTGGCAGGTGCTTCCCAACACAATACACCAGTACAGTAGGTCAAATCCAAACTACTGCGAAATATATACCGGTTGCATGACATTGTAGACGGACACGAAACAGTGATACTTCAGGACAAAGTATTCGCCGAAATCAAATCCTTGGCAACTTTGTCTCTTGGCAGAATAGAACATTCAAACTTCTCCGGATGTCTTAAAAATCGGTTACTTAGCCATTCTCATCTTTTGGTTTTGTTAGGTCGAATACGGAGAGGACTGACGAAGTAACAATGAAAATCGTAGCATCGACGAAGTGACGTCCAGGACAGATCCTTTTGCCGGTCCCAAATGCTAATGAGAGTGTCGGGTCGTCTCGGACGGTCCCGTCTGGATTGAGAAAACGCTCAGGTTTGAATTCCTCTAGGTCCGGGTAGATCTCTGGGTTGTGTAAGATTGCCCTAAGTATCTCAGTTTGACGTTTGTATGCATAGACAACCAACATACCATGTGTTTACCACTATTGTAGATCCTTTAAGAGCGAGTTATTATTATGAAAGGCAAAGCCAAAAAAGCTAAATAGAAGAAAAAACCAACCTTTCGGAATGAAAAAACCTTTGTACACGTCATCCTTACTTGACGAATGGAAAGAAACTGAAAGCAATTGTTCTGTCATTTCAATTTCCGAGACAGATGGAAACTATGGGTCGTACCTGTGGGTAACGCCATTTTCCATCTCAGCAACTCTTTGCAAACGGCTTCAATGTAAGGAAGATGCGGCCTGTCATCGAATGTAGGTAGCGGGTCTCTTCCGATTATAATATCTAGTTCTGCTTGTGCTCGTCTCTGCACCTGCGGGAATAGGGCTAGGGCTAGAAAGAGGGAGTGCATCGACGATACACTCTCAAATGTCAGAGTCAGTCAGAAGAGTACGGAAGTATATAGAAATACGTACAGTATCTAAGCCGGCTGACAAATGCCTTGTAAATGCATGTACCCAGCCAATGAATATAAAGTTTCACCTGAATGTATCGATGCCATGGCTACCTTTATAATCTCCTCCTGCTTTTGGCGTTCCGAACCAACCAGGCTCTCTAACTCCTGCAGATGATCGCTTGACAACGACTGCACTGCAGTGCCATTACGCTATGACGTGCAGTGTCGATCAACATGAGTACTAGGAACATGGTCATCACATACCAGAGCATTCTTCACAAAATTGATAGGTTCATTCCTTATCCTCTCATTCACTTTCCTACCTATTTTTGCCGATGGTTTGTAGCTGAAGTATGGGACCCACGAAGGAATGTGCCGCACTGAAACGGCTGTGAGATACTAATAGTATGGCAGGGACGAAATTAGAAACCGTACAGAATGGTAGATGATTTATTAGTGCTGCTCCAGGTAAGGCGAGCGGTGACAGTATTTCAACAGCCCACTTTGGCGCTTCTAAGATTTTGTCACCGTCCTTCAGGTCATAACCATATGTAACAGACATGATAAATTTCCCCTGAAGGCTGTCTGGCTGTCAATAGTTGTACGATATAAGGAAGACAATTAACTGACAGTTTGATATGGGAATGGAAGTTATTTGGGGTTGCGGAAAGTCGCGCAAGGAACTCCGAGTCACGAGTTTTTTCCTGCATCATTTGCCGATATGCCATCGTCGCACCAGGTCGAAGGCCGCGATCTAATATCCTCCGTCCCTTGCGCCAAGTTTCATTTGTTCCGATTAGGAATATGGCCCAATTGGCATCCGTTCTAGAGATTTAGGACTGTCAATATAGCGGCTGATAGGGAAATAAAATGTTATTTGATGTACATTTCCAGGATTGGCAAGGAAGGCCCTTCTGAATAGGTTTCCGCGCGCTTTTCAAGGAAATCCTGATGGATGACGACGAGCATAAAATGACGACGACCTTAGAAAAAACTCGAAGACAGATAACATCGCCTTGGAACGTAGGCTTAAGCTACAGTGAACCTGTGTTACGAGGATGCTACGCCTACCGTATTTCTTAGACATCTCTGCGTATGTAATCCAAGGTGCCTCCTTTGCTTTCGGAACATCAAGGAGATTTCCAATTGTGGGCCATGATGGCGGGCCTCGTGGGTAAGGGAGCCTCGTCGTATTCTATGGTCGCGGAAGACAGCAAGGAGGTAAAGGGAAAGGGAGATAGCAAGGCAGTCAATGACGTTGATAAGTAGGAACTGCATAATACCGACAGGACTGGCTGATTTCGGGGAGATATGTGGAACTATAGACCAAGGATTATATATGTTGGAACGCCGCTCATTCTGGATACACCCAAGAACGAACCAATAACGACTGTCCCAGTGTGCGGCCCATTGCCACGGGGCATCAAGGGTGCCTTTCATTTGCGAAGTCATGTTTAATTATGCGAAGAAAATGGGGTATAATCCGATGTAGTGGAATCATGTAAAACGACATCCGACTCAGAACTTACTAAATAATTCGGTGTCAATCATATTTCTTTGATCACCAATGAAGGGGCCGCGTCATACCAAGAGCACAATTCCCAGCAGACGTACTGCGGTGATGATAAAAATGGTTGTACAGGATGGGCAAAGCTCAGTTCGCTTTCTGGCTTGGCTAGAACACCGGGTGGTGTAAAAGTCACTACTGTGGTGAGCTAGAATACCGCACTGCAGCCGACCACAATGACATTTAATTCAGTCGGCTATTTTGCCAGATCTGATTGGTCAGTTTTCTTGGATTTTATTGCAGCCCTGCCGTAGTGCATGGGCTGTTGGTCAATTTCGGCCGAACTCTGGACGGGGATTGCTAGGACAATAGCCGGTTAAAAATGCTCAGAATACAACGAGTGAAAAGTGTGGAAGGTTGGTGGAGACGCTCAATGCGGTTGCGAGTGTTCTGAGGCGAACGGAAGGGGATGAAGAAAAGAGCAAACAAGGGGGCGGAAGGCGGCCCGGGGCTAGCTCGGATCGTTGCGGCGGCAACCACGCGCTCACGCGCTTTATCTCCCACCAAGTTACGAGTCATAAGTCCAGTTTTCGTGCTAACCCGAGTAATTACAATCGTCTTGCATGAGTGTTTTCCAAAACTCATTATTCGGGCCTTTGCTGGACAAGCAGGTTTCACAGCGGCCGCTGAGCCGGAGCGGCACCTACTATAACTCTGGCTCGGTAGTCGCCTTGATGGCACGCTCACATTCTTTTCGCTCTTCCACCCCATGTCCAAATTGTCCGGAGGCTCTACTGCATCCGCCGACCCATCTTGGCGTCTTCGGTATCTTTGGTTGATGGATGTCAAACCACCCCGCCTCTTCATTTAACAGCTCGCAAGTGACGACCTGTGCAAAGAAGTGAACCGCAGTAGTCGCTTACGTTCGAGCTACGCCGTATGCTGCAGCGGAAATTGACGCTGGGACTCGAAGATGAAACGGAAAACGGAAAACAAGGCCCGGGGTCGGGCAGGTAAGGAAGATGACACCCAACGCAGAAACAGCTCTCAGGCACATGGAAAGGTTAGAGGATAACGGAGTGGTATGCATAATCGAACTCGATGCTCATACTCATGCATGCATGCCTTTCCGTGTACAGCTCATCCTACTACAAGTTAAACGTATCAGCGCAATCGAGAGTCAGAAGAAAAACTGAAACATGTTCTACTTAGCTCCGAACATTGATGGATGATAATCCGAACTTACCTGACCCGTGTCCAATGTTGCAGTGAAGCGTAATACCGGTAGCAGGCTAAGGGCGACCTAATCCCGATCCTGCATCTGTACTGCCAGAGCGTGTGGCCGTGCCTCAGTTTCCGAGGCCGTTAGCAAAACCGAACTCTGTAGTTTGAATCACAGAATTTGGCCAATGCTTGCACTCTTCAAGTTGAGTTTGAGCTGGCGAATATGTTTTACAGTTACTCTGACTTTAATATTTTTGCCCGGCTTCTCAATCTTGTCTTCAGCATGCATGAAATAGCGGTTGCCGCTATCTATAACGCAATAAGGGTTACAGCTTTGTAAGGCTGAAACAGATGGTGTGATCCAATGATAACCCCCTTCGGCTTCGGACACATAGCAACCTACTGCTGGCGGTACCGCGGTCGTATCGAAGTAGCCTGGCGAGGCCGTGTGAGATAGATGAGATGAATACAAGTACAGAAATTTAGCGTTGCGGTTCCGTGATGATGCGGATTTCGTCGGACGATGACAGTCGCAATATTCTGCCACTGTTGAATATCCTTGGGGACACATGTCACCCTTTTCTGAGAAGCGTCGGTGTCAGTTGCCGGTGAAAGAAGAAGTTCCCAAGGCCTCACGCAAGTCGACATCAGGACGTGACGTATCTCCCCATGCCATGATTCTCTCTGCTCGCACGTACGTCTCCGATTACCAGCTGACCTGTCCCATAAATTAAGGCAATTCGACATAATACTCATGGCGAGTACATTCGAAAAAGCAGCAATACAGCTATTGCTTGGAATGGTGGTCAAGGAATGAGAATACCAGTGGCTTGATTTCAAGCTACTGTCACATTTCGCAGCGGGAGTCGGTGCTCTGGTTCGGAGGTGGAGTGGAAATGAGGACCGGAGCAGGATAAGATAAGTACGACACGCGAAACAGCCTTTCAAGGGATGAAATGCATGATTGAGATAGACGCTCGTAAATCCTTGCCCTTGGACGTTTAAGTACATCTTTCTAATAGAGTCAGTGCAGACTGAGTCAGTTCAAATCCAAAAGCCGTCTGAATTCCATCGTCCATTTCCCGATCCTCAGGATAAACTAGCCACCGAAACCACATCTTCGGCAGCTTTATCCCTTGGAAGGATAGCGCACTCAACTTCTCAGGAAGTCTTGATAATCGAGCTCTCAGCTTCAAGAAGCGGTTATGGACAATCACTTGGACTCACATGACGATTCCACGATCAGCAGTCACCGCGGCCTTGACGGGAATTTCGTGGCCATTCTCATCTTTTGCATTGGTCACTTTGAATACGGAGAGCACCGACGAGATAACAATGAAGATTGTAGCATCGACAAAGTGACGTCCAGGACAGATCCTCTTTCCGAAGCCAAACACAAATGAGAGAATTGGATCGTCTCGGACACTCCATCTTCATTGAGAAAACGCTCGGCTTGAACTCCTCTGGGTCCGGGTAGGCCTCAGGGTCGTGTAGGATTGCCCTGAAACACCTCAGAAAGACATCCGAATGCTTGGACACCGACATACCATGCGTCGGCTAGTATCGTAGACCTTGAAACCAGAGTAATTATTATAACGGCAATGTCCGAAACGCAAAGTGCAGTCTGACCTTTCGGAATGAAGAAACCTCTGTAAACATCGTCCTTAGTTAATAAATGGGGAAGAGCTGAAAGTCTCCAGTCATTCGATCAACCCAATTGACGCGGCTCTTCCGAATCATACCAGAGGTAAAACAGATGCCATCTCGTCAACTCTTTACAAAAGGCTTCAACATACGGAAGACGTGGCCTATCGTCGAACGTAGGTAATCGGTCTCTCCCAATTACAACATCCAGTTCTGCTTGTGCTCGTCTTTGTACCTGCGGGAAAAGGACTAGGACCAGAAAGAGAGAGGTAATCGAAGATGCAGTCTCAATAAAAAAAGTCAGCAAGAAGGTGAGGGATTATCGAGAAACACTCACGGTCTCAAAACCGGCTGAAATGAGGTCTTGTAAGTGTCGATTACCTGATTCACGGATATAATGTCTCACCCTGATACATTGATCCATGACTTCCTTAATATTCTCCTCCTGTTTTTGACGTTCCGAGCCGACCAAGTTGTCTAACTCCTGCAGATGCTCACCGCCAACGAATGCACTGCAGTGCCATTATGCTATGGCACGCAGTGTCAGTTAACAAGAATACTAGGGGCACAATCACCACACACCAGAGCATTCTTCACAAAATCGATAGGTTCATTCCTTATCTCTCACTAAGGTTCCTAACTGTCCGCGCTAATGGTTCGTAGCTGAGGAATGGGACCATGAAGGAATGTACCGCACTAAAACATAGCTGTAAGACACCACTATTCTGGGGAAAATAAAATCGGAAATCGCACGGAATGGGAGGTGGTTTACCAGTGTTCCTCCTGGTAGAAGGAGTGGTGACAATGTTTCAGCTGCCCAGTCGTGCTTCTAAGATTTTGTCACCATCTTTCAAGTCGTAGCCATATGTGAGTGACATGATGAGTTTCCCCTGAAGACTGCCTGGGATTTAATAGTTATGCCATATAAGGTGGAAGCTAACTGACCGTCCGATATGATCTCGGAAATTCTTCGGGTTGGTACGAAGCTGTGAGAGAAATTCACGGTCTTTCTTGCATCATTTGGTAATACAACATCGTTGCAGCAGGCCGAAGACTGCGATTTAATAACTTTCGTCCGTTAATCCAAGTCTCATTTACTCCAGTAAAGAACAGGGCCAATCGAAATCCGTACTAAAAAATCGAGGATTATCAACATGACGACTCGTTGTGAAAAAAAAAGGACAAAACGAACATTTCTAGGATTGGTAAGTGAGGCCTGTCTGAGTATATTTCCCGCGTTTTTCAAGGAGATCCTTAATGGCCGATACGGAACACAAGACGACGACGACTGAGAAAAAATGCGAAGACAAATAACATCCCTTGGACGAGGGTTTCAGCCAGGGCAAGCCAATTCCCGAGAATGATAAACCTACCGTATTTCTTGGACATGTCAGCGTACCGACCCAAGGCGCATTCTTCGGGACGTCGAATAAGTTCCCAATTATGGGCAAAGTGGTGGGCCTGGTGGATAAGGGAGCCCTCTCGACTTCTATGGTTGGTGAAGGCAACAAGGAGGTAAAGAAAAAGAGAGATGGCAAGGGCGTCAACGGTATTGATGAGGAAGAATTGCATGACAGCCGTATAGGAGTGGTACTTTGGGGCCGAGGCCGGTGAGGCTATAAATCCGTGAACTAATATGCCCGGGCCTTCGTTGTGGGTGCCGATCTATTGCCACCGAGTGCCGAATAGACTTCTTATTTGCGAAGTCATGCCACTGGCAGTCACGCACACAGCCAAGATTGAACAAAATCAAGAATATCCGATGCGGTGGAATCAACACCGTAGAATGACGTTTACCAAACGGGTCAGTACGTGTTACCTTGGCGTGAAATTTGTTATACCTAATCATGTCAAGATGTCACGGTCTTTTACCGTTTTACGTGACTACGCATAAGTACTAATCGCTGCCTTGATGCGGTATTTCTTCACTCTGCCGCAACTTCTACGCATATCTTTGGTTGATGCAGGGCATCACCTCTGTCATCTGACTCATCTCGCGGAAATGTTGCTACCCCGTTCTGCAGCTCGCAAGCAGCAATTCTAAATAGAAGGGTGCGGCACAAATGTGATGGCGTGATGGCACGGCCCGGCTCCATGCGGGCCTTGTCGGCTCAACGGCTTAGGCGGCTTTTACTAACACGAAATCGCCTTGAAAGTCCAAGTGCTATCGCCTCATAACGGGCGGCTGAGATTCACAGTAATTGCTTCACGATGGCCTCATATTGTCTTCGGTACAGTCGGGGTTCCAGTGAGACTTGATGTCTCACTTGTGCCAGCGCACTTCGGGGTTCGCAGTCATATCCCATTGCAACAGCATCATGAGGCAGCCAGTGCAACACCGCATTTCATGCGCGGGACGGTTGCCTCGGTCATCTCGGCTCGTCCCAAATTTCGATCGCTGTGATAGTTCACGGCCATTATACAACATTGACTTGCTGCGATTGGCACAGACTGAGCTATAAAAAGAGCTGTCTCGATGCTTGCTGGTCCTCACCAGTCTCATTCGCTTTGTCTTCTCTCTACTAGTCTACTTCCTTCTACTAGTCTATTTTTCACGAAACACCATGATCTTACCTTCTCTCGCACTCCTCAGCGGAATGGTCCTATTCTCTTCCGCCGCCCCCTGGTCCTCCGTCTGCCCCGTCACCCATTGGGTCAATGTCAGCAACGATACTGCAGGCCTTCTCTATGATCCCCCTTATATCGTTAGTCAACGAGTAGTCATTATATATCGACCTTTGTGCTGATATATTTCTTCTTCAGAGCGCTGCACCTGGAGACAAAGTCTCATTCAAGTTCCATCCAAGAACCACACTGTGACCCAGTCCAGCTTTGACGCACCTTACTCCTCTTTATGGCGGAACTGACACTGGCTTGTGCGTCTTATCTTCCAAATATATCTGCACCACATGTTTTCTGATATGTCTTCGTACCGCATAGCGTCCCTGTTACATTGAATACTTCTGACGCCGACCTGCCCATCCGGGAATTCATTGTGGAAGACGTACGTGTTCTTCTCTATTTTTCGACCGCCCTCTTTGATCGATTTCCTGCTAGTCGAAACCCATTTGGATCCATTGTCGCCAGGCTGCAAACACTCCGGCTGCCCACTGTGGCAAGGGCATGGTTTTCGCAGTGAATCCTGGACCCGATGGCAGCTCCAACTCGTTCGCTGCTTTCAAGGCAAAGGCGTTGGCCATTGGCAAGCAGTTAGCCTCCAATGCTACGAAATATTAGTTGGTTCTCGCTTTCGACTTGGATCTCGGCCTCTACCTCAAGTCCGAACGGACCGATTTCCTTGAATGTCGATTGCATCATGCTGATAGCTGGTGTTAGGATGGTGTTAATTTAACATTATGACGGGTTATGACGGCGATGATTACGAAACTCTACCTTATAATCTGGACATTGCATTGGACTTGGACTTTACATTAGACGATCATATTTCAGTAAAGCTACTATAATCCATTATTTTTATTATAATTTTCTCCGCAGGTCAGGTGCAGAATAAGGCCATCTCCAAATCACTCTCGGGTCCAAAAGAAATCATTTAATGCCCGCGATGCCGTCGAATATCGATCGATTCTTT